>JAVSCE010017281.1:0-85860 GCA_032199065.1 Smutsia gigantea | reverse complement strand
AAAAATTCGAGTTCACTGAATTATGTGCCGTTGTGAGAGAGAAGGTTGGAGGGAGGCTCTAGGTCTGAGCATAATTAATTGTACTAATTCTGCTGCAAGTTTAGATTGTATCCTTTGGATGGAAACTGAAAAGCCATCAAATCCAACCACCCAGCACACAGTCCAGCCTTTGTTACTCTGAAAAAAGAAGCTTCTGAGACGGAAACCTCAGCTGCCAGTGTGTCTGTCTGGCTCTTCAAATTGAATTGAGATTCTCTTATACCAGAGGCATCATTTCAAGCCAGGGTCGTTCCCAGTATCCTCCTTAGGAAAAGAAAGATGTACCTCAGTTCATAATATCATTCTCTTCCTATCTTGATGGCAAGGGTAAATTTCCTGGCACATTCCATTTAAAAGCCACTGACAAATTTGGTTTGAAGCTTCTACTCACAACATTCCCAAGTGCATTTCAGTTACTGCTCTCTAATAAAGTCCACTTTATTTTCCCCTGATGATTAACTGCTTTTAATCACCATAAATACCAGAAATAATAAACAATAAGTTAGTCCTCAAGTTTTCTCAGCTAAAAACGTCCTGGGGCAAGCTGGCCTCAATACAGAGGTGACATCTAAATTTAAGCAAGCCAGTGCCCAGTGTGGAGAATCCAAGGGCAGAAACAAAGTCCTTGGCTTCCTCTATGGCAAGTCACTGAAGGACAGAAGTATGCACATATCCAATTCCAGTCAAAAAGAGTATCATTTTCAAAAAGGATTTGCTTCAAGTTAATGGTCTAATTAAAATGGACCTGCACTAAGAGAGGAAAATCAAAAATGGTCATGATCTTATTTCTTTAAATAATCTTATTTCCTTAAGATATTTTGCAGTGAGCAAAATTAAAGGCTTTATTAATTGCCATGATGCAGAAATGGACATGAGTATGCCCACAAATCACATTAATTTCCTTATTAAACTAGGTGCAACTGCATAAATTGTCAAATGACTACAGAGTGATCATGAAATCCCAGGGATTAAGAATGTAAAAATTAACCAAAGAACCACACTAAATCTCTCTTCCTCTGCAACCATCCTCACCCCAATCAGTTCTCATGGAGGAGCATCTTCCCTTACCTTTCAAGTTTGCCTTTTTTCTCAGAAAGCCCTGTATGTCTCATTTTCTACACAACTGAGGGTTAAGACTGATTCATTCAACTTACCCAGGGTCCCCTTTTTCAAATTTGTGTCAGCAGCATTCAATTTATTACACAAGCACTGAGAACCAAACTGAAAAAATGATGAGTTTATAAAAATCATTTGTGAAAATGAACTCACAGTCCTAAAGAAATGTTTATGGGGAGGAGGCTCAAGATGGCAATGTGACCAGGGAGGCGGAATACTCCCAAAACCATATACATTATTGAAAGTACAACAAATACAACTATTCCTAAAAGAGAGACCAGAAGATACAGTACAACAGCCAGGCTACATCTACATCTGCGAGAACTCAGCATCTCACGAAAAGGGTAAGATACAAAGCCGTGAACCAACGGGACCTGAGCACTCCCCCAACCCCAGCCCACCAGCGGGAGGAAAAGAATCAGAGTGGGGAGGGAGTGGACACACAGGACTGCTAAATAACCAGCCCTAGTAATCTTCACCAGGAGCACAGACACACATTGCATGGTGTACTGGATATTAGAGAAACGGAAAAGTAAATTATGAGATGGAGACAGCGAGCAGGTCACCACAGTAGGCTCCCCTGGGACAAAAGAAAAGCAGGCACTTTTAAAAACCTTAAAGGGACAAGGGCTTAACAGATGGACAAATTCGTCAAGCACATTCAGCCCAGCAGGCTGGGAATTTTAAGGAACTTCAGGCACCCTAACCCCTGGGTGGCAATGCACCTCTGAAGCCCCTCACGGCAATAAGCAGTGCTGCAAGCAAACCAGCTGAACCGCCACAGCTGCAGAGCAGCTGGAGAGCAGTGCCGCCCACAGCAACCACACAGAGTCTTCTCCTAGCATGCAGATAACCAAGACAGACCCAGAGGCTGCAGCCAGTGCACGGCTGCCCGGTACAGACAGAGGAAGCCAGAGCAAGGTCCGGAAGGCACGAAGGGGAGCCACTCTTGCAGGATAACACATCCGGTGCATCTGCGATGCCCCGCAATGCCCTAGGCTATCCTGAGGTCTGCTGTGCCCACGGCAGCTCAAGACATTATCCCAGAGACTGCTAACAGTGTGTGGGTAACCGGCACAGGCAGCAGAGAAGGGCAAGGTGACCAGCAAGCAGGAAGGGACTTTTGTTCTCCCAGCTGACATATGCACCACCTGCCGGCAATCACTTTTATCGCCATGAAAAGGCAGAAGAATCTGGTCCAGTCAAAAATCACTCAAACAAACCCAGAGAGAGGGCATAGTGAGATAGATATAATCAATCTGCATGAAAAAGAATTCAAAATAAAAGTTATAACCATGCTGATGGACCTGTAGAGAAATATGCAAGAGCTAAGGGAGGAAGTCAGGAGAGATATTACAGATATGAAACAATCAATAGAAGGACTTAAGAGCAGACTGGATGAGGTGCGAGAGACTGTTAATGGAATAGAAATCAGAGAACAGGAATACAGAGCAGCTGAGGCAGAGAGAGATAAAAGGATCTCTAGGAATGAAAGAATATTAAGAGAACTGTGTGACCAATCCAAACGGAACAATATTTGCATTATAGGAGTACCAGAGGAAGAAGAGAGAGAAAAAAGGATAGAAAGTGTCTTTGAAGAAATAATGGCTGAAAACTTCCCCAAGCTGGTAAAGGAAATAGTTTCTCAAACCATGGAATTGACAGATCTCCAACACAAGGGACTCAAGGAGGACAACACCAAGACATAAAATAATTAAAATGGCAAAGATCAAAGACAAGGACAGGGTATTAAAGGCAGCCAGAGAGAGACAAAAGATTACCTACAAAGGAAAACCCATCAGGCTATCATCAGACTTCTCAACAGAAACCTTACAGGCCAGAAGAGAATGGCATGATATATTTAATGTAATGAAATAGAAGGGCCTTGAAAAAGAATACTGTATCCAGCAAGAATATCATTCAAATTTGAAGGAGGGATAAAACAATTTCCAGATAAGCAAAAGTTGAGGGAATTTGCCTCCCACAAACCACTTCTACAGGGTACGTTAAAGGGACTGCTCTAGATGGAAGTACTCTTAAAGCAATATAGATGCCACCAGAGAAATAAAATCACAGCAAAGAAAGCAGACAAACCAAATACTAACTAAAGGCAAAAAATAAAGTCACCTATCCACAAAATCAGTCAAAGGAAAAACAAAAGAGTACAGAATAAAACACCTAACATATAAAGAGTGGAGAAGGAAGAATAAGAAGGGAGAGAAATAAAGAATCATCAGACTATGTTCATAACAGAGTAATAAGAGAATTAAAGTTAGATGGTTAGAGAGTAAAGAAGCTACCGTTGAACCTTTGGTAACCACGAATCCAAACCCTGCAACGGCAATAAGTATATATATATTGATAATCACCCTAAATGTAAATGGACTGAATGCACCAATCAAAAGACACAGAGTAACAGAATAAATAAAAAAGCAAGACCCATCTATATGCGGCTTACAAAAGACTCACATCAAACCCAAAGACATACAAAGACTAAAGGTGAAGGGATGGAAAAAGATATTTCATGAAAACAATAGGGAGAAAAAAGGTGTTGCAGTACTTGTATCAGACAAAATAGACTTCAAAACAAAGAAAGTAACAAGAGATAAAGAAGGACATTACACAATGATGAACGGGTCAGTACAAGAGGATAAAACCATTATAAATATATATGCACCCAATATAGGAGCACCGATATATGTGAAACAAATAGTAACAGAATTAAAGGAGGAAATAGAATGCAGTGCATTCATTTTAAAAGACTTCAACACACCACTCACTCCAAAGGACAGATCAACCAGACAGAAAATAAGTAAGGACACAGAGACACTGAACAACACACTAGAACAGATGGACCTAACAGACATCTACAGAACTCTACACCCAAAAGCAGCAGGATACACATTCATCTCAAGTGCACATGGAACATTTTCCAGAATAGACCACATACTAGGCCACAAAAAGAGACTCGGTAAATTCAAAAAGACTGAAATTCTACCAACCAACTTCTCAGATTACAAAGGTATAAAACTAGAAATAAATTGTACAAAGAAAAGAAAAAGGCTCACAAACACATGGAGGCTTAACAATATGATCTAAATAATCAATGGATCAATGACCAAAATAAAACAGAGATAAAACAATATATGGAAACAAATGACAACAACAACACAATGTCCCAACTTCTGTGGGACGCAGCAAAAGCAGTTGTAAGAGGAGAGTATATAGCATTCCAGGTCTATTTAAAGAAGGAAGAACAATCCCAAATGAATAGTCTCAAGTCACAATTATTGAAACTGGAAAAAGAAGAACAAATGAGGCCCAAAGTCAGCAGAAGGAAGGACATAATAAGATAAAAGAAGAAATAAATAAAATTGAGAAGAATAAAACAATAGAAAAAATCACTGAAACCAAGAGCAGGTTCTTTGAGAAAATAAACAAAATGGATAAACCTCTGGCCAGACTTATTAAGAGAAAAAGAGAATGTACACACATAAACAGACACAGAAATGAGAAAGGAAAAATCACGACGGGCCCCACAGAAATACAAAGAATTATTAGAGAATACTATGAAAATCCGTATGCTAACAAGCTGGATAACCTACAAGAAATGGACAACTTTCTAGAAAAATACAACCTTCCAACACTAACCAAGCAAGAAACAGAAAATCTAAATAGACCGATTACCAGCAACAAAATTGAATCGGTAATCAAAACACTACCCAAGAACAAAATCCCCCAGCTGAATGGATTCACCACTGAATTTCATCAGACATATAGAGAAGACATAATACCCATTCTCCTTAAAGTTTCCCAAAAAATAGAAGAGGAGGGAATGCTTCCAAATTGATTCTATGAAGCCAGCATCACTCTAATACCAAAACCAGGCAAAGACACCACAAAAAAAAGAAAATTACAGACCAATATCCCTAATGGACATAGATGCAAAAATACTCAACAAAATATCAGCAAACTGAATTCTAAAATACATCAAGAGGATCATACACCATGATCAAGTGGGATTCAACTCAGGGAAGCAAAGATGGTACAACATTCGAAAATCCATCAACATCATCCACCAAATCAACAAAAAGAAGGACAAAAACCACAAGATCATCTGCATAGATGCTGAAAAGGTATTTGACAAAATTCAAATCCATTCATGATAAAAACTCTCAACAAAATGGGTATAGAGGGCAAGTACCTCAACGTAATAAAAGGACTTATATGACAAACCCACAGCCAACATCATACCTAACAGCGAGAAGCTGAAAGCTTTTCATCTAAGATCGGGAACAAGACAGGGATACCAACTCTCCCCACTTTTATTCAACATAGTACTGGAGGTCCTACCATAGCAATCAGACAAAACAAGGAAACACAAGGCATTCAGATTAAGGTAAAGAAGAAGTCAAACTGTCACTATTTGCAGATAACATGATATTGTACATAAAAAACCCTCAAGACTCCACTCCAAAACTACTAGATCTAATATCTGAATTCAGCAAAGTTGCAGGATACAAAATAAATACACAGAAATCTGTTGCTTTACTATACACTAATGATGAACTAGCAGAAAGAGAAATCAGGAAAACAATTCCATTCACAATTATATCAAAAAGAATAAAATACCTAGGAATAAACCTAACCAAGGAAGTGAAAAACCTATACCCTCAAAACTACAAGATACTCTTAAGAGAAATTAAAGAGGACACTAACAGATGGAAACTCATCCCATGCTCTTGGGTAGGGAGAATTGTCAAAATGGCCATCCTGCCTAAAGCAATCTACAGATTCAATGCAATTCCTATCAAAATACCAACAGCATTCTTCAATGAACTAGAGAAAATCATTCTAAAATTCATATGGAACAACAAATTACCCCAAATAGCCAAAGCAATCCTGAGAAGAAAGAATAAAGCAGGGGGGATCTCTCTTCCGAACTTCAAGCTCTACTACAAAGCCACAGTAATGAAGAGAACTTGGACTGGCACAAGAACAGACCCACAAACAAGTGGAACAGAATAGAGAGTCCAGATATTAACCCAAACACATATGGCCAATTAATATATGATAAAGGAGCCTCAGATATACAATGGGGAGATGACAGCCTCTTCAACAGCTGGTGTTGGCAAAACTGGACAGCTACATGTAAGAGAATGAAACTGGATCATTGTCTAACCTCATACACAAAAGTAAATTCGAAATGGTTCAAAGACCTGAATGTAAGTCACAAAGCCATAAAACTCTTAGAAAACAACATAGGCAAATATCTCTTGGACATAAATATGAGCAACTTCTTCATGAACCTACCTCCACGGGCAAGAGAAACAAAAGCAAAAATAAACAAGTGGGACTATATCAAGCGGAAAAGCTTCTGTACAGCAAAGGACACCATCAAATAGAACAAAAAGACATCCTAAAGTATGGGAGAATATATTCATAAATGACATATCCAATAAAGGGTTGACATCCAAAATATATAAAGAACTCATGCACCTCAACAAACAAAAAGCAAATAATCCAATTAAAAAATGGGCAGAGGATCTGAACAGAAACTTCTCCAAAGAAGAAATTCAGCTGGCCAACAGACATATGAAAAGATACTCCACATTGCTCATCATCCGAGAAATGCAAATTAAAACCACAATGAGATATCACCTCACACCAGTCAGGATGGCAACCATAGAAAAGACAACAACAAATACTGTAGAGGATGTGGAGAAAGGGGATCTCTCCTACACTGCTGGTAGGAATGTAAATTAGTTTAACCATTGTGAAAATCAGTATGGAGGTTCCTCAAAAAACTCAAAATAAAAATACCATTTGACCCAGGAACTCCACTACTAGGAATTTACCCTCAGAATGGCAGGAGCCCAGTTTGAAAAAGACATATACACCCCTATGTTTATTGCAGCACTATTTACAATAGCCAAGAAATGGAAGCAACCTAAGTGTCCATCAGTAGATGAATGGATAAAGAAAAGGTGGTACATATACACAATGGAATATTATTCAGCCATAAGAAGAAAACAAATCCTACCATTTGCAACAACATGGATAGAGCTAGAGGGTATTATGCTCAGTGAAATAAGCCAGGTGGAAAAAGACAAGTATCAAATGATTTCACTCATGTGTGGCATATAGGAACAAAGGAACAACTGAAGGAACAAAACATCAGCAGAATCACAGACCCCAAGAATGGACTAACAGTTACCAAAGGGAAAGGGACTGGGAAGGATGGGTGGGAAGGGAGGGCGAAAGGGAATAAGGGGCATTACGATTAGCACATATAACCTGGTGTGGGGGGCACAGGGCATTATAGCACCAAGAAGATAAGTAGTGACTCTTACTATAGCATTTGACTATGCTGATGAATAGTGATTGTAATGGGGTATGTGGCAGGGAATTGATAATGGGGGGAATCTACTAACCACAATGTTGCTCATGTAATTGTATATTAATGATACCAAAATAAAAAAAAAAATGTTTCTTCATCTGCATGACTACTTGATATGTTACTGAAGGGAATCTTAGATACAGTTTTGAGCTTGGTGTGGACTAGGGATTAGCAGAGTTCAGACTGATAAATAAGTCCTTATCTATGTGTCCTTTAAACATAACCAGCTTCCTGAGAACCCCAGAGCTGGGACCAGCTGTCCTAGCCTGCTTACTCCCTGCTTGCACCACAGGCTCTGAGGTCCTCCACTCTGCACACTCACCAGTTGCGCCCATTCCTCAGCCCCAGTCCTGGTCTCCACAGAGGTCATTCCAGCTCCTCATTTCTTTTTTGATTTTGCAATAACAAGCCTTGCTGTTTGCCTCACACTGACCTGACTTATATTTAATTATTGTGCTCTGCACAGAGAAGTTTCTTCATAAAAGTTTGCTATTTTGAATTAAATTAATCAAATTGCAACACCAAGTAATTACTCCCAGACTAGATATATCAAGAAGACACAAAAACAAATAAAAATTAGAAACACCAAGATCCCTTGAATGTTTATAAAAGAATTCAGAAAACATTCAATCCAATTCATTTATTTTATACAATTTTTATGACAAATAAAAATTAGAAACACCATGATCCCTTGAATGTTTATGAAAGAATTCAGAAAACATTCAATCCAATTCATTTATTTTATACAATTTTTATGACAGAATGTCAGTAAGGTTACACGACTTGCCTAATATCAAACAGATAGATATGAACAAAGGACCTTCTAAATATCTGTGAATAATAATTACTCATTAGACAATATGATTAAATGCTGTAGAAAATGGTGAAGTAACAGACCACTTCCAAATTCTATCCTAGTCCTAACATAACAATTCTTCACTAAGCTATGTTTTTATTAGAAAAGGCTTTAAAAACATGTTTGGATTTCAGGCCCCTATAACAGGACTTGGTGAAGTGTCAGAATCAGAAAGATTTTGACTGAGAGAAAAAAAAATTGCTAATAAAAGTCAACCTTGAACAACAAAGAAGGATCCTAAAAAAGAAGGAATTATGCCATATTTTAACAATGTGTTTTAACAAAACACAAAATGGTCCTAAAATGCAAAGGCATTATTTATAATCCCCAACTTATTTGTTACAGTTCATGAGCCAAAACCTAATGAAATGCTTGTAAATTATGTTGTTATCCAAGTTCCCAGTGAAATTTGAAATTTCCTTCACCTTCCTGGAAATTTCTGTTCCTCTTTTATCCATCCTTTAGGACACAATTCAGTCAGCAGAGAAATTATGAACACAGAAAATACATGTATAATATGGAGGACAATGTGAGTTAAGTTTCAGCCACAAATTCTTTCATGCTCTCTATTATCCACATGAGTGAACTGGCCATTAAAGAAATCACTTGGCAAGAGATTTTTCCATCCTAAGATGTCCCACATGTTAATTAAGGGCTCTGTTAGGGGTCTGCCCTTCAATAATGATGTGCTTATTACCCTTTGGTTTCTGCCTATCACTGCGAAAATATTGATAAAAATTTAAATGTTAATGAGAAGTTATTTCAGTGTAGAACTTTGATGTCGCATGTGCACTGTGGATATGAGATTCTAACTTAATACATAATTGATAGGTTGGCCTCCCACCCCCACCCCAAAAAAGTAGTTAAAACATGTTTTAAATTCTCATTAATAAAACATTGTGTCTTAGCTTTAAGCAGACTTAGTTCATTTCATCAAAACTAAGTAGATTTTCTTTTCTGTACACAATTTAGGTAAACATAAGAACTACTAGGAGCTAAGCTGTATGACCAAGAGACTTTTTTTTTTTAAGTATGACTAACAAAACCAAGGATCAAAAGACCAGATTTAATGAAAGCATAAAAAGTTTCTACACCAAGCAAATAACAAAAAGCATTAATAAATACATGATGTCATTATTAAGTAATAAACATGTAAGCGTGGTGCTTCTCTAATAGATTTCTGAAATTCATCTGCATCAGAATCACCATGCTCATTTTTTCAAATATGAATACCTGGACCCCATCCACCATGTCTTGTACCTCTGTCTTGGTAGTCTTCCTTTTAATAAATTCTTCCAAAATTAAAAATCACTGCTTTTAACAACCACTATATCATGAAGGGAAACAGAGTATTATTTCCTTATCTATCCAAGTACATTCCATCTTAATATCCAACAAACGATATTGCCCGTGAAGGAAAAATTTATTTTGTCCATTCATTTTACAATATCTTGATGTACAAAGTGAATAAATATTTTAATAAGAATGAAATTTTGATATTTTCCCGTAATTTCTAATGCATCACCTTGTCCACTTCTTTCTTTAGCAATATAAGACATTGAAAGCATAGAGGCAAAGTGGGGATGGGAAACTACCTTTGTTAACTTTTTTACCTATACCAAACTTATAGGGGGCTCCTGGAAGACTGGATGATCACTATGCAAGGATCTCATCTATAACAGAAAAAAATTAGATAGATGTAATAAATATTCTAAGCAGTCTGGGGCAATTGTAAACCACTTATCCCAATACTTAATAAAAGCTTAGTATGGGGGAATGTGGAGAAATCAGTGGTAGAATAAGTAGCGAGGTGCAATGGTAGGACACTACCTCCCCTCTGTACTCCCACAACTCAAACTTAACAGCATGTTTTAATAATGTGCTTTCAGTAAATATCTGTTCTTTAAGGTATTAGGCCTGAAATACATGAAGCACTAAAATAAAGGGTTGTGCTTCAAAAGACTGATTTTGGTTCTGGATACTTATTATACTCAAGTTCCTGGTCTGAACAAACGTAAATGCTATGACTTGTACACAGGGAGAATCTTTGCAAATGACTATAAAACAATTACAGTAAAGTTAGGGATTCCTATGGTAGTATCCACACAAAGTTTTTTTAATCCTTATAAAAGATAGTTAAAGTTAATTTTGCATTGATGCAAGGAGGTAATGAAATGAACATATTACATTAATGTTCTAATGTGATTTTTATAGTCAGTCAGTAGTAATACATTATAAAATACATGCCTCATCCAAGTCAACCCCCAAATATCAGGTTATGACCTCTGTTCATTAAATGCACATAAGTACATCATGCAAAATTAGATTATCTTATAGAAATCTAGTTAATTAGTTTTTACCAATAAAGTAAATATTGAAGCATAATTTCTCTTCAAACACAATTTTAAATTGATAAATTATTCTGAAAGTGACACACAGCCACGAGTTACCAATTTAATTAGATGATTCTTGATATCAACAAAACTGTAAATTACTGTGATTTATCACCTTTGGAAAACTGTCACGATAGGAAAATCTTTATGTGGAATAATTTGCTTCTCACAGAGGTCTTTTTTTTTTCTTGGAAGGGTGAGGGAATAAATTAAGAATGATAAGAGATAGAAAAGAAGGAAGTCTACTCTATGATGTTGCCTGCTAGATCCCTAATCATAAAAAATTAGTCCTTTGAGGAATGACAGGGGATTCAAGATGGCAGCATGAGAGGTGAGACAGAGAACTCCTCCCAAAACCACAAATAGTACGAAAATATAGTTAATTGATACAACTAACCCTAAAACAGCAACAGGAAAGAAGGCTGAACCAGACTGCATACAGACCTCGTCAACAGAGCAGACCTCACCAAACAGGGTAACGTACAAAAGCCTTGATCCAGTGGGACCCAAGCCCTTCCCCCACCCCAGCTAACCAGTGGGAGGAAGGGAAATGGAGCAGGGAGGGGGTGGAAGCCTGGGACTGCTGAACACCTAACCCTGGAGATCTGCTTTGCGAGCAGAAACCTACTCTGTGTGGTGCTCTGGAGGTTGAGGAGCTGGGATAGGTGGAGTGCCTGAGAGACCGATATTCCGACCGTTTGTGGAAAATGGGATCCACACCTGGCCTCTCTGTGATGGAGGAAAGGCAGGAGGTCTGAGAGTCTTCCTACCAGCGAGAGGGGTACTGATGGGGTGGGGTTTGCATGGATCTTGCTGTGCGGGAGAAGGGATGGGGTACAACGTTGTCTGGGCACACACTGCCTAGCAGGTTGGGAACTTTGAGGAGCTTCAGGTGCTCCATCCACCTGGCTGACTGCTCAGCTCCAAGGCCACCCACTGTGAAACGCACCCTTTTGAGCCTTCCTCCTGGCCTGACAGAACCGAATCACAAACCAGCAGTCACTGCACTGGCATCAGGCCAGCCAGAGGGAGGCCGCACCTACAGCAGCTAGAGACGCCAAAAACAGAGGCTTACACCTGTGTGCTCAGTCCACTGGCTCTGATACTGGAGACTGGCACCACAGACAGGAATTAGGAAACAGATCTTTCCTCCCCCCAGGCACAAGCTCTGCTCCACAGTGACACCCAACCTCATTCTAGGGCTGAGCAGCTCCAGAGACTGGAGCTCCTGGGCACTAGAGGGCAGCACTTAGAAATACGAAACATCAAAAGAACCTGGTTCACACCAAAATCTCACAAACCCAGAAAAAGGGCGAAATGAAACTGAACTCACCAATCTTGTTGAAAGAGAGTTCAAAATAAAAATCATATACATATGGAGGTACACAAAAATATTCAAGAACTCAGGAACAAATTTAAGATGGAGATTCAATCCTTAAGAAAATTCCATATCTGAAATGAACATACAATGGAGGGATTTAAAAGCAGATTAAATGTAGTAGAAGAGACGGTAAATGGAATAGAAATTAGAGAGGAGGAGTACAAAGAAGCTCAGGCAGAGAGAAAAAAAGAATGTCTAAGAATGAAAGAAGATTTAGAGAACTGTGTGACCAATCCAAATGGAACAATATTCGCATAATAGGGGTACCAGAAGAAGAAGAGAGAGAAAAAGGGATAGAAAGTGTCATTGAGGAGGTAATTGCTCAAAACTTCCCCAATCTGGGGAAGGAGACAGTCTCTCAAGCCATGGAGGTGCATAGATCTCCCAACACAAAGG
The DNA here is from genome assembly GCA_032199065.1 of Smutsia gigantea. NCBI lineage: Eukaryota > Metazoa > Chordata > Mammalia > Pholidota > Manidae > Smutsia > Smutsia gigantea. Next base: position 73,279 of record JAVSCE010017281.1, on the reverse strand, counting down.
ACCCAAGAAAGACAACATCAAGACATATAATAATTAAAATGGCAAATATCAAGGATAAATACAGACTTTTAAAAGCAGCTAGAGAGAGAAAAAAGATCACATACAAAGGAAAACCTATCGGGCAATCATCGGATTTCTCAACAGAAACTTTTACAGGCCAGAAGGGAGTGGCATGATATATTTAATGCAATGAAGCAGCACAAGGGCCTTGAACCAGGAATACTCTACCTGGCAAGGTTATCATTTAAATTTGAAGGCGGGATTAAACAATTTTCAGATAAGTAAAAGCTGAGGGAATTTACCTCCCACAAACCATCTCTACTGTGCATTTTGAAAGGACTCCTAAAGATAGAAGAATTTCTAAGGCTAAACAGATGTCACCCAAGGGATAGACAAAGAGTACAGAATATGATTCATAACATACAAAGAATGGAGAAGGAAAAAAAAGAAAAAGAAAAAAAAAACTTTTACGTTGTGTTTGTAATAGCATAGGAAGTGAGTTAAATTTGACTGTTAGAGAGTTGAACCTTTGGTAACCACGAAACTAAAGCCAGCAATGGCAATAAGTACATACTTATCGATAATCACCCTAAATGTAAATTGTCTGAAAGCACCAATCAAAATACATAGAGTCACTGAATGGATAAAAAACAAGACCCATCTAATGCCTACAAGAGACTCACTTCAAACCCAAAGACATACACAGACTGAAAGTAAAGGGATTTTAAAAGATATTTAATTCAACTAATAGTGAGAAAAAAGCAGGAGTTGCAGTACTTGTATCAGACAAAATAGACTTCAAAACATGGAAAGTAACAAGAGACAAAGAAGGACATTACATAATGATAAAAGGGTCAGTCCAATAAGAGGATATAACTATTACAAATATCTATGCACTCATACAGGATCACCTACATATATGAAACAAATACTAACAGAATTAAAGGGGTAAATAGAATGCATGCATTCATTTTAGGAGACTTAAACACACCACTCACTCCAAAGGACAGATCAAGAAGACAGAAAATAAGTAACGAGACAGCCACTGAACAATGTATTAGAACAGAGGCACCTAATGGACAACTACAAACACTCCATCCAAAAGCAACTGGATACACATTCTTCTCAAGTGCATATCGAACATTTTCAAGAATAGATCATATAAAAGGCCACAAAAAGAGCCTCAGTAAATTCAAAAAGATTGAAATTGTACCAATCAGCTTCTCAGATCACAAAGGTATGAAACTAGAGATAAATTACATGCAGAAAATGAAAAAGCCCATAAGCACATGGAGGCTTAATAATATGCCCTTAAATAATCAGTGGATCAATGACCAAATAAAAACATATCAAGCAATAGATGGAGACAAATGACAACAATAATTCAACAACAAAAAAATCTCTGAGACTCAGCGAAGGCTGTGATAAGAGGGAAATGTATTGCATTACAGGCCAACCTCAGGAAAGAAGAACAATCCCAAATGAACAGTCTAAACTCACAATTAATGAAACTAGAAAAGAGAGAACAAATTACGCCCAAAATCAGTAGAAGGAGGGACATAATAACGATTAAAGCAGAAATTAATAAAATTGAGAGGAATAAAACAATAGGAAGAATCAATGAAAGCAGGAGCTGGTTCTTTGAGAAAATAAACAAAATAGATAAACCACTAGCCACACTTATCAAGAAAAAAAAGAGAGCCTACACACATAAACAAAATCAGAAATGAGAAAGGAAAAACCACTACAGACACCACAGAAATACAAAGAATTATGAGAGAATACTATGAAAAACTATATGCTAACAATCTGGATGCCCTAGAAGAAATGGACAACTTTCTAGAAAAATACAACCTTCCAAGGCTGACGCAAGAAGAAAATGAAAATCTGAATAGGCCAATTAACAGCAAAGAAATTGAATTGGTAATTAAAAGACTACCTAAGAACAAAACATCCATACCAGATGATTTCATTGCTGATTTTTATCAAACATTTAGTGAAAACCTAATACCCACCCTCCTTAAAGTTTTCCAAAAAGTAGAATAGGAGGGAATACTCCCAAACTCATTCTACAAGGCCAACATCACTCTAATACCAAAAACAGGCAAAGACACCACAAAAAAAAGAAAATTACAGACAAATATCCCTGATGAACTGAAGAACATAGACGCAAAAATACTCAACAAAATATTAGCAAACCCAATTCAAAAATACATCAGGAAGATCATCCATCATGATCAAGTGGGATTCACCCAGGGATGCAAGAATGGTAAAACATTCGAAAATCCACCAACATCGTGCACTACATCAACAAAAAGAAGGACAAAAACCACATAATCATCTCCATAGATGCTGAAAAAGCATTTGACAAAGTTCAACATCCATTCATGATAAAAACTCTCAACAAAAAATGGGCATAGAGGGCAAGTATGTCAACATAAAAAAAGCCATATGTGGCAAACCCACAGCCAACATTATACTTAACAGCAAGAAGCTAAAAGCTTTTCCTTTAAGATTGGGAACAAGACAAGGATCCCCACTCTATTCACTTTTATTCAACATAGTACTGGAGGTCCTAGCCACGGCAATCAGACAAAAGAAAGAAATACAAGGCTTCCAGATTGGCAAGGAAGAAGTCCAACTGTCCCTGTTTGCAGATGACATGATATTGGCACCTAATGGACAACTACAAACACTCCATCCAAAAGCAACTGGATACACATTCTTCTCAAGTATAGATCATATACTAGGCCACAAAAAGAGCCTCAGTAAATTCAAAAAGATTGAAATTGTACATAAAAAACCCTAAAGAATCCATTCCAAAACTACTAGATCTAATATCTGAATTCAGCAAATTTGAAGGATACAAAATTAATACACAGAAATCAGTTGCATTCCTATACATTAATGATGAACTAGCAGAAAGAGAAATAAGGAAAACAATTCCATTCACAATTGCATCAAAAATAATAAAATATCTTGGAATAAACCTAACCAAGGAAATGAAAGACTTATATGCTGAGAACTACAAGACACTCATGAGAGAAATTAAAGAAGAAAGCAATAAATGGAAACACATCCCATGCTAATGGATAGGAAGAATATTGTCAAAATAGCCATTCTGCCTAAAGCAATATACTGATTCAATGCATCCCTACCAAAATACAAACAGCATTCTTCAATGAACAAGAGCAAAATTTCTAAAATTCATATGGAACCACAAAAGACCATGAATAGCCAAAGCAATTCTGAGAAGGAAAAATAAAGCAGGGGGGATTATGCTCCCTGACTTCAAGCTCTACTACAAAGCCACAGTAATCAAGACAATTTGGTACTGCCCCAAGAACAGACCTATAAACCAATGGAACAGACTAGAGAGCCCAGATATAAACCCTAGCATATATGGTCAATTAATATGCGGTAAAGGAGCCATGGAAATACAATGGGAAAATGACAGCCTCTTCAACAGCTAGTGATGGCAAAACAGGACAGCTACATTTAAGAGAATGAAACTGGATTATTGTTTAATCCCACACACAAAAGTAAACTCAAAGTGGATTAAATACCTGAATGTAAGTTATGAAACCATAAAGCTCTTAGAAAAAAACATAGGCAAAAATCTCTTGGACATAAACATGAGCAACTTCATCATGAATATGTCTCCGCAGGCAAGAGAAACAAAACCAAAAATGAACAAGTTGAACTATATCAAGCTGAAAAGCTTCTGTATGGCAAAGGACACCATCAGTAGAACAAAAAGACATCCTACAGTATGGGAGAATATATTCATAAATGACATCTGATAAGGGGTTGACATCCAAATTATACAAAGAGCTCACGCACCTCAACAAACAAAAAGCAAATAATCCAATTAAAAAATGGGTAGAGTAGCTGAACAGACACTTCTCCAAAGAAGAAATTCAGATGGCTAACAGGCACATGAAAAGATGCTCCACATCGCTCATCATCAGAGAAATGCACATTAAAACCACAATGAGATATCACCTCACACCAGTCAGGATGGCCAACATCCAAAACACAAACAACAACAATCGTTGGTGAGGATGTGGAGAAAGGGGAACTCTCCTTCACTGCTGGTGGGAATGTAAACTAGTTCAACCATTGTGGAAAGCAGTATGGAGGTTCCTCAAAAAGCTAAAAATAGAAATACCACTTGACCCAGGAATTCCACTCCTAGGAATTTACCCTCAGAATGGCAGGAGCCCAGTTTGAAAAAGACATATGCACCCCTATGTTTATCACAGCACTATTTACAACAGCCAAGAAATGGAAACAACCTAAGTTTCCATGAGTAGATGAGTGGATAAAGAAGATGCGGTACATATACAGAATGGAATATTATTCAGCCATTAGAAGAAAACAAATCCTACCATTTGCAACAACATGGATGGTGCTAGAGGGTATTATGCTCAGTGAAATAAGCCGGGTGGAGAAAGACAAGTATCAAATGATTTCACTCATCTGTGGAGCATAAGAACAAAGAAAAAACTGGAGGAACAAAATGGCAGCAGACTCACAGAACTCAAGAATGGACTAACAGTTACCAAAGGAAAGGGACTAGGTTGGGTGGGTGGGAAGGGAAGGATAAAGGGGAAAAAGGGTCATTATGAATAGCACGCATAATGTAGGTGGGGGGACATGAGGAAGGCTGTATATCATAGAGAAGGTAAGTAGTGATTCTATAGCATCTTACTACGCTGATGGACAGTGACTGTAATGGGGTATGTGGTGGGAACTTGATAATAGGGGGAGTTTAGTAACCATAATGTTGTTCATGTAATTGTATATTAATGATAGCAAAATAAAATATATAAATAAGCAAAATACAAAAAAAGAAACAAAAACAAAAAACAGAAAAATTAGTCCTTTGAGAAAATCTGGCAGTCAGGTCAAGCAGCAAAAATCTGGAATTCAAAATCAGTAAGGGTGCTTTTATGTGAAAATAACTTTCTAATAGACTGCTCTTTCTTTGTGACTGAAAAAAAAATCAAAATTCCAGAGAGTTTTACTGGTGTCGCAGCATAGTTTTCTTAACAAGACCTGATTTTTACTTTAAAACATACCACCATGATACAGTCCACTGGGCATTTGGAATCATTTTTATTGGCTTTAATAATTCTAGTCAATCTCTCAGTTGTGGAGGAATCAGATATGAGTATATCTGCAGAACTTTGCATCTCACTAAGAAGTAGCCTGCTCATGACAAATGAGTAGAGCAGCCATATCTCTTTAGGCATTTTGCTTCCATGGAACTAGATTTCTTCTTTTTTAATAACATGTGTTTTTATTTATTTTTTATTGAACTATATTTGACATATAACATTGTATAAATGTAAAGTGTACAAGACGTTTCTTTGGTATTTATATATTATAATATGGTTGCCATTGTAGCAATAGTTGGCACCTCTATAGGACATAATTATTATATTTTTTTATGGTAGGAATAATTAAAATCTACTCTCTCAGCATGTTTGATTATAATAAATATTGTTGTCTATATTCACCATACTCTGTATTAGCTCTCTAGTATTTATCTACTAATAAATCTGCAAGTTTGTACCCTTAAACAACATCTCTCTTATTCTCCAACACTGCAGCCCCTGGTAATCACCATTTTACTCGGTTTTTATGAGTTTCATTTTTTTAGATTCTACATATAAGCAGTATCTTAGAAAGTCTTTCTCAGACTGACTTATCTCACTTAGCATAATATCCTCAAGGTCTATCCATGTTGTTGAAATGGCAGGATTTCCTTCTTTCTCATGGATGAATAATATTCAATTGTATCCACTATATGTTTATACACACACACACACACACACACACACACACACACACACACACACACACACACACATCTTTTTCCATTCAACTACTGACAGGCATCTATGTTGTTTCCTTATCCTTATCTTGGCCATTGCAAATAATGCTGCAATAAAAATGGTCATGCATGTATCTCTTTGATATCCTGTTTTCATTTCTTCTGGGTATATGCCCAGAAGTAGAATTGCTGAATCATATGGTCACTCTATTTTTAATTTTTTGAGGAACTTCCATCTTATTTTCCATAGTGGCTGAAGCAATTTACATTCCCACCAACAGTGTACAAGTGTTCCCTTTTCTCCACATCCTCATCAACACTTACCTCTTGTCTTCTTTGTGATGGCCATTCTAACAGATATGAAGTGATATCTCCTCATGATTTTGATTTGCATTTCCCTTAGGATTAGTGATATTGAGCATCTTTTCATGTACCTGTTGGCCATTTGGATGCCTTCTTTGAAAGAACACCTATTCAGATCCCCTGCCTATATTTTAGATTATTAGCCCTTTGATATATAGTTTGAAATAGTTTTATCCTATTCAGTAAGTTGCCTTTTCATTTTGTTGATTGTTTCTTTTACTATGCAAAGTCCTTTAAGTATAATGCAGTTCCCTTTGTTAATTTTTGTTTTTAATGTCATATCCAAAAATCCAAAAAAAATCATTGTCAAGTAAAATGGTCATTATTTGCAAATTATATGACTTCGTACATAGAAATCCCAAAGAGTCAACCAAGAAAAGCCTGGAACTGATCAAGAAATTCAGTAAAGTAGCAGAATATAAAATAATCACACAAAAACCAGTTGTGTTTCTACTCATCAATAATGACACAGCTGAAAAGGAAACAAAACTATCCCATTCATGATAGCATCAAGAACAATAAAATACTGAGGAATAAATTTAATCAAGGAACTGAAAGATCTGTACAACAAAAACTATAAGACTTAGTTGAAAGAAATTAAAGAAGACACATACAAATGGAAATATCCCATATTCATGAGTCAGAAACATTAATAGTTAAAATGTCCATGCTACCCAAAGCCATCTATAGATTAATGCAATCCTTATCAAAATTCCAATGGCATTATTCACAGAAATAGAAAAAACAGTCCTTAAGATTTGCAAGGAACCACAAAAAAAAACCCAAGTAACCAAAGCAATCCTAAGAAAGAAGAACAAAGCTGGAGGCAACCCATTTCTTCCTTTCAAACTATACTAGAAAGCTATAATAATTAAAACAGTATGATAGTGGCATAAAAATAGACACATAGGCCAATTGAATAGAACAGAGAGTCCCAGAATTATACCCCCATATATAGAGTCAACTAATATTCAATAAGAGAGCCAAGAACAACCAAAAGGACAAGGATAGTCTCTTCAACAAATGGTGTTGAGAAAACTAGATCCACATATGAAAAATGAACCTGGATCCCTATCTCACACTATTCACAAAAATTAACTCAAAATAGATCAAAGACTTAAACATAAGACCTCATACCATAGAACTCCTAGAAGAATGTAAGGAAGAAAAACATAGGGAAGAAGCTCCCTGGGACATATTTTAACATCTAGAAATGAATTGTTTTCACTTAAAAGAAAAAAAAATAAGTACAGTGCATGTGATTAATAGAGAGCAGTGCCACAGAAATGAAATGGTTCCATTTTTAAAATGCAGTGAAGCTAAAGGACATCTAAAGCTCAGTAATTCTATTCCTACTCAAGCTATTTCAGGGTCTACCCTGTAATTAAAAAATGAAGTAGTTAAACACAGAAATATTTACCATGTGAATAGTATAAATTATTCTATTAAGCGATTTTACATATTTGGTGGTAAATCAAAACTTCTCACTTCAATATATTGCTATTGCTTTATAAAATTTAACACAACATAAAAGTTTACCTTCTAAATTTTAAAATTCTGAAATAAGATTTAAACCTATTTTTTAAATCAGTAGAGGAAAATAACTGAAGATCTTATTTATTACAAATTCTAAATGGCTTACATTAAATAATCATATGACTAAGCACTGCAAAGGAAATAAAATTACTCTCTGTCTTTTATTCCCTACTATTGTGCAATTAGCTTTCTTATGGTGATCTTTCATAATGAGACTCAAATCTGGTCTTAAGTTAAAATGAAACTCAGCAAGAGGAAAAGCTATAGAAGCAAGAATGCAACCAAGTCTAAAAATCTCCTGCATTTCGTTGTCTTTTTTCTTCTCCAATTCCACTTATTGTCTTAAAATTGCAACATCTAAGAGTAGGGTTCAGGTAAGTCTCATGTGTTCCTGCTCTGAAATGCTGTGGTTGGGAAAGAGACTTAATTCACTCAGCCAGGTAGGAAACTCTCAGTAATGAAGTTACATGGTTTAATATTGATTATTTGCAACTGGTAGAAGGCAGGCATCTCTCATGAGAATGGAACTTTTTATGCCCACCATTAATGAAACTTCATATAGTTCCACAATCCATTATCCACAATTCCAAAATCTTTAAAATTCTAAAACACAAATGATTTTTTTAATGCACTTGACAGCAAAATGTGACCTGACTGATGTCTTTATTCATCCCACTTAACTTGTTAAATGTCCCTGAAGAAATATTAAGTTTGATTATGGGATATTGCTCCAAACCCAGAAGTTGATACTATACAATATATTGTATATGTATCACAACACCTCTCTAAAATACTAAATTGGAATAATTTCTCAAAAAAATTAAATTCCAAAATATTATTTACCCCAAAATTTTGAATAAGAGAGTGGATTTCTATCTTTACCTGGATCTGCTGCTGCCTTTCTATCAACAAAATAACCATCCTGCTATGAGGCTTACTTTCACATTCTAATGGGATGGATAAGTAAAAAAATAGCACTTAACTATAATTTCAGGTGTGAGAGCCCTGTGACAGGAAGTGCTAAAGGCTCTTGTAGGTGGAGTGAAGAGAGAAGGCCTCTTTGAAATAACATTTAAGGTGAGACCTAAAATGATAAACCAGTTCAATAAACAGGGACACAAACATCCTAGGCTGAGATGATGGCAAATGTAGGTCCAAGGCAGGAACAAGTTTGACATGTGTGGGGACAGGAAGGTGTCCGTGGTGCATGATGAGCACCTCAAAGGGACGGAAGAGGTGAGTTCAAGAGGACAGCTGGGGACAGTCCTACACCACACAGTCCAGGATAAAGAAGTTTGATTTTTACACTTAAAATATTGAAAAAATAAAGGTTGTATTTAAGTGAAAGGGAAAACATGACCAGACTTACAATTTTAAAAGATAACTTTTAGGCACAAAAAGACGGTGAAAACTTAAATGCGAATTACTAAGTGAAAAAAGCCAATCTGAAAACGCTACATACTGTATGATCCCAACTACATGACGTTCTGGAAAAGGCAAACTATGTAGATGATTAAAAGATCAGTGGTTACCAGGGATGGGGGGCTGGGCAGGTGCAGGTGGTGACAGAGGGTGAGAAGGCAAAGCACAGAGGATTTTTAGGGCAGTGAAACTGGCTTCATGCCATTATACATTTATCCAAACCCAGAGAATGCACAACGGCAAGAATAAATCCTGAAGTAAACTATGGACTTTGGGTGATAATGGCGTGTGAATGCAGGCTCATCAATTACAACAAATGTACTGCTTTGCTGGGGAACACGGATAATGGAGGAGGCTCTGCAGGTGTACAGGGGCAAGGGACATACGGACTCTCTATGCCTCCTCTCATTTTGCTGTAAACAGAAAAGTGCTCTAAAAAAATTAAGACTTAAAAAAAAAGAGATAACTTTAGCTGATTTGTAGTGAATGAACTGAAAGGGGGCAAAAGTAGAAAGAAGATCAATTTGGTGGCCTTTTCAGCAGAACAGGAAAGAAGGGATGATGGATTATAAGGCAGTAGGTAGTGATGGAAGTTAACGTTTTAGAAGGTTAATCACAACTTCTTAATGGATTATATGTGAGGGAGTGGCAGTGAGGGATAGAGAAGAGTGGAGGAATCCTTGGAGGAGAATCATGAATTCTCCTTTGACTATTATTAAGTTTGATACACCTTTATCAAAATAGAGATGTCAGTAAGCATTAATAGACAAATCTGAAGTCCAAGGAGAGATCAGTAAGGAAAGATACATTTGGGGGTCATAAGCGTATGGATAGTAGTTAAAGCATGGTAATGTGAGGAACTTTCAAGATGACTCAGGGAAAGAATATACAGAGAGAAAGGATGTTGGCCGGATCAAGACCTAATAGACTTCAAAATTTTAAAGTCAAAGATTAATAAAAAAGAGAAGCCAATATGATATGCAGGAAAATAGAGAGTGGTGTTATGGAAACAGACAAAAAAGTACTGCAGAAAGATTAGTTCTGTTTTACACCAGTGAATTATCCAATAAGATGAGGACAGTGATGTGCCTAAAGGTTTTCACAATCTCTACTAACATTTCAGGCTTGCTGGCAGGTCCATGAAGAGTAGGAAATACAATTAATAAGCAAAATCCTAGGACACTTGCTCCCTCTGCTCCCACATTTCTCTCAGCTTGAACAGCCTCTGAGAAGCCCATCCTGACCTGACCCAGAGGCCAGTAGGTCCCTTGTTATGTGCTTTTTTTTAGGAGACTCTATTTCTCCTCTATCGAATCCAATTTATGTGTTTAATCGGCTGTATTTTCCTTCTAGGTTTTAATTCAGTGCAGGGCAAGGGGGAGGGCTGAATCCCTGCATCCACTACCTCTAATACTAGAAACATGATAGGTGCTCAACAAATGTCTATAGAAAAAAAAAAAGATAATTCTTTTAATATATGAAGACTTTGCAATGGCTGACAGTGGATAGAATTTTTATAAAAGCAGACTAAAATTGCTTCAGCATCACTGAATGGCTTTATGCTGAAGGAACCTTATACTTAGTTTAAAAACAGTCTCATTTTCCAAATTATGTGTTACATAATTTGAAAATTGCTAACTAGGCCTCCTACCTAAAAATATTTACCTAGCTTGTCTTGATAAAGAGCTAAAAATTCCCCTTATATTAATTCCTTTTGTTTTAAAATTTTCTAACTTATACAATATTCCTTGTGAGAGGTCATATATTCAGTCAGTATCAACCATGCTCACTTTAGTTGATATTCGTTAAGAATAGTTACTCAGCACCCAGTAGTCATATAAGAGGACCAATGAGATCTGGAGTGAGGAGTAAGTATTCTAGCTACCATGACCCTCCTCCTCCTTGAAACCATGGCTCTAAAGTCCTGGGAATATAATAAGATACAAGAAGAAGCAAAGACCATTTTTCTTTCCTGTACCATGGGAATCAAACAATGTTTCAGAGACAGAAAAACTGGCTTAAAGAGCTGTGAATTCCAAAATTAAAACTTCCCCCGTCCCATACAGACACAAAGCTAGTAATTACCACAGCTAGGCTGAAAACAAGGCCTGTCTGACATGAAAGTCCAAGCTCTCTCTGCTGTTTCTTGCTTCCTCCAACTCCTAAGAATCCACTCAGATAACTACCCACACAGAAATTATTCCTCTTTTGCCCCCTAATTTACACCCCAGCTCATAACCTAATATTTTTAAATTTAAAAACCCATATAGAATGTAACCAAAGGTCAACATTACTAGCATTTAGCATATTCAAACCAAAGACCCTGGTCTGCACTTCCAGAAACCTCATTGTCAGCACAATGTCTCTGGTCTGGTCAGAAATTCATAGATTCTATGTCTACTATGATTCAGACACTCAGTTCTGCAGATATATTACTTTATTTATCTACCATAGAAACCCAGAGAAGGTATGGTATTTCCCCATACTTTTCAGGTTAGGACAGAGGTTCAAAGGCAAGAAATAATTTAGATCAGGTTGAACAGATGAGAGGTAACTAACATTTTCTTCCATGTAAGCAATCAGGGCAATTATTCCTAGTCCTAGGCTTTCTGCCACCGAACCTGTATCCGACAATTTTTTAAATGTGCTGGGATTTAGTTTCAATTTTCCAGTACAATCTATTTAAATTGTCAAGGTAGTACCTGCACTCCATGTCCACTCCCTGCTGGCATTCAGAAGTTCCAGGATCACATTTCTTTAAGCATCAAAATGGCCCAGAGCCAAATGACAGACAACAATCTTCCTTCTGATCCAGCTCATCAGCATTAAGCCAGGCCAACAGAGCACAAATGTACCCTGGATGAGAAGGAAAACATTCAGTCCAAACCAGAGGGTTTTGGCTCACATAATGCCAAGTAGCTACTGTGCTTTTCTTTTTACACAGACGTCTGCCCACACTGAATTGTGTAGCTCTTGTGACCTCAACTAAATACACTAGTTATGAGTTTGGACATTCACTTTAGGTAAAAACAAGCCTTGTAAACCACAAAACACATTGCCAGCCTCCCAAGGTCAGTAGGAAGGAGGATGGGTTCTAGATATTTGACCCATCATTGGCTTCAAGCCAGTGAAAGCAGTGTCAGTGTATCCCTGATGAATTTAACCTGAACGTATACAGTTCTTCAAACTCAGGAAGGCAAACAACCTCCCGGCTTCATTACTTTCCTTTCAACTTTTCTATTTTTATGAAACATTTATTAAAATTGTAGCTCTTTTATTTCCATCACCTAACACAGGTATTTCATGGGTGTATCTTATTTCTCATAAAAATCACAGAACCCTATGAAAATGACATTACAAGTTGACAGAAACTGGGTGCCAAGTGGCTTCCCCAGGTTCTCAGCTTGTAGGTGGCAGAGCCGGGGCCTGAATGGGCCCTTCCAACCACCAAATCTGCTCCTCCTGCCAAGGCACAATGGTGCAAAGACTCTCAGTCCCAACATATTCTCACTTTGGAATATAAGGAAAAAAGGACTGCATTAGAAAGGCCATATTATATGAGCTCAGGCAAGTCCCCAAGCATCTCTGTACCTACCCCACCCAGTCTCTTCCACTAAACACAACAGCAGCCAGGACTTCCCCTGGAGAACCACAGAATCCTCAACCAGCATTCCTGTTTCCCTCTTGCCTTCCATGATTCATTCTTCAGGTAGTGGCCAATCATTCTTCAGGTAGTGGCCAAAAACCCTGTTTTTAAAATACAAGTGCCCTTTTGCTTTCCTACTCACACCTTCCAATACTTTGTACACTGAACAATGAAAAACTTTTCACTGTAATTTACAAGATCCTACCTGATCTAGTCTTTTTTGCTCCTTCAATTTTATCTCACACCACTCTGCTTAGTCTGTATTACAGCCATGCCTTTTTTACATTCCTCAGACTAATCGAGTTCACTGTTGTTCACAGCTTTTACTCTTGCAGCTCCATGTCGGCAATGTTCTCCCCAGCTCTCAAGGTCAACCCATTCTCATTGTTCAGCTCTCAGCTTCGAAGTCATCTCCACAGAGGCCCTCCCAACTCTCTCTACCCAAAAGAGCCCTACCTATGCCCTTCACCTCCATCTTGACCCATCACCCCACTTATTTATCTTCATAACACTTATCACCACCTAAATTTTCTTGTTTTCTGGCTTTTCTTTCATTTGTCCTCTTCCCACTCTCTACTCCTTAACCATAATATATGTTCCATGAAAGCAGAGACTGGGACTGTCTTTTTACCACTGTCTCTCTTCTCCATTGTCTCCCTTGTGCTTAATAACAGTGTCTGGTATGTGGTAGGAGCTCAAAAAATATTTGTTAAATGCTCAATAAATCACCTGTAAAAAAAGCCATGTAAAAGATATATTATAAATTCAGATCTCAAATTTGTGACCATTTGCTTTGAATTGGGACCAAAGCTTATTGTCCTGCGGTCTAAAAAATAGTATTATCAAGAAAACGTAAAAGGACGAGAAGAAATTTTAGACAAAAATCTTCTAAAGTATGAAAGCAGCAACCAAGGTGAAATACACCATAGCAGTAAACCGAGCCTTGACACTGAAGACCCACTGAACCTCTGATTGGTCACAGTGCTTAGTTAACAGATTATAAATGTATATTTACTTTCAGATAATGAAACAATATTTAATTGTTTTTCCCACCCCTCTAATTCAGATTTGGTTAATGAAGACCTATAGGTGTACAGGAATTCCCCATTACAACCTCCTCTTCTTGCCCACCTCCTCCTTTGCTTAATCTTCCAAAACTCTTCAAGAGTCTGAATAATTAGGCTCTTGCGCCAGGCAAAAGATAGAGAGAAGACTTAGCCCTAGAAAGGAACAGTCTCCCTTCCTTCTGGAGGTGAAACAGAAACCATTCATAGTGATGTTCTGAGCTACCCAAGACGACTCCACCAAGGAGATTTTTCCCTTCTTTTCACTTCACATAGACTGACAGACCCAGCCAATATATTTTCAATGATCCTCTATGTTCACTAACATTTAATGTTATAATCAAAACTAAGTTGTAAGCATTTTGAAGTGCTTATGTTTCATTCTTGTCCTACAAATCATAGAATTTAGTAGATGACCAATAAATACCTATAATTCCTATAATTAAGAGAAATTAAGCATCTTATTATATTTACTTTCTCTGACATTTCCCATATCTCCCATAACTGCATTATTAAGACACAAAGAGAAGACCAAGTACGAGAATGCAAAATACTAAAATGCAGAAACGCTTCTTTTAGAAAAATAAATACAAACTGCTTAACACACAGCTTGTGAAACTGAACATTGATGCAAATGTGCTGATGTCCATCTTAATGTTATTTTGAAGTTCATTTAGCAAGTGTTGATGTTTACTTTTCAGAAGAGATATTTTCTTCATGTCTGTGTAAATCTGTTTATCATTTTAACACTGATATTCACTTAACACTTTTCCAGAAAGAGTTTCTGTACTTCATGCCCAATAAACAGCTCAGAGCATAATCTTTTCAGAAGGGAAGGGATGCAAGAAAGGAAAGAATTGTTTATTAACAATACTTAGGAAATATAATACTTTGTATTATTACTCTTTAAATATTAATTCCTTGGCATTCTCATTACTGAAGGGATAATAACAAGAGATTACTTCTACCATCCTCCTATTTCCCAGTGTTAGTCACTAAGAAATGTGATTTATTCCTTTTTATCTCCAACTACCTGGACCTAACTTCCCTAAGGAATTTCCTCACATGAGAAATTCTCTCTCAATTTAAAAATAATCCCCCCTCACCTGTGCTGTATTCAGGAAACTGTTAAGGAAATCACTCCGATTAGCCTGACAAAATGGTTTTTTATCTCAAATGCTTTACTTCCCTAGCACAGTCTGTGAGCTAGTAAATAGCAAGAAGCTAGAAAAGATCCCTTCAGTAGTAAAAGGTAGGAACTCTTATTAGTTATGCTTCAGTGTTCAGCTGTTGAGTGTCCACAGCTTCTTCTATTTCTGCTGCCAGACTAAGCTTTGAAATTGACAATGATTACAAACAGAAAGCTTAAAAACTGGCATAAGGAAACTAACAAAATACTACTTAAGTATACCTCTGTCCTTTAAAAAAAAAAGCATTTAAATTAACTTGATTTCAAAACATGCTCTTCAATGATATTTTCTTTTTGACTATCCATAGAAAAAATAATCTTCTTTTTCTCAACAAGCAGACCTACCCAACCACATTCAAAGAACTATTACCTATCATTAGGTAAGCACAGTATCCCTTTATTAATTATCCTGAAGGAGAACACAGAAGGTTGCCCATGGGAAAATCATCTCAATTATAAATCACACCTTCCGTCTTCATATCTGCCCGTGGCTATGGATTTGAGGTCTTAGATTTTGTTTTTTTACAATACCATGCCTTACCAGTCAGTTAAACTGCTACCATTTGTCCACTATTTTTGCTCCAGTGACCACTTTTTCTAATTTTCAGATGATCCCCAGATATCATAGACAACCAGTTCAGATCTAGCCTTTTTTTTTGGTCAATGTTTCCAGGTTATTTAATGAAGTTACTTACAATGTACATATTCCTGAGTATACCCCATCATAGTGACACTGTTTATTTCTGAATTTTTCTCCATTTAGCTTAACAGGTGTTTCTTCCCAAGAAACTGAACTTTTCTGTCAAACGCACTTGATCAAATAGGAGAACTGGGTTCAAAAAAGGGATTCATTGCAAACTTTGTAAATCATAGACATCAGTAAAGAAGCTCTTTATTCCATCTTCTTGCCTAATGTCATGAAGGCATCATAAATATCACACCAGCTGGAGTAACAAATACTGAAACAAACCCTCACAGTTTTCAAGTACATTTTGTTTGACATCCACATACTCTCATCTACGAGGTTGAGAGCAGCATGAGCTATGAACTGGATCAGAGGATGATGGTCATCTTTGGATTTTACTTTTTGCTTTTTGAAGCTGGCAAAAACTGGATTATCATGGTAGCCAACAATTACAAAGTAAAAGCTTCCTGACATTGTCTTTAATCTGTAGCTCCTGCGAGGGGATGCTAACAACAGTCAGTCGGCTCCTGCCGCGAAGACCCGCGCTCCACACCTTCCGTCAGGCTCCGGAGAGCAGTCCTCAAGCTCACCTTTCAAGCTGTGTAAAAGTGGTGTCCCTACTCAACTTGAGATCTCAGAGTTCGCAAAGATGAAAAGAGTGGGCATCCAGAACAAGCTGATGGAGCACCACAACTAAAACCTGCTAAACTACTCATGAATACCAAGGTTTTCAATCCCACCTTGTAGAGAGGCATGAAAGAATTTGTGTTAGAACAGGGAAATATAGCCATGAATATTTGTCTATAAGCCCTGAAATTATGTATGAAATTCTACTCTGTTCAGAAAGTGCCTTCCTTTCATTTTGAGCAGACGTCTGCATTCTTCCAGTCAATGCATCCTACCTTGTTTAGGGGACATCAACAGCCAACCCTATTACCAGTGAGTCATCATTCCCTTTTGCAGGTTCAGGTCGCGTGACTGGTAAACCATCTTGTATCAAGTTTTTCATTACAATCACATAAAGAATTCAGAAGCTTCCAGTAAAGAAGGCAGATTCAGTAAACCCCCCAATTTCCTGGTTCCAAACACTTAGAAACATCACTTAGAATTTTAAAACTAAACCTTTAAAACCCATGTCAAACTCAAAAGCAAAAAAGGGGACTCTTTAGCTAAAAATGGGAACTGAAAACCACAGCATCAAGTATGAACTGAATTTGCAAGTCTTTGGTGGTACCTGAACCTTATACATACATGCAGGACTAGGTTTCAGCATTCAACCTTCAAACGGGTTTTGAAGTCATATTTGGTAGAAGGCTAAAACTGTGCTTCTTGCCAAAACCCAGAAGCCAAAGATAGAGGATGGTCCCATCTACAATAGTAACTTAAGAAAACTTTGTCCACTTTCTCCAAGGCTCAGTTTGGAAGCACACTCTCCTTCTGAGCTGTGAGTGAATAGAATGATATTAAATATGTGAAACCCTAATCCTGCCCTCTAAGTGTGAGACCCACTTGGTATCAAAACCCAAGAGGAAGAGTTAGTGTGAAAATGGTCTGGTCAACATTCAAATCCCTGCCTAAGGGGACTGAGAAAGAGGACAACTTCCACTGAGAATGGGCTCACACGTATAAACACAAACCACTAGAAAAAAACAGCCACAGTGACACCTGATGGGCCAATGCAACCTAGGAGAGATTTCCCAATGGAATAGCAACAATACTTAATATGTTGAACCCGTCCCAAGGAAGAGGAAGGGACCAACCCAATAGATAGGCAGGACGTGAAAAAAGAATAAGCAAACTTTAAAAAGAACCAAGAGGACTTCTAGAAATAGAAAACTTATTAAATTTAAAAAGTAATAAAATAGTCAAATGGTAAACCAGACCATTCAAAAAGGAGAATTTATGATTTGAAAGACAGAATAAATAAATTGGTGAATAAATCACCCTGAACATAGCACAGAGAAGTGGAAAAACATACAGTGACAGACTTTCAGGAACTTTTAAAGTCAAATACAGGATAAAGACAAATCACAATATAAAGATCAATAACTTGGGAGAAAAATCTCACAATGCCAAGGAACAATAAAATTAACCCGTTAATACAAACAACCTAAGATGAAAGTTCTACCCTATGCAGGCTGGCCTGAGGGTTCCATTTCCAGTTGAACTTGATGGTCTCTACAACTAGCTATATATGATTCAGACTACAGGCAGCCCTTGCCACATAATCACTGCTTCCTCTTGTCTTTGCTGTTAGCTCTAATTTTGCTCCCTCTGTTCATATTTCAAATTCCAAATCCATAAATGTGGATAAAAAAAATGCACAGGCACAAATTAATTTCCCCTTGAATTTACTTAGAAGGACAGACTTCTGGTCTTAAACTCGTCCTGGAAAGCTAAACTTCAGAGATGAATTAAAAGGCCATTGCTTGCCTTGTTGTTAAAATTCTCATGACTTTATGATATTCTGAGTTAAGTTGGAAAATATTTACCTGGCATAAATAAGACCATTGAAGTTTTAGTTATAATCCAAATCAATTTCCAAATTTCTAACTACCTGATGAATGTATTTTACTCTAGTCAGTCAGTCAGACTCGGAATTTCTGTATAAACACTTCTTTCTGAAAAACTTCTGTGCCTGAGACCACTGTCTTTCAAGAGCACACAAAATGTAGAGTCAGACGACCACATGAGGAAGGACCTGGGCCATATTCCTGAAAGACAAATGGAAAGGAGCTAAGAGGCAGCATCTGGCACCCATCAGTCGGTTTCCCAGGAGGAAGCCAAAAGCCGAATGAGGAGTCGCTGAGATGCCAGGGAAATCTGCATAGAACAGAGGACTGATTTGGGATACCTTACAACAAGTAAACTAGTAACAGGAAGACAGAGATAACACTTTCCATCACCTCTGGACAGATTACTATGATCTAAAAAGATGCAGCAAGTATCTGGCAGATGACTACTAGAGTTCCCTTGCTTGGAAACAGCAGATAGAATAACCACATCAAAACATTATTCCTTCAACCCCAATATAAAGGGTCTACAGAAGATGAGGAGTAGACAAGTTAAGTGTAATTAAGAGTTTGTGAGGATAGCCTACATAGTGGGGAACATTAGCTCACAACAGTGCTCTACAAAGTCATTGTCAATCATCAAAACAAACATGTGAGATGGAACTTGTTAACCAAAAGCTAGACAGTAAACTGATAAAGTAGAAATACAGCAAGCACACTTAGCCCCAGAATGGCCACCACTACAAAATTCAAATGAAAGACAAGTCAGGGGTCAATCAAAAAAGTAGATTTTAAAAGATAGTTATCCCTTGAGAGTAAACTTTACTTTTTTAAGATTTCAAAACCATCTCTCATACATTTTCTCATTTGATCTTCTCAACTCCTCTGAGAGATAGACTCAGATGATATTATCATCCCATCTGCAGATGTATAAAACTATGATTACAGAGATTCAAAACATACAAAACATTGAACTTAATAAATGGCTGTGAAGAAAGGTCACTGGTGTGCCTTATAAACAAAAAGCAAGGAGAGATTTTAATTAATGTTTATTTTTCATTCTCCCAATTCATTTGACTCTACCTAAATGTTCCCTCAGTTGAAACACCTCGCCTAAAATGACACGGAGCTTCTATGCCTTTCTATATCCTTTCTATCCCTTATTTTTCTTCACTGCCCTTACTGAAAAGTATCTGAAGTATATATATATTTATTAACAGTTTATCTGCCATATTCCTCACTAGAATGTAAACTGCATGAGAGCAGTGATGTTGTCTATGTTGTTTACTTTTACAGCCCCAATAACTAGGAAACATGATATGAGGTTAATAAATATTTGTGAATGTGTGAAATAAATGGGTGAATTTGAAGTCTTTCATATGTTAGATATTTTATAGATCTTACTTACTGGAACCATACCTCTGAAATACCAAGAAATGATGCCAGACTTAAATGATCAGCGATAAGTTACTGGGACAAATCTGTTTATATTTACACTGAAAGGACTGTATATATTTAATGGAGGTTGATGATAGGGGAGGGCACAGCTGGGCATATTTTTGGTATTGTTCCAGGTGGGCTCCTTTGTGAGAAAGTGTTCTGGAAATGAGGCCAAAAGTATCTCATTCTTTGCCCACTAACTGATTGTTCTCAAGAGGAAGTTAATGCTGGCTGAATTTTATTTTAAACTATCAGGAAACTATCTCTGGCTACAAAGAACAGAGATTCTAGCTAGGATTAACCCCTAACTTTTATACACCCTTAGCAAGAGACTATCGGTTGCAAAAGCACTATGGCATAGTGAGCAGGCATGGATGGGAAACTGAGGGTCTGCATGAACCTGAGAATCCAGCCTCACATCCCCACTTATTCCTTGTGGTGGTCATTCACTTTTTGTTTCTGAGCCACCAATCTTCCTTTGGAAAATGGCAAGGTGAAGGTCTACTCACAGGGATGCTGTAGGGTTAAATCGCATGTGTAAGGGTGGTATTACTAAAACTTGATTGTACCAATGATAATGTATACTTATCCATTTGGAAGGAAAGATAGTAAACCAACTGATTTAATTTATCATAAAATTAAAAGGGAGAAGAAAAATAATTTGGAAGACTTCAGATCACAAAAACAAAACCATTTTGGAAACTTGACATCTTTTCTTTGCATTAAAAAGAGCCAAATACCTGCACATTGTCATCAAAACAGGATCCTTTCATGCAGACTCAAAGCCTCTCTTTCCTGATGTCTGAGTTCATCTGTGTCCTCCCGAGCCCTTCGAAAAACAGGATTTTCCTCTTTACAAGCGTGTTTCAGAACAACACAGAAAGCGTCTGTTCCTGGGCTTCAAAAACACTCGATTTTGAGGAAGTTCCTTTGAAAGACATCAAGGCAGACATTAAATTAATGTGAATGAAAAGAGGAGTTAGGAGCATGGTATCTACAAAGTTACAGCTCTTTTCACATGTTGTTGAGAGTCCGTCCCTTGCAGGTCCCAGACAGAATAACAATCAGTGCCCCCTAAAGCTTAAGAAAACAGGAGAGTCGAAGCTAAACGCACACCCGATCAAGTATGCGGGGAAAGAGGGGGCCCAGAAGCAGGGCTGGCGTCACGGGCTCTGTGGGTGCATCCTGAGCAGTCACACTGGGTGCTGCACTTGGAAGGACCAGCCTGATTTAATGCTTTGCTATCACAATCTTGAAATTTTTATATTTTTAAACAAGGGGCTCAGGTTTAATTTTTCTCTGGGTCCCGCCAAGCCTGTAGCCTGCACTACCCAGAGGAAATGCTAAGAGCCTCAAGAAACAACGGCTGAAGGGCGCCAACTGGCGGCTCTGGTGACTGTCTCCACCCAGATTCTCAGGAAACGACCAACAGCTCTGGGGTCCGCCGTCCTAAATGTACCAAAGTCACCGCAACCCCACCTGCCCCACCTGAAGGTCCCCGGGAGCCTGGACCAGGCACCTGTGGCACGTGCGACCCGGGGGTCTTCGCGGGCCTGCGCGGCGGTGGTCCCGGGGCGGGACGCGCTTTCCCGGCCGACCCGCCGGGTCCCTCGGGGTGAGGCGTCAGCAGCTGCAGGGCGCGCCGCACCCGGCCTCGCTGGGCCCCCGGGGCCTCGGGGCGGCCGGCTCCTCCCCGGCTGAGCGCCTGCCCCAGGAGAACCCCGAGCCCCGTCCTGTGGTCCTTGGCCCCAGGGCCTGAGTGGACCCGCCCCGCCACCCGTCCGGTGCGCAGGCTCAGTTTCCCTCAGCCCAGGGTCAAAGAGCAGGTTCCCTAACGCCGTCAGGGTCACCGCTACTCTGCACCTGCTCGCCTCCGACCACCTTTAGACAATCTGCTAATTTCTTAATTTGCAAAAACTGGGCCTCGTAAAAAAGAAGGCATTTTCCAAGTGATGAATTTGGATGAAACTTCTGCACAGTGCT
Organism: Smutsia gigantea; assembly: GCA_032199065.1. NCBI lineage: Eukaryota > Metazoa > Chordata > Mammalia > Pholidota > Manidae > Smutsia > Smutsia gigantea. The sequence continues at coordinate 51,596 of JAVSCE010017281.1, read as the reverse complement.
CGGGTGGCAACGCCTCTAGTTAGGCATCCCTTGGGCGCGCTCACCAGCCCTGGAGGGAGCCCGGGCCCCTGGGAGCGAGGACTTCCGGCTTCCCGCCCCCCTACTCCTGCGCCGGAGTCCTCGTTACTCTACGTTCTCAGACATTTCAAACTGTTTCCTCTGACAGAATCCTGCACCTTCAAAATCATTCCATTTTCTTTCTTTTAAACTACAATTTGTTCCCTTTAAAAATAGAACGAGAAGAGAAGGAAAGGAAAAGCAGGAAATTCTGTCCAATTTCGCCCAGCCTGACTGAAGGAAGGCGCTCAGCGTGAAACACCCGCCCTGTCTGCGCGGCGAGGAAAGCACAACCGCGGTGGAAATTTGCGCGGTGTCGTAGTGCCACCTAGGGGTTACGTCCTGAAACAAGAGCCTCCGAATCCCTTTCTGCGGACACATTTACCTGCAAAAATACAGTCACAGGACGCGTTTGTACACTTTCTTCTCCAATCAGCTGGTCTCAGCATCCATGACTAAGAGGGATGGGAAATCTTCGGGAGTTTTAAGAGAATGAAATGATAACATTTGGCATTTTAGAAGGATCCCTCTGGGTATTATGTGGAAAGTATCCTTAGGAGTGGAGCGTGGAAGCAGCTGAGAGAACAGATAACTAGTTCAATGGTTCAAACAGAAGATGTTGGTGAAGCGGCCTAGGGTGGAGTTGGCGGTAAATAGCCACAGGTGGAAGCATTTTGGAGGATTTCTAAAGAATTGGTGGTAGGGCATACAAGCCAGGTGTCAAAGATGAAGTCCTCTACCTGAACAACTAAATCAACCGAATTGCCATTTATTAAGTTACGTAAGACCAGAGGAAACAGTCCAAGGGCATGCGGTTCCACACAAATAAAACCACAAGTAGGTAAAATCCCTTGTATGTTAAAAGAATCTGGCCACCTCCATCTCCTGACTGTTTCCCTTTTTGTCAGACCTGAGCTTGGGAGGTAAAGTCTCAGTGTTAAAACAAGTTCAAAGTTTACACTCTAATATTATGTATGTATATGAAGTTTATACTCTATGGAAATGGAGGTGTTAATTATAACTCAGGACTTTGTCTTATCAGATCATAGTCAGGAAAGGCATTGGTAGGTGAAGAAATCCCAACAGAGAGGATTTTTAAAGAGAAAGTGGGACACAGTAAAGTTATTTGATATTTATCTCCTATGAGTCAGGCTTTTTCAAGGTTACTTATGTAAGAACTCAAGGACTTTTAGCTATTTTTTATCATCTATGTATTTCCCACTGTGTTTATATCGTGGACATTGAGGCTCTCCATGTATTTATTTGCTCATTAAGTGTTTAATGAACGACTGTTATGAGCCTGTTGATGTATGTGGATAAAATGAGAGTTCCTGTGGCCAGGATTCTCACCTGGCCCTGGTTGACTAGCTCACTGCACACCTGTGGGCAATACATTGCTATAAAGAGCTCTGCCCAGTGCTCTGGGTGCGACATGATGGCACAGCTGCAAGAGAGCAGAGCAGAGGACAGAGGCCCAGAGGACGGCTGTGGGGGACAACTGTGCAGGCAGAGGGGCCCAAGGCAGAGACCGGCGTGCTGCATGTAGATTCGCTCTGAGGGAATAGGATTTTAGTGACTGACCTGCCACGTGGAAATAAAGTTGGGTATAACCCTTTCACGCCAAAGAACATTCTACTGTCATTTCTTTGGTCACAATCCATAGAGAACTTGCCTGGGGCTGAAACCCATTGGCAAGACAATGTACCCAGAACTTTCAGGGAGAGAGATGAATAAGATGTGGCCCTGTCTCCAGGGACACACAAACCTAATGGATGGTATCACCAATAGCTAGGGGAACTACAGTATACTCTTTGTGTACCACCAAAACTCAGGAAAGATTGTCTAAGGAAGCTGAGAAGGGATCTAGTAAAAGGTATCTAAGCTGCTGTGGATAAAATGAGAGTTCCTGTGGCCAGGATTCTCACCTGGCCCTCACTGACTAGCTCACTGCACACCTGTGGGCAATGCGTGGCTGTTGACTCTATATAAAGAGCTCCACGCAGGGCACGACAGGGTGGCACAGTTGCAAGGCTGCAGGAGAGCAGAGGCTGGAGTGGTGACAGTGCTGAGGACAGAGGCCCAGAGGATGGCTGTGCAGGACGACTGCAGAGGCTCAGAGGACAGCTGTGTGGGATGACTGTGCAGAGAGGCCCAGAGGATGGCTGTGTGGGGCAACTGTGCAGACAGAGGAGCCCAGAGGCAGAGAACAGCTTGGTGCATACAGACTCGCTCTGAGTGAACAGGATTTTAGTCACTAACCTGCCACCTGGAAATAAAGTTGGGTATAACCCTTTCACCCCAAGAACAGTTTTGCTGTCAATTTCTTTGGTCACATGGAATCCATAGTGAACTTGCCCAGGGCTGAAACCCACTGGCAAGACAGTTGCTCAAGGAATATGTGTTATTCTTTAATGTGTGTTTCTTTTGTTACTTAATGAAAATATTTAAATTTAGAAGGGCAGTAATGTCAGATTTGCATACCAGAGAAATTCCCAGGAATGGCTCTCTTTTACTGTGTGTAAAGTGTGGTGCTATCTTCCTTAATTACATTTGAAAGAAATGCTTCTCATGCCTTTGAGAAAGGCCTTGCAAGAGGCTTGTTTAGCTTTTAAAAATATTTACATATATTTCAAAGAGATGGAGAATGAATTTACAAAATTACAAGGTTTCTAATATAAATGTTCTAGGAAAAAGGAAGGGAGGGAAGTGTCTTTATTTTCAACAGGGAGAATTAAGCCTCTTATTTATAAGTTGTATTTGCCCTTATGACTGCTAGTCAACTACACTTCAGCATAAGGGAAATTTTATAGGTAGCTGTCTGAGAGCAAGTTCTCATAAAGGAAGGGACTGTGTGAGTAGGAAGGGGCTTCTCTGAGTACAAAAGGGCTTTGCTAAGCTCAGTAGCAATCAGAAAAGAGATAGGCAGAGAGCTGAGCACAACTTCTCCTGTTCCATCATTTTAATCTGTAATTTGTTTCTGAAACTCATTTAAACTCCTTCCAACTTGAGCCATCTATCCTTCCTCCCGTGCCTGAATACCCAAGCTTCCTCTTCAAAAACAATTATGAAATTATGCTAAAAGATCTAAGAAGCTGCTCTCGGTTTGCCCAGTGAGATCATTCTTTAAGTGGTGATAGACAAAATGACTCTCAGACCCTGGAAACCAACTAAGCATGACAGTTTTTAGTCCCTTCTGCTCAGAAGCACACTTCTGAGGACTATTCCATGACATATTAGAAGGCATTTTTTGGTTCAAAGATGATGCTCTTAATATATATAGGCATTACGTTACCAGTATACCTTGAAAATAATTACTTCTGTTAGGCAAGAAAATAGATATGAGCCAGGTGGAAAGAGAATAAGGTCAGTAAAGCCCACTAGAAAGGACTCAGTTAACCAGTTAAAACTAGAAAGCCATAAAAGACTCAGAGTTAATGAGTTAATTGCTGGAGTCCAGCTCCAGTGAGTCCAGGAGTCCCTGAAGGATGGACGGCAGTCAGTGACCGACAGAATGAGGACACAGACACTAGCAAAAGCTGAGCCTGGCCTGTTTTATTGAAATTTAGCAAGATTATATGTTTTGAGTATGCAGTTTCACAAAGACTCTGATTTTTTCAGAAATAATGATTACATAAAGGTCAATTTTTAAAGATTAGATTATTGGCGACTTAGAAATCATTAATTTTTTGCACTTAAACTTGCTTGGTTTCCCTGGTGGTTTCAGAACAAACATGACTTAATTCTTAAAATGTTCTTTCACACCTGGTTGGCCTGAGCCCTACTTGTAGTTTCCTTATTATTGATTCTAAAATAGCCATGGTTACTATTCATCTGGTTAACAAATATAGCTAAGTCTATTTTTCTAGGTCTAGAGCATTACATGCAGATTTAAAGAAAAACATCAAAACAGTGTATCATTAAAGCAGTGTAGCAAGACTAAGCTAATTGGAATTGCGGGAACTGAAAACTGTACTCTTGGGTAGGTGCCCAGTTTTGTAAAGATGAAAGCGTTGCACCTGGAGGGGATGAGGTAAGGGGATAATGACCACTGAATCAGAAGGCATAGGGACCCAGTCGGACCACCCTTCTCCCCAGGGAGGGCAGGGGCATGAATTTCTTTAAACTATATACAATAATATCTGTAATAATAACCTTTTCCACTGGGAGAGTTTCTACAATCATACCAGGTCCTTTCACACACAATCATTCATGCTGACTTTCCTTTATTCTTCTAGTATTCCCCGAGACCCAACAGGTCTAGGAGTCATTTAGAAATTCCTCACGGAGGGAGTTGGGTGGGGAGAGGGAACTGGAACTTACTCAAACAATTCTTATTTTTTATAACTTTGATATTTGTTTCCAATATCTTCTCTGCATCCCCCTCCTATTATTCTTTAACAAAATGTTGAAGAAGTAGGTGAAAGTAAAAGATTACAGTTTCTAATAGAAAGCTGTTTAAATCTTGATGTAAAATAAAGATGGAAAGTAGAGTTTAGTGCAGTAGGAAAGCAAGTGTAAACTGTCAGATTCATGCCTATAAACTGGGTATAGATCCAAGCGAGACAAGGGCAACAAAAGTCATGGGCGCAGAAGATTTCTCTCAAAACTGGGGGGCTGAGGTTCTGAGCCTCACCTCTGTTGACCTATTGTTCACCTGATGGCTCCCCTGCGACTGTGCCTGTCTTAGGTTGTTCCTCCCTTGAGGAATCTTACCCATCTCTGGCTAACCAGCCATCTTCCGGGGCCATACAGGGAGATGTACAGTTGGTAAGTGAGAGAGAAGCAATGTTCTTTGAAAAGGTTAGCTCTTCTTACTTCTCTGCAGATTTATGCCCCATGGCTTTTATGCCCAGCAGCTGTCTTGAGGTATCTTTACCACCTGGAAGAATTAGGGGGGTCTTTCCTCTGGCATTTCTCCCAGGGTATATTAAATTTGGTTTTCCAATTTAGATGAAAGTGACCAATAACATTTCCAAACACCATAATAATAATGAGAAATAGCAGGGATGTTCCTTTCAGAGGTCCGCATTATGGTTCCTTCTTTCCAGGTGTCTGGGCTGTGCCATCAGATGGACGGATCAGACTGGCTCCCGACAGCCAATCAGTTAAAGCTCAAAAGGTCAGTAGCAACTTGGCTTTGAATGTTTGAATATTCCCCAGAAAGAAAACGTATCTGAGCACAGCTCATGTCTTCATTGTGTCAATTAGATCATGCCATTGTAAGATTTACTCAGGCCTGCTAAAAGCCCACCTATAAACAGTGTAATAAAGACAGGAATATTCCATCTTAAAGCTAAAATTGAATTTAAAAAAAACAAGAAGTTAAAAAGTAAGATTTTTAACTTACAGCAAACAGACAATAATGCAGCCCACCTTGGGGGGCTGGGCAGGCAGTCTTAATTGATATGCTCCCAAACCAGGAAGCTGTTATCCTGAGAGGGGACCAGGGCAGTAAATTTCTTCTGTTGTTAATTTTAAATATTCAGAGACCACTTAACAAGTCTGTGCCCCCCGCCCTTTGTCATTCCTGAAAAATCCTTAAAAGGGAGCACCCCCAACCTTTCAGTGCACTCCTCTCTCTGGGGTTGCCCACACTTTCTAAGTGCGTAACTTTAACTTTTTCCCAACCTTTTAACCTTAAACTTTCTCTCTCCAACCTTTCAGGGCACCTTTCCTTACTGAGGTCACCTGTACTTTTCTCTAAGTAAATTTAAATAAAACTTTTACTCTGCTTCACTACTGTGTTTCTGCCCTTCAATTCTTTGTTGCAGCGGGGACAAGAACTGAGGAAAATACACAACACCCCCCCAACACTTCCACACCTGCAGGTCCCTGAGATTTGCTAAAGTGTTTCATGAGCCAGAATTTCCCATTGTACAACTTACAATTCTCTAGCACCAGAAAATTTGCAATGGCTCTTCTGGACCCACATTCAAGAAATTGATATTCGAAGTCCCCTTCATGGGCAAACACTGCCTGCATCTAGTCATTCATTCAGGCAATGCTTCCTTAATGCTGAGTGTGTACCAGAAAATGTCTTTGGTTCTGGGGATAGAAAATGAAGGAGACACAGCTCCCGTCCTCCAAGAACTCAAAATATTCTCATATTCAAAGAGAGATGGGACTATATGTTATCAAGCAGGGAACTAACTACCAACAACCATTAAGGCTTGATAAACATGGAATTTTCAAAAGGCTGGATGATAGAGCAGGTGTTGGCTGAACTGACATAGAAGCTGTGTGAGACGTCCACGTTGGGGGTGTTTTCACCCAGGTCAAGGCATTTTAAAAGGAAGCAAAATCAAAGGAAAGATACAAGAAGCATTTTCAAAAAAGAAATCCAAAATAAGTACATGTCTATCTTGTACTGAAAACTTTCTTGAGTTTTAAGTACAAAGGTTTCAAAGCTCAGCTCTATCACCTAGTAGCTGAGTGACCTTCAGAAAATTAACCTCTCTTGGCCACAATTTCTTCATGGGTCAAGTGGGGATGGTAATACCCATCTCAGAGGGTTGTTCTTAGGTACTAAAAACTTAGGGTTCCTGCTACATAGCAAAGATGTCTATTATTATTCAAATATGATTGCTCTTATTATCATTTTTCATAATTCAAATGAGAAAACTTTCATTTTCCCTTATCTTCAATTTGTATTCAAAATATATTTAAAAATTCGAGGTGGGAGATTTAAGTGAATTCATTTTTCCATATAGATATCTCTGCAAGACTTAAGAAATGGAACAAGGTTACCTCTGAGAAGGTATACTGAGACATGGGGACAGAGATGGGAGACTTAATTTTTCATTTTATATATATATATACATATATATAGGAGCAAATTTTTGGCTATATAGAAAAAATCATAAAAGTCAGATCTTTACATGAGAGTGAGGAAAATAATTGTAATAATAAGAGTTAACATTCATTGAAAGCTTCTTCTATGCCTGACACTTATTAAAACTATTTTATTTGTATTTACTTGTTTGATCTTCACAAACAATGAGAAAGGAATGATCACTTTCTGCATATCAAAGATGAGACACAAGGAGGCTTAATTACATACCCAAGATTATTCAGATAGTAAGTAGCAGAACTTAAGATTTGGATCCAGACACTCTGGCTCTGTGTGTGTGTGTGTGTGTGTGTGTGTGTGTGTGTGTGTGTGTGAGACTGGGTGTATATGTACACACAGTCATGCACACACAATACAAAACAATTCTCTATATCATCACAGTAGGATGTGCCCACAGCAATGTCCATAGCCGACACAAAATTGACGATTTGTTCCTGTACTTCACTAGGCTGACACTATACTATGGTCCAGTGACTGACCACCTTTAACAACTTGATATCCATGGCTTTTAAATGGATTCCACAGTTTGAAGTCATTTTATAGAAGAAAGAAGAATAAAAATTAAAGAACTGAAAAATATCTCTGATGCCTGAACATCTTAGAACTACTGATTCATCCCCATAGCCAAATTAAATGTCAGGATCCAAAACCAAATAAAAAATCAGTGAGTCTTTTTCCTGGCTCTTCCAAGAACCTGCACATTTTTTGTGATCTGTCTGCTCCTCATCTGCCAAGTGAATTATTAAATTTATGAGGATGAAGCTAAGCCAGAGCTACTGATCAGTGAAATTGGTTGCAACTGGGTGGAAGAGCTCCACTGCTGAGAACTCCAGCAAATGGCAGCATCATTCAAATCATGCAGGATTCTGCTGTGAAAATATTACTAAGTTGCATGCACTTGGATGCCTGGATGCCAGAGGCTCAGGGGAAAGGTTATTTTATGAGCCTTGTAAAACTTGTGTACAATGCTGGACCAATTGCTCCTCAAAGTAATCAGATTAGAGTTTAGAAGTCTGATCAACTCTGAAACTGGCCTTTGTTTATCAAGATGTTTTTCAATCAAAACCTATTTTCTAGAGAACATCTTATTAAAATAGGTTTCCCACAAAGAAAAAACACAAACTTTCTGTTTCTTTTTCCCTTTTTTGTATCTATATGAGATGATGGACATTAACTAAATTATGTGGTAATCATTTCATAATACATAAGTCAAGTAATTATGTGACATGCCTTCTAGGCTTCTATAGTGCTACAATTATATCTCAGTAAAACTAGGGAAATTTTAAAAATAAAAGAGCTTTTATTAACTATTTGAGAACTAGTTTTCTGAACTCAAATTTATTAATCTGAACTAGATCACAGCTTACATGAGTCATTTTCATATCTTTTTATTTGTTGTCAGAAAGTTCAGAGTCTAATAGAATAGTGGAACCAAAATGTGATTATAATGGATTTGATAAGTACTGGTAGAAGAATGGTTTCCCTGAAGTCTGAAGAGCTGCAAGCAAACTCATTATTCATGGATACCAGGGCATTGACTGTTGTCTTCTCTCTGAGGAATGAGCACATGATTGTGTTGATATCCTGTTCAAGCACCAGGAATGTTATAAATAGTCCTTTAAACTGAACCACAGGGATTGTCAGAGTAAGTTCTTTTGAAATAGAGGTGAGAACTCCAAGGTTAGAAGAGTAATGGTATACAGTAATTGCATTTCCCAATATGGCAAGAGCCTAACTTTGCAAGGTGTCACTAGCTGTACTCAAACTTGCTAGTGGTTTATCAGCTTTTTGGCCTGATACAAGCATGCCCCAAACTAGGTCCCATGACAGACCTGGCATCTACCACTGCTTCTACTTCACTGACCATTTTGGAATATATGTTCAACCATCCTAAGATCCACAAAAGAAACAGTTCACTGACAAAAGGAGATCTTTTCTGAGTTACTTAATCAGCATTCTGATTTACTTAAGGGCACAATCCCTAAGTTTATGGAGAAGAGGTATTTTTCTAAACTGTCAGCTAAGTCCAGGCCATTTTATCTCCATTATGAATTAATTTGTAAGCTTTAGACAACAAAAACGGTGGCCCAGAAGCGGTCGCTTTCTTTTTCTCTCAAGAGTCTCAGTAAGGACTAACGTTCTTCTGGCATGTTAGGAAGTTTTCAACTTACTTCTTCCTATATTCAGCTCTCTGACAAGAAATCTCTGCTGTGCCCAAGTGGAGATCGGGATACACTGTTAGCATTAGCCAACTCCTACTGCCAAAGTAGTCTTTAAGATCAGATGTTCTAGAGTCACCAGGGTATATGCATGGTTAGAATCTGCTTTCACTGATAAAACAACAGAAACAGCTGATAAAATCACATAATCCTACCAAATCAGTCTACGTAGAATTTGCCCTTCACACCATAATACCTGAGAGTGGGTTTTCATGTGTAGAGCCCTGGTTTAACTTGAACTTAATTTCTTCCTTGAAAAATACCATTTACTTCCCCCCAGAAAGAATCTCAAAATCCATGTGGCTCAGAAAGCTTTGTGACATTTATAGTGCTACTAATGTGCAAACAGCCGTGGAGAAACGAACACAGAGACAGAAGGGATTGGCTGCCTCCCTGAGCCCCTTCTAGCTTAACCTCCATTAAATCTTACCACTTAAGAAAAATCAGCCTCCTAAATATTGAAAATGTGTAGTTTATTGTGAATGTTAAATTTTTCTGATCAAACTATAAAAACATCCTTTATTAAATTCTCAAAAGTTTGCAATAAATAGGCATGACCAGCCTTAACCTACTACTCCGATTTCTGAGTTCATCTCCAACTGTCTCATTGGTCCAAAATTTGCAAACAATGCTTGGGCTGAATCCACTCATAGAATAATCATTATAGATATAAAATATAAAAATAAATTAGCCTCATAGCAGAACTGCTCTAGGGTCATAGACCCATTAATACACCTGCTTGTAATTTAAAAACAATAAAGTATTAAATGTAACTGAAGTGAAGTTCAGGATAATTAAGTGAGTGTCCCGTCAACAGTAGTAAATAGAGCACAGAAAGGCCTGGCACAAAGTGACAGTTCAACTCTTAAAAAATTTACAGGTAGTGCACTGAGATGACACCCAGTGGAAGGAAAGGAATTAGTGGGTAATATATTGCTATACTAAGCATTTGAGAAATATGAAGTGAACAGTAACTAAATGAGCAGTGGAATTGTGTGACTCTTGCTAGACCCAGCTGGAGCTCTGCAAAAGATTAAGTGACCTAAAAGTGTCTAAATGGCAATTGAAAGCTAAATGTAGATAGTTGCAGGTTCAAGGCGGTGAAGTAGGAAAATCCTTAACTCACCTCCTCCCATGGACACACTGAGTCTACAGCTACATATGGAACAATCTCCTCTTTAAAAAAAACCTAAAGGCTGGCTGAATGCTGACTACACATGAGGCAAACAAGAAAAAAATCACATCCAAACAGGGAGGAGAGGCTGGGACGTTTTGCCATAAACGCCACCACTATCATGGCAACCCACAGTCAAGACAACTCAGAGCCTAGAGCTTCTCACTGAGGATGAAGGGTTCAAACCCTGCCTTAGAGCTCTCAACTGTAAGACACACACTGGAGAGGTGAGCCTCCAAAACATCTAACTTTGAAAATCAGCGTGGATCCCTTCCCAAGACCCGAAAGACTGTAGTAATCTGAGAAACAGCTTTTAAAGGGCAAATGTGCTCGGACTCACCCACCCTAGGGCCCAGCTCAGAGGCAGCCAATCATGCCCAGACTTAAAGTGAAGGAAGCTTGTCTGCTTATATTAAAACAGTGGCCTTAGGAGCAGACATCAAATTTAACACACACATCTAGGAGCCTGCTGAACGCTCCGTGGAGACAAAGACTAGCGGGCACCATCTGTCTCCCTTTGCCATGCTCCAGAACATGCTCTCTCTGAAGGGGGCTTTTGCATATGCCCTGTGCCCTAATTTTTGTAGCTGCTGCCTAAGACGATGCCTCTTGATCACCTGGCTTTTGAGGGCTAGGGAATTTGTGTTCCTGGTCTCATGGGACTGAAATAATCAGTGCCACCCACAAAGGAGCACATATTCCTGTCTGGTACCCCAATTTTTGCAACGGCTGCCTGAGGCCACCTCTACATTGCCTTGGTCTGGTGACCAGTGGGGCTTCCACTCACAGGTTCCACAGGACTGTGACAGAGAAAGAGCTCTTAAACAACTTGACTCCTAGAGCACAGCTAGACTCAACAGACCCAGGAACTCAGCCTTTCTGCAAACACACATCTTGGACTGACGGTAATCCTTTCCAAAGACATCGGAGGGTGGGTGCTCTCCCTGTATTCACCCTCTGTCACACTCACTCTCTGCCACATTCCAGAGACCCAGTGTCTGGTGACCTGGTTTTTATGTTTAGCACCCCAGTTTTTGCAGCTGCCACAGAGGGAATGCCCCTTGATCATCTGGCTCAGGTGTCAGGGGGGCTTGCATTTCTCGGTCATGAGACTATGGCCATCAGAGAGATCATTTTTGGTGAGCTACCATGCCCAGGGCACTGAATAGGTAACAGACTGAGGCGCAATCCCTAGTTTTCTGTGAAGGTCCCTTTGCTTGGCCTGAAACATCAGTATGAGGGACAGGCATTAGGTTGGTGCACATTAAGTGGTATAGGGAATTACTCTCAAGCAATGTAGGCTGTGGATGCCATCTTGGCATTCACCTTCTGCCTTCTTGCCAATATCACACTGAAAAGAGTTTATACACTCATCTGGAGCCCCAATTTCTGTAACTGCCACCTAGGGGACACCACCAGATAAACTGGCTCTGGTGGCCAACAGGGCTTATGCGCACGGTCCCATAGGATGGTATATGTTTACATATTTTCAAAAACTGATTCTGAAGGTCTGGCTTCTACTTAGCCTGAATCTAGGTGCTGGGATCCTCCCATCTGGGACACTGACAGGTCTTGGCACATCCTCAACCACTGGAAGCTATCAAAAATATGACAGGCTTCTTGGACAGGCACAAAGGATCAAGACACAGCAAAGAGAAGAAGCAGAGATGAATGACAAGTTCATCTCCTACACAATGCCACTCCTTCAAGTCTGGGTGACATGGCTGTATCATCTACTCTATAGAAACCAACACAGAGAGTCAAGCAAAATGAAGAAACAGAGGAATATATTCTAAATGAGTGTACAGGATAAAACCTCAGGGGAAAAAAAAAACCTTAATGAAATGGAGATACATAATTAATCTATAAAAAGTTCAAAGTAATAGTCATAGAGATGCTTACCGAACTGGGGAGAAGAGTGGATGAACATAGTGAGAACATCAACAAAGAGATGGAAAATATAAGAAAATACCAAATAGAGGTTATAGAGCTAAGAATACAATAACTGAACAATACACTAGCAGAGTTCAACGGCAGTCTAGATGAAGCCAAAGAAAGGACTGGTCAACTGAAAGACAAGGTAGTGAAACTCACCCAATCAGCTCAGCTGATTCTGGAGCTTAACCTTAAGGCTTTGGCTTTTATGCTCTTCTGAGCATTGAGATGATATGTAATAAGTCTGGCTAGCGTTCTGGAGAAACCACACAGAGAAATAACCTAGAGAGGCCACGTAGAGGCAGAGAGGCCCCGAAACTGCATGGAGAGAGGTGCAAGGTTGACCATCCCAATGTCCCAGCTGAGCCTAGGCTTCCACTCATTCATACCATGTCATGCGAATGTGAGCGGCAGCATTTTGGACTTTCTGGCTGCAGCTGCTCTCTGACTGCATGAGATCCCAGAGAAATTAGTAGAAAAACTATCAGCCAAACCCTTGTCAACCCACTGATACATAAGTAATAGCAAAATAGATGTAATTATAACATAGCTTTGGAGTGTTTTTTCCTCTGGCCAAGGCAAGAGAGAAGAATTTCAAATTGGAAGACATTAAGAGAGGCCAAAACCAAAACCAAAGAGAATTAAATGGGAAACTAAAACCTAAGAAGCCAAAGAGAGGTCCCAAGTGTTTGGAGCATGATTCAGCCAAAAACTCCAAGCATGTAATCATATTTGAAGCTTGTGCTTGGGTGGTAGAGTAAGTGGTACATAGGATCGCCAAACTCAAAAAGGTAGGAATGAAGTCATTAAGTACAATTATTGGCTGTGCTTTGTTCCAAAAGATTGAGGCTAAGCTCTTAAGATGTGAAACACTAATTTTCAAACATGCATGGTAACTTCCTGCTGCCTTGAGGCTTTATGGCTTGTAAGCAAATTCAGCAGCTGAGAGAAAAGACCATGATGTACTATTTGTCTACCCTTTTTTTATTTTGTTTTATTTTACTGCAACAAAAATAAGTTGATTTAAAAGCTGTTTTTGAGTACTGAATCCATTATTTTTCAACCCTGGGAGAATCCCCTATGGAATTTCCTTGTAATACTGTTATCTAGGCTACCATTCAAAACATCTAAATCAATAGGTCTGAGGTGAAGCCCAGGATACACATTCTGTTTATACACTTATTTTTCATCCCACCAATGTCACAGATGTTTAATCAAGGTAGAAACCAATGCCCTCATCTATATGAGGCTCTGAGTTGAGCTCTGGAGAAGATTCAGAAATAAGTAATGTGTGGCTGTTACCCCCAAAGAATATACAAATTACATTATCTCAGGGCAGTAGGGTATGGCGGCCATTAGCTATCTTTCCTTTGCTTTTCAGTATTTTATAAAATTTCAGTAATTAATATGTATTATTTTGTGATAGAATGAACCAATTTTTTAAAATATAAGAGCCTGAAATCTTTTCGCCTTCTATTTTTTTTGTATATAAATCAGAAAACTGTATTGACAATATCTGTGATGAATAGCTTGTAGGTAATATTGTACATAATTCCTATAGGCAATGGTCTTATAGTCAATTAAGAATCCATGAATATCTAGAAGAGTGAAAGCTGAGTTTACAAAACCTTTGAAAAGTTTAAAGGAATGAACAGGAGTAGGTAGCCCTTTGCAAGCAATTAAAAGAGGAAATTTTAACAAATACTCCTTCTATGCTTGTTTGTCTAGGACAAAAGTTAACAAATCAACAGTTGTTACATACAGAAGTTGCATTTTTAAGCAGTTATATAAAATGAAAGTCTGGACCCCAGGTTCCCTCCATCGCACATTCACTTTGCTGGACTAAGAAAGGCCCTCACAGGGTCTGTTGATAGTTACTAGTCCTTTTCTGTCTGCCAGGGGCGATGTCTACAAAATCTTCATCTTGCCTGGTGTGTTCTCTGACCTTACTTTTCAAGTTCTGTAAGGAAAATGTTCAGAGCTTGAGCCAGGAAAAGAATCTGCAGGTGACCCTCACCGCTATGATCCACAGGGCTGCCTTTAGCAAGAGCAAAACAGTCATCTGTGGAATCTCTACTGCTGAGCCAATGCGTGGCCCAGCCCTGCAGCCAGGAGACCACCAAAGGGTAAAGGACAAAGGAGATCTTCCAGGCTGTGCAGCGGGATTGTGAGCGTCATGCTCCGGGTTAGGACTTGTGTCCACGGCAGTGACCGCGCTGGGCTGCTCGCCCGCTCGCCTATACGGGCCCCATACTGCTGTTAGGCTGACCAGAGTTCCCGGGGGGGTTTTCTCTGCCTTTCCCTTTGATATTTATTTATCGCTGCGGGTCGTTTGGCTGGCTCGGATTTTGGCTCCGTTTGAAGGCAGCGGCCCCTGGGTAGCATTGAGACACAGATTTCTGCTCAGCTATATTCACCGCACGCAGTGCATCTGCAGTTACAGCTACTAATGCGACCTTAGGTTTCTGTTCTTACAACGTCAAAGCCACAGGGTGGCTAGAGACAAAATGAAGGTGTTTAAACAAAAGAAAAAGTCGAATTAAAATAAACCTCTGAATCTAAATCTTCATTAATCCCAAATGGTGATAAAATGTCTTATTTTTATTTGACTTTGATTAAAGACAGCCAAATATTCAGTAATGTTTTATTATATGAAAGATATTATACAAAATAGAATGGCATAAAAATTACAGCAGATCATTTTCATCTGTCAATTTGAAACTTGCTTTCTTTACCCCAGAAGGTGTTTTTTGGTTTTGGGGTGTCTTCTCTTTTTTTGGTGATTGTTGTTTATTATTGTTGTTTTGGACACTCCAGGTGTATTTGCATTTCCCCAAAGCCTTTCCTTGAAAAGATCTCTGTGGAATAGAAAGACAATGCCCTCACGTTGGGATTTAAACTGAGAAAATAATGAAGAACTTACTCTTGTCAATAGAACTGTCTAGAAGGAAAGAGACTTGTTGAGTTATATCTAGAGGACACTTGAACAACTAATTATTCCAATTAACCTGGACTGGAAGGGAGTAGAATTAAATATCTGTGAGGAGTGGCCTTTGGCACTGTTGTTCTTTGTAGGACTGGTTAACTATTTTTACTTTTCATTCAATGGCTTTAGTCTCTTACAGATTTGCCTGCAGTGATCTTCAAACTATCCAGAAACACTTGTTCACCTGTTTTACTCCTCATTTAAAAGTACTCAATAATAACTACAAAACAATAACTAAATATTATCATGGGCTTACTATGGGCCAGACACAATTCTTTTTATGTAATAACTCATTTATTCCTACAACAGCTCAATGAGGCAGGTGGTATTTTCATTCCCAGTTATATATCAGAGAACCAAAGCAAAGAAAAAGTGGCTTATTCAAGATCACAATGAGAATTAAGCCCAAATAAATTTCACCCATATTCCTAACTACTGTTATTATTGTCCACTATTCCCCATTGTTACAGAATAAAAGCCAAATTCCTTAGCAGTGTACAGAAGACCTTTTATAAACTAGCCTCACTGTTTCAGGAATTCCTGCTTATCTGTCCTCCAAACATCCCTACACACCTTTCTTCATCTCTCCCCAAATCATCTCCACCACTGGTGATTCATATTTTTCCTTTACAGCTCAACCCAGGTTACCTCCTTATGCAGATTTTCATTACTTTCATAAATTTTCCCCATACTAGAATATTCATGTTATGGATTCTTCTATTAGCACCTAGGATACTATGTTGTAAGTATTCATGTCTATGCTTATCTCTCTTTCTTAAAACAGTCTTTTTCCAACTGGGCTTGTACCTATTAGTGGGTTGTGAAATCTAAATTGAAATACAAAAATGCAGTTGGTCAAAACCAAAATTTTCTCTAATAAGATAGGATAGAAAATATCACACCATTAAAAAAAATGAATACTAATTCATGAAACTATTGTTTCACTGTGTATGTGTGTTTGTGTGTTGTTATGGGTTAAAGAGTGTCCTCCCCAACCAAAAAAAAAAAAAATTGTTGAAATCCTAACTCCCAATACATGATGTGGCCTTATTTGAAATGGGGTCATTGTAGATGTAATTAGTTAAAATGAGGTCAACTGAAGTAGGATGAGCCCTAATCCAATACTGGCATCCTTTATGAGAAGAGAAGAGGCGCAGTGAGAGAAGACGCACGAGGGGGGAAATGCCAAGCGATGACCTGGAGAGGCTGAAATGCTGCAGCTGCAAGTCAGGGAAGGCCAAGGATTAACAGGGAAGCACAAGAAGCCAGGCAAAGGTGAGGAAGGATTCGCCTGCAGGTTTCAGAGGGAGGATGGCCACCTGCCAACCCCTTGATTTTGGGACTTAGCCTACAGAACCATAAGACAATAGATTTCTGCTGTTTTAGGTCACTCCGTTTGTGATACTTTGTTACAGCAGCCCTAGCAGACCAACACATGTGTGTCTGTGTACTGGATTGCCAGGTAAAATGTGTTTCTTACTATGGACCCAGTCCAAAAAAGTTTGAAACCATTTTTCTGGATTGTGTATAATTCAAAGTCAGGGGTCACATCTTACTTGTTTTGTGTCTGTATCATGTGCTCAGCATTTGCCATATAAGAGATTAATACATGTTTGAGACCAATAAGGAGGAAGCAAAAGGTGGGAAAAAGGAAAGGATAAGAGAAGGGAGAGAGAAAGAGGATGAAGGAAAGGCACGAACCAGGGGAGGGAGAGGGGAAGGAGGGTAGAGGCGGCAGAGAAAGAAAGTGGATTCTGTGCTGGCTTCAGAGAGGGAAACTACCCAGTTTTGAAGCACTGAGGGGTTGAAATGGGGAATCAAAACCTGATTTGGAACAGATTCTAATGATAAAAGTCCTTTGGTGACTTCTTCTTTGTAGCATTATAAATCTTGTGATTGAGAACAAATGCAAGTTTTCATAAATAATAACAGAAAAGTTAAAAATCTGTCCTATGCAAAAATGGTTCACATTTACCCTCCAACCAGAAAGCGTTTATAAAATGGAGGAGTAATATTTAAAAGTCCTCTGATGGAGCTTTATCATCCTGGGCTGGGTCACAGGGCACACAGAGGAATCGGTGTACAGTGAATGGGAAACTACCTTAATTGTTGTAGCTACCTAAAGATGAATTTTCATGTATTTTATTTGAAATATATTATTTCTCCCCTGTCACATTTGCCTTTTATTTGTAGTTCCAATTTTTACAAATCGGTTCTTCACCGATTCAAAAGCCACATAGGCAGAAACTGTAAATGCTGTAAAGTATTAGTAAGTTTCCTGCATACTTAGACTAAATGGACATGGGTACATTCTATATGCAAACACCTCCAGATAGCCATTTCCATTCTAACATCTTGATAGCTGAAGAATCACAGCTTCTAAGCCGTTTAACACATTTCCAGATAGCACTAGAGTACCAGTGTATACAAACTGAGGAAGAAGAAAATGAATAAAAAATATTCCATCAGATTGCACCAAGTGAAAGTAAGGCTTACTCCAAGCTTCATATGATCCTAATCATCCAATCCCAGACTACTCAAGTGAGTGCTTTCCAAGGGCCTGAGAACTATCTACATGACTCTCCAGCACATGTTCATGTAAAATAAAAGGCAGGATATGTACACAGGTAAAGAATTTTTTTTCCAACTTATGAGTTTACTCATAGGAAAAGTATTATGTAGGTAAAAACAATAATATAAATCATATTTAACTGTGTATTTGTGAATTTCTTACCTAAATAGTGGCTATCTGAACATCCAGGCTGTCTGAACACTTCAGTGGTGTCTGAGCCATTCAGTGCCCTGTGCTGACTTCCTACTCTGAAAAGTTTAGGGAATACTAACAGGCATGTAGGTACTTCTATAAACCTTCAGTCTTGGGTCAAACCCAACTCAATGAAATTGGCTTTTAAAGATTTTATAAACCCCAAAATCATAATTCTAGGAGTTGTCCAGTACTGTAACTATTAACCATCCATAGTGAGGTAAATAGGTAATATTTAAGGGGAAAGATAGCTGATTGCTGGCTTACCTCTTTTTGTTAAAAAGTCTTTCTCATATATTAATAGTCCAAATAAACCAGCTCCAGGGCAATCAAACCTCAAAAATCCTAATATCCCAGTGAACTGGGAAGACAATGTGACATAATATCTTGTGTTAGGTTCTCATCTAGGGCTAGACTGGGAAAGCATTTGGTGCTTTGATATTGTTGTTATAGTCTCAGATATATTATTAAATTCTCTTGGGATGGAAGAAAGACCATCTATCAAGGTGAATCTATCAAGAGGGCAGCAAGAAAACTCTGAAATGACTGATTTTCTAGAGTTACATTTCAGCCTCAAAGACTGCCAAGATCAAATACCAAAAAATAGAACATGTAAAATTTGTAAGAATTAACTGGTATTATTGGCCCCCAAAAGATAACCTTCCAGTTAAAATGTCCTTCCAACCAAGTTTTCCTATTCCAGACTTTCTGCCATAATATACCCATGTGTTTTCTACAATACTTCTACTTTTTAGAAATAGCCAACAATTATAGGAAACTACTTCCTTTACCATTAACAGCTCATATTAGCTCTCCTTAGAAAGAAACTGGGAATTACAGAAATAATTTGAACAAAATAGTCACATGAATAATCTAAGCAAGGCTTGGAAACTTGAATGGAGCTAACATGGTCCCAGAGTGATTGAGTACTAAATTTGGGTCTTAGAATCTAAACTAAAACAAGGTGCTCTGCCCGAGGCAGCAAGAAGAAGGAAAAGCCAGAGGAATAGCCAAGGATGCTAAGTGCAACTCTTAGGCCAAGTGGGGTCTGTGGGAGATGAATGATAGGCAGAAGGGAAAATGGTATAGGGCCAGAGTGAGGAGAAAAGTGACAAGTGTCCTAAGCAGCTGTTCTTAATGAGCCTGAAAGGTTCTGCCTATGAATGAGTCAATGATGAGATCAAGAAAGGCTAGGAAGATATTTTAAATCTTTCCTTAAAACAGGTACCTATATGAAATACATATTTAAGGCCTTTCAAAGAGGTAATCTTCTCAAAGACACTTTGTACCTCTTTGGCCAGCAACAGTTCTTAATGATTGTGCAATATAAACATGCCTGCCCTGCCCACAGGTCTGCCGAATGGGCTCTTCAAAGTATTTTATGACCTCCTAATTCTGGCCTTGACTAACTGGACCAGTAATGAACAGTTCACTCTAATACTAGGAAATTCATTTGCTAGTCAGCAGCCAATATTTTCTTTCTCAAGAATTTCTATTAAGACTAACTATACTCAGTAGGTAGAAGGCTCTTGGGCTGAACAGCCTATGAATTCCCAAGTCCACGTATTAGGACATAGAGATGAATAAGGAGTGAAACCTGTCCTCAGAGAAGGAGAATAAAGCAAAAATGAGGAAAGAGGCTGACACTTGAGGACTGGGTCTCCAGGAAGACGAGGAGAAAGGCAGAAGTACTTTAGCAGAGTGAATTCTACCCATTGAAAATCACTGCTGACATTATTTTCCATTCCACTGATATTCATATCCCTCTTCATCTTCCTTGTTCTCCTAAATAATAATAATCTTCTGTGTAATACTCAAGGAAAAACAGGAATATCTATTTCTTCATGTCACAGGATGAATTCTAGCTGAGTTATAAAAAACATTAAGCAGTAAAAATAACCAATGACATCATTTTCACAGTAAAAGAAAAAAAGTGGATCCTTCTGCTCCTAAATTTTCAGGTGAATATGATATCCAAAGGAAAAAAAAAAACCTTTTTTATGAACTTGGGCTGCAGTGTACAAAACTCGCAAAGGAAGATTACATCTAGTTTACCAGGAAGGCATTTCCAGTTTCCACGACGAAGGCCCAGAGGTAAGCAATCAAACAAAGTCATATTTAAATGATACATTTGATACTCATTTGGGACTTTCCTTTCTTCCCAACGAAGTAAATAGTAAGAATCCATTTTCCCTACTCAATGGGAGAGAAAATATTTAGAAGAAAATGATGGCCAAAAACGGAGGGGCAGCATTCTTTATAGAAGAGCAGCCAGCAAGCTGGCTGTCACAGCTGATGCGGTATTCACTGTGTCATCACGACTTTAATAAAACCAATTCTTTTCAGAGAACACAGCAAAAAGGACAATTCATACCAACTTGAAAGAGCCAGCAAAAAGAAAGCATTGAAGGTGTTCACTGTATTCTCACCTCAGAAGTCTTTTGCACTGCTTCAGTGGAGGAGGTAACTCGGTGGATGAGTTTATATGCTTCCACTGGCAGGGGTTCTCCTGTGAGTGAAGAGGGGTTTGAATAATCATAATAAATACAATATGAGCAGCATGCCCAGAAAGAATTCACTATTCTTAACAGGTATTTCTGTAAAAAAGGTATAGTTTGTGCTATATCTAGATACTAATATTTTGAGCAGAAGAGAGAGAGTCTGTTCAGTGTGGATATCTTATTCGTAACTATACTTGGATGGGTGATTTTTAAATCTGAATTTTAAATTTGAAAAGATTTTTGGAAAGGCCTCCACCTAATGTTGACATGAGAATTGTATACATTTTAAAGTACATTAATGTAAGCATAAATGCATATAATTGCAATGAAATATTACTGAGTAGATTAGTGTCAGGTGGGTAAGGCTATGTTCTGTAGAGGTTAAGATAGCTGAAATCAGATACAGATTTGTTGAGTAATGTATACTAGCAGCATGACCTTGGTCAAGGCAGTTTGCCTTCCCAATTAGAAACCCACTAGCATAAACACACACACAAAGCACCCAGTACTGCAGCATGATGATAATGACAACTTTGATCATGACTCTCACAGACATTAATCCCTAGCTCCTCCTCATGGTGGATCTGCTGTGAATATTTGCTTTCTCCTGTCTCTTAATTCTAATTATGGTGTTTCTTCATTTCTTTCAATGGTGTTTGGTATATGGAGGACATTTTCTTGTTCAGTGCCTTTAGTCTTTATAGATGGCCCTTTGTCTTTACACCACAAATATGTAAATTTCTCTTTCATCATAGTCTCTATAATGATTTTTCTTCCCCCTTGTATGCCTTATAAAAGCAAGCTATTTACTTCACTTTCTTGCGTAGGTGTGACAAACATCTGCTCATTTGAAACTGCAGTTCTTCTCTGCCTGAATTCTCTGATATGAGAGCACCCCTTACCATTTGAAATCCACCTGATAATACATTCCTCAGCCATGTAAAAACATTATTCTTACTGTTTAACACTTGGCCCTGACAGTGAAAGCATATCATGGCTACTATTCTGCATACTACACTAAGGCCAGAACTGGGCAAATTACACCGCCTTATAATTGTTTGTTGAGCTACATTAGATCATGAAGATGACATCATACACTGGTATGTCAGAAAGC
This sequence comes from Smutsia gigantea, assembly GCA_032199065.1. Lineage (NCBI taxonomy): Eukaryota > Metazoa > Chordata > Mammalia > Pholidota > Manidae > Smutsia > Smutsia gigantea. Next base: position 29,996 of record JAVSCE010017281.1, on the reverse strand, counting down.
CATTGGACAATTTTTCTTCAACTTACTGACTTCTTAGTCATCAGTTTCCTTCACTGAGGAACTCATGAACCTAACCTAATTTCAGTAGGACATTGTGGTGTCACAAAGTTTAGACTATTTATTTCCCACAAGCTATTTATGTAAGGTATAATGAGGGAAGAGAACAAAAATGTATCAGTTACTTCAGCCTTTATATCCAGTTCTATCTGACATCATGTGGATTTTGCCAGTTTGCCACATTGGAATGTTTTTAATAGTGAATAAGAGAGTCTCTGGGCCCATGCCCAAACGAGAAAGGAAATGTTTCCACTTGATGTCATCATTTTCAATTACATTAACTTCTCATGGGAGGCAGGTCAACAGGACACGGGGGTGTCATCTGCAGTACATGGCTCACAGCATGGAGCCCGGTGAACCTCAGCCTGTCTGTTCTTCCTCAGACAAGAGGCATAGTCACCACTAATCTGATGCTTAAAATATTTCAGGGAAAGGGACTTCACCAGCTAAAAGCTGACAAAGCAGTGAAGGTGAGAGCTGATTATTCAACAATGTCATTCCTAAGTAGAAAATAGAATGTCTTTCAAATCCATTGTGAATTGTTTTGTGAAGAAGTTGAGGCTTATGTGCTTATATAAAATACTATGTCTAGATTAAATAGGAAAGGAGGGAAAGCCAGCAAAGATTTATAAAATAGGACAAAACAGAGCAGCCAAAGAAAAGAACATTTCATTGAACTTGTGGAAGAGATTTAGCTGCAAAACTAGAGTAATAAAACTAGAATGATAGGAAATCATCGTCATAAAAGAGGGTGTGTATTAAGATTTTAGAGGTAACACAGGATGGCAATAGTCCTGTAAGAGACCATGAACACTTGTACTAGGGAAATAATAGTGGGAATATAGAAAAGGAAGGTCTTCAAAGGCTTTTTAGAAGACAGAATTGACAATTGACACATTGTGAATTTTTGCTTATGAGGAGCAAGGGAAAGCAAATTAAGCTTGATTATAAAAGTATAATGATTCATGGAAATTCAGAGTATATTTGAGGGGATGGGATAATGCAGCAAGTTTTAGACATGATGAGTTTGAGATTTATACTTGTTTCTCACACTAGACTGTAGTTCCATGTGGGCAGGGACTCTGTTTATTCTGTTCTCCATATCTCCTGTTATTAACCGCAGTGTCTGGGATATAGTAAATGTTCAATAATGCTTTGTTGACTGAAAGAATTCAAGGGAATATGCATGCAAAAAACCTCAGAAAAACCTAATATCCTGAAAGTGAAATTATTTCAATAAATTTTGGTAGGCCATACAATGGACCATCATATAACCAAAAAAAAAAATGATATAGTAGTGTAATTATTTAATAACTTAAACAGATTAATGCTGTAAGGAGTAGAATAAAAGAAATTATAAACTGTATCTATTTAAATGCAATAAAATCCTTTTTTATAAATAATTTATTAATTAGGCAGCAACATATAACATTATTTATATTTATATGGTAGAATAATTAATGATTTTTATTTTCGTGTTCTTGATTATCTCTATTTCTAAATAGTCACACAGATATACCATTATGATTGGCAGGTGTTTTGTTTCCTCTTGTTTTTATTAAAGATAAACATAAGCCAAATTGAGATCAAAAAGAAATATCTCTGGTATAGTTACTGACTAATCAGCTGGTGTTCTAAGTAGCAACAGATGACTTCCATTAATACTTTCCTCAAGAACTGAGTAAGCTAACTCTTTAAGGTGAAGCCACTTTCTTGAAGGAGAAACAATTTGGAAATTTCAGATTTCAGTTTTCTTGTAACTTTGTTTATTTTGTTTTGTTTGGGCAATAAGTGACCAACAAAAGCTTTTTTTAAAATACAGATTTGTTAGTTACAATAATAACAGCTGTCTCTGGCATAGATAGTATCTTACTTTCATTTATTCCTTTTCCTCACCAGCAGTTTTGTGATAAACCTTTGTTGAAAAAGCAGTAAAGAAGATCATTTCTTCCTTCTCATATACTTACTCACTAATTTTTCTCTCCACTTTTCAGGAGCTTATGTGGTCCTTGAATGATCTTTGAATCTCTAGCTACATGTTTTTTTTGTCTAGTCCTTTGTAATTGGTAAATGAGACTTAAAAATCTTGGAGATAAAGATGAGGTTGTCAAATTCAAAAATATAAAAGAATTGAGTTTAAAAGGATCTTAAAACTTATCTTAACCAACCACCTCATTTTATGAATGAGATAACTGAGGCTAAGAGAGAGGAAATAAATTGTTAGTCAGCACCTACTTTACTAGTTATTGCCTGCATGCTCTCAGTGCCTCCACGGCTAATCAGTGCCTTCCTCCTGTGGGGGCTGTGACTGTTTTCTTCAGGAAGAGGAATAGTCATTATGAAATCTGAACACCAAACGCCAAGTCTTCTCAACCTTTAGAGATGGCCAAAACTGAATTTTGCTGTCAAGCTTATTCTTTATTCTACTAGAAAACATTGTTTTTAAACATTACCAACTAATTTTCAGCAGCCTCTGTCATTCAAGTTTTCCTACATCAAGTTGGTACAGAACCAAATAACTGTCATAGAGATAGAATTGTTCAGTGGGAAATAAACAAGTTTTCTCTAAAATACACTTAGAAAACTTTTCCCAAGAAGTTCTACCAGAACAATGACAACAATATGTCTTTAAGCATGGTCTTGAACATTATTGACATTCTGGATATAATTGAGCTCTCTCACTCTCCTTTTCTTGTTTCCTATGAGAAAAGATTGTCAAGCCACATATAACACAGAAGTACAGAGAGAGAGAAACAATTTTTTTAGGAGATCCCAAAAAACAGCTTTAAATCCCTGAGACCAGCTTCTTCCCTGGAAACAGGATAAATAAAGATAGCTAAAAACTCACCTATATTTCCCATTGAATAACCCATATTTGACCATTTTAAAAGACCCTAATCTTTTCCCACTGTAAAGGTAGTCTTAACTGGCATTAAATGAATGACATTCACAAGAAGGATTTATACTTGCATTTAACCCTCTTTGAAATAAATGGATAGAGCTCCACCATAAAGGAGAATCCTATTAATAATTGATCTTTTGTATTCAGCAGCAATAAGGAGTCTTACAATAAATAAAATAGCTGATTTTGCCCTGAGGCTCATAAAATTATAAAGTTGAATATAGAGATTAACTTACTAACTAATGACATCCTCATCACTTATGCATTTGTTTAATACCTGAAATGTTTGCTTTACCATCTATGCTTTAAACTCTACCAAGAGCCACATCTCTATTCAGCCATATTCTTTGCTACTATTATTTATTAACTGTGCTACAACTGATTTTTAGATTTCTAGCTAGAAAGTCACTGGTACTATGCACTTCAAATATATTGTAGTGCCAAAACCCTCAGGACAAAAGCAAACAGAGTCATTATTTGATTTTAAATGTTGGCAAATGAAATGGAACACAGTGAAAGGGAAGAGATTACTCCTCCAGCTCCCTGGGTGAGGCAGTGAGATTGTTAAAGGAGGATTTTTTTAATATTAAAATCATCTCTTTTGCACAGACAGAAAATGAACACATGGCAATGATTTTATTTAACTCATTACTAAATGAGGGCCAGGCATATTTTAAAACCAGTCCAAAGGAAAATCCAAAGAATTATAGAAAGATTTACATTGACATGAATTTGCAAATGGATGCAAAACTGGCTTTTTCACATACGGGCTGGATTTGTCCCTCTAATGGGCCAAATTCTTTGCTTTTCTATAGACAGAAATTATTTACAATGCTCTCTAAAATTTGAAGAGTTATGAAATAGGTGAAATGCCATGAAAGGCACAGAGCCTCCATGTAATGAGAATCAGTCAGATAACTGGGAAGGTTGTACTTTAAAAGTGCATAGTATTCATGGAAGCACAAAGTTTTCCCTAGAGTGAAATAGAATACATGAACCAATTTCTTTTATCCTAAGCACCTTCCAAGAGGATAAGAAGGTAGAAATCATGGAATTTAAGGTAAGAATTCCAATGACATATAGTTTATACCATTGTTTCTAACTGCATTAGAAAATACCAAGAGTCACATTCAGTGATAGGAAGGCAATTAAATACCCTGCTGCATCATCTCCATTAATATGAGACTTGCTTTTAATTTAAAGAAATTTGTAGTATTGGGTGAGTTGAGGTAAAAATACATCCCATCCTAAGAAAAGGATAACATCAGGAAAACTGCATGGAGAAGATGACATTACTTTCATGGTATTTGAACATTATGGTGACTGCAATTCCATTATAATTCTCTTTAAGAGATTTTCATTCCCACTACTTTAGATTCTAACTCTTCTAACAGTTTCCAAAACACCAGCTTGGCTTTTACACAGAGGATTACATAACCCTGAATGCTCTCAGGGGAAATGGAACAGGTTTGGCTTCTTTGCTCTACATTTAAAGTGCAGTATGTTAGAAAATCCTTCTCAAAGAAGGAAAAATAGCTCTGCTGCAGAATAAACAAAGGATGCCTGAAATATAATTAGCTTAAAAAATAAGAATAAAAGAAAATGGATGGCTGAGCAATATAAATTCTGCAACTGATTTTCCTGATGTTTTGATTAATTGGTAAAAACTCACATACACAAAATTATAAAAGAACAAATGAATGAACAAATGAGATATTCCTATGCTCTGGCAGCTCACAGTCAATTTGAGGACACACATACACACACACACACACACACACACACACACACACACACACACACACACACAAACAGCAATGCAAGAGGAAGCAAGACCAGCACTCTATGGGAAACATGGTGATCACTATCGAGTGCCTTTGGTTATAGTGTCCTCACTTAATGGTTTCTGCAAGGTCAATCCTGAGCCCCAAAGGGTTATATTTCATTGATGATACATTTTACACACACAAGAACAGAAAGAGAAAATAAGTAGAATGAAGCATCAAGTGATCAGGAATTTGGAATGTTCTGGAAATATTCTGCCTATGGCTAGGGTTTCATAAACAGAGTCTACTTTTATGGGAAGACACACATTTAAACATATTCAGGAAAACAAAGAAAATGATTTTATTCACGGCAAGGCTCAGCTATCTGTACTACCTGAGATGGCCATAAAGGTTGCCTTCAAAAGAGCAGTTTTGATTTCTTACCTACCAATTGCTTCTCTCTTCTTTTCTGCTGACTCTTCAATTAGTTCCTACAAACAGGATAGAACAGCCAGCAGCTAGCACCATTTTTCCCACCAATATTGTCCCTAACACCTGCAAGTGTAATTTGAAGAAGTCTCCAACATCCTCTAGATCTCCACACACTTACACCTCCCACTCACTTAAATTTTATCTTGCTTCTACCTCAAGGCCTGTAAATACTTCTGCTGAAGCTTGAAAATCCTATTCAGAAGCTATCTTTGGGATGAGAGATTGTGTCTAATTCGGATGTTCAAATGTGTTATATGAGATATCCAAGTTCCAGCACTGTTTGCTTTCTTTCCCTATTCTCCCTTTTGTTTTGTCCCTGTCCTTTGCCCTTTTTTGCTTATTCTCCATTTGTTCTTCTATTCTCTTTAAAGTAAAAATGTAGAAAAAGGATAAATATTGAAGCAGTAAAACTAGGTGTCATTTATCACTCAACATTTCAAAGTCTTTCCTTGCTTAGCTCCTCTGAACGTGTTTTCCCCTTTGCCAATGAAGGTAATATTACTCATCACAACTATTTTTTGTGAGAATTAAATATTGATAGTACAAAGAAGGTACTCACTTGTAGGTGTCACCTTGTACGTATCCTCAAAATGGTAACTATTATTTATTATTACTGTCATCAATAAAATATCCTACACTTCTCACGTATCCTTCCTTTTTCCCTATAATACACTCCTCTGAGCTCTTTCATTTCCACAAACTTGCATCACTTGGAGTTAATGATGCCGCTAAAGATGATGATGAAATGAGTAGTCTAAACATGATGATGAAGATGAAGATCATGAATAGGAGGAAGAGGAGGAAAGAGAAGAGATGCATTAAATTCATTTAGTTCTCACTTTGGGCCAGATACTATGCTAGGAGTTTCACATCCATCACATTTCATTCTCATGCATTTGGAGTTGGATGCTATTATTATCATTATCCCTAATCTCCCAATAAGGAAATGGAGGTTTGACCAAGTTCCCATGGGTATTAAGTGGCAGGGGCCAGATTTTGAACAAAAATTCTATGCCCTTCATCACTATACTACATTGCTTCCCAAGATTGCAAAGGTATGTGGCAAAGATATGGTAGGAACTACTTCCCCCTACTTTTAGAGAGAAGGTATTTTTCTTTAGGGATGGAGATGGGAAAAGAGATACTCAGGAAGTAAGATGTTGGGGAGACAATTTATTGCACACAAGTGCAGGTGCCTGACTGATGCGTGGTTTCAGGAGCTGTGCTGTCTAGTGCAGAAATCAAGGAAAGCCCATTGATCCATTCTCCCTCTCTCCCTTCACTTTTCTTTTACCTCAAATAATGCAGAATGTTGCTATGGATTGGGCAGATCATGGAATCACAGGCCCAGGAGGTGCTTTGGTAGGGGTTAAAGTTCAAGTGCAAATGGGCACTGCTATGGACTGAATGTTTATGTCCCCTCAAAATTCACACGTTAAAGCCCTAATCCCCAATATAATGGTATTTGGAGATGGGGCCTTTGGGATGAGGGTACAGCCTTCACAAATGGGATTAGTGCCTCTATAAGAAGAGACAGAATGAGCTCTATGTCATATGACACTGTAGCAAGAAGGTTAATCAGGAAAAGACACTTCACCAGGAACCAAACCAACCAGCACCTTGAGCTTGGACTTCCCAGTCTTCAGAACTATGAGATTAAATTTCTGTTGTTTAAGCCATCCACTTTATGGCATTTTTGTTATAGCAGCCCAAACTAAGACAAGTGCTTTCTCTCTTCAGATGCACCTTCTAGAAGTTTAAGAGTTAAGAACCATTTTGAAGGCTTTCTCTCTCCTGAAAGGTCTGCTGCTTCTTATAAATGAGGTCTGCTCATGACTGTGAAAAACAGTGTCCAAATGCTCTGGGTTTGGACTGAAGAACATGTCTGTAGATCATCTGACACCCAAGAAGGAACCAAGACAGAGCTCAGAGTAGTGGAAACAGGAAAATAAGTTGGATTAGTTCACAGATATGTAGTGAGGGGGGCTTCTATTCTAGAAAAAATAACCCAAAGTCTCTGTAATTCTATAGCACGAGTTAGCACTGAGAAAATTCTTTTGTTAGAGGTGCCTGATAAAAATGTAGAATTAAAGCTTCATTCCTAGGTAGAACTTTTAAGACAGCACTGGAATGCCAGAAATGCAGGAAAGCAAAGAGCAAGTGCAAAGGATAGAAGTTTCACATTTACAAAATGAACACCAAAAGGAAGGAAGAATATCAGGGAAGTTCTGAAGACTGGCATTTTCACTACATCAGATTTGTAAATATTAAAATAACTATTGTGCTATCATTAAGTGCTTAACAGAGGCATTCTCCCAATTGAGTTTCCATCCACAGGTCCTAGAGTCAGAATAATTATTTTATTGGTAAAAATGAAAAAATATATATATTCTCTTCTGATTTCTCTATACATCATCTTTCTCCAAGATTATGGCATGGTCTACAGCAAAAATGCAGATATAGAATACAATATTTGCTGGGTTCTGAGATTATTTCTTTTATGGAGGATATACTACTGTGTATGGAAACTGTTTTTTAGGTTGAGAGTTACTTCAGTACAAATGTCTGGTGCTAAAATTTTTATGTGCATATATCCTCTGAGATTTTGGAAAAATGAAATGTATAAGAGAGTTTGTGCTGCATTTTTTTGAATTTCAGAGGTATCTAATGGTGTTGAAGAGCAACATCAGTTCCAGGGGAAGACAGCCTCTGCTGAGGCTGCTGAAACAGGAATCCAGACTCTAGACAGGCCCCTCATACTTGAGACTGAGCCCACTAAGGAGGCATGGGACATGGAGAGTCTCCTATACATATTCCAGGACTTCAATTTTTCTGTCAACAAAGGGATAGAGGATCTGTTTTATTATAACTTCATTTTCTGTTTTGTAACACAAACTTGACATAAAAAGGAAATTCATCTTCACATTTCATAAATTGTTCAATGTAGGGTATTTTATGTCATATCTTTATAAAACAGTTTTTAAGACTTTGGACTACAAAATCAGAGAAGAGTTCTTCTTCCTTTCTTTTAGCCTTGTGGATTTCAGCAAGTCATTTAACTCCTCTGCCCTATGTTTCCCCACCTGTGAAACTGGCATGGTGACTAGTACCTACCTGATAATGTTACTGTAAGGATTAAGTGAAATGACAAGTCAATAGTACCTCACCCATAACGTGTGCTTAGTAAATATTAACTAATCACTACTGTTGTTAGATGTTGGCTCTGCTACTTTTTGGTGCATGTATTGTAATACTATCTGGTAAGCTGAGTTTGAGGAACTAGGACCAGAGGAGGAGGAATACCTGCCCTTGACCAACTACAAGTGTGTCCTAGGCTCTGTGCTGAGCAGTACCAGCCAGACTGTCACGTGTTATATGCCATGTCAATATATCATGTCATGCATTGTTCACTAGAATCCTATCACAGAAACTAAAAGTATGCGGATAAGGAAACTATGGTTCAAAGAAATCAAAAAACTTCTCAAAGCTCAACATAACTAGGAACTGGTGAATCTGAACAAGAACACTTCTATTTTGTCTCACATAAGGCGTAACTGAAAACATTTCAAGAAACAAGCCGGAAAATGAGTGACTTCTCAGTGTACACCATGACTTTGGAGTTAGTTTTTAAAAAGCTTCCACAGCAAGATCAGAAGTGAATTCATGAAAGCTTTTTAGGCACTGACCAGCCCATCTCACCTAAAACAGGTACACGAACAAGAACTGAACCAACGGTCCATAAAAGTGGGGTCAAGATTCTGCGATGCTCTCATGGGCTTCTCTCACCCAGTGGTGAGCAGGGAACAGCTCATACTGACACACAAGACCTGGTCACTTAATTTTCAGGAATTTTATGAGCCAGTTGTTAAACATAGCCATTATTAAAAATGTAATTATATAAACTTATAAATTGATTTTATTAAAAACTAAGGTAATAAATATTCAAAACTGATCACTTTATAATTGGATGACTACTTCTTACTATTATCTATACTCTTGTGATTAATTCTTTCTATTGTACCTGTATGGTAGAATACTATGAAATGGAGTGCCACTGTGTACCTCTTCTTAACTGCATGCTCAGTGATATTATCTTGGTAGCTTGATATCAGTCTTCATGGTGATATTTACAGCATGGAAATAACCAGATTAAATAACCCAAAGCTTGATTTATCATTTTGTTCATTGGGTATAACTAAGAAAGTGATAGAGAAGGTGTGAATAATTCAGGTTAAAGTTAAAAGTATATGTGTCTGTAGCTGTTACATTGTGAATAGCATTAAAAAATTGAGGATGTAGTCTTACAGTATTCAAAAATTCTATTTGATTTTATTTAGCAAAGTCACTGGCTTCACTGACAAATGAGTGAAATTCTGGCATATGTCCTTGTTGTTTCATTTTTGTCTTACCCAGTAATGTAAATGAAAATATCACTCAACATTCATGTCAGAACAACACTTATTCATCAATTGCAACCATAGTTTGGCTGTGGATACAGGAGTTTGGCAAAAGCCAGTGAAAGTTTCTGGAAAAATCAATTGGTGATATGGAATTTACAATAAAGAGCACCATATATTTCATCATCATTTATAAATTGAGATCTATACATACGTTAATTAGTAAAATTGGTAATGAGCTTACATATATACATGCTGTTGTTTTGCAGAGCCTGCTTCTTTTCCTCCTCAAGGGGGGGTAGTTTATCTGTGGATCAGACTACTGTCCTTGCAGGTGCGTCTTCCAAAAGAGTTAAAGATTATATATATTCTGTCTTTTGACACTCTTGTTCCATGAAGGAAGAGACAGGCTAAATAAAAACCTGACCACCTCTGTTTTACTGGACCACCTTCCCCCTTTATAGACCTTCTGTATTCCACTTAGATGGTGGGAAAATGTGGGCCTGCTAGCTACTGCAGCTGCAGCTTCTCACTGCCTCTGAGCCCTGCCAGTAAAGCAGGAAGATGTGAGACTCTGGTGCATTTCAGGGGAAGGAAGTTGATGAGATTGCAAATACTGCACTGGTAAAAGCCCCAAGCCTGCCCTTGGTGTAGGCAGACAGTTTCTCTGTATGCAATCAAGTTCTACATTGTACTCTGGGGCCAAGGCCACAGCATAATGAAAAATGATCTCTTGTCCATCATTTTACTCTGACAGTATGTATTCCCTTTGGAAACTCAGATTATTCCCTTAACTGGATTATTTTTTTCAAATGACACCTTAATCTCATCCTCTTGCACTTTTTTAGTTCTCACAAATACTAGAAACAGCATTTCACTCTAATTATAATTGTACCCATCTCCCCCTTTCCCGAACTCAAGTCTTCAGCAACATTTGAACTAGAAAACAAGGTTTGATTGGTTTCATATACCAGGTGATATATCATCATAAAATGGTTCCTGGAGACACCAGGAATGATAGGTGAAGAATTATGAGACAATGCAGAGATGGAAAAAAAAATTGCCAAAATTTCTGTTAGCTCTGTAATTTGTGAAACGAAGTCATGGTACTAATTGTTCTGCAACAAGGTGAAAAATAACAGATGGTCTTTATCACAATAGAAAATTAAATGAAAGAAAATCTAAAAAAGAAAAGAAGAAAGAAAATCTAAGCATCTAATACGCATCCTGGGAGAGGTGTGACGGTTGTCATCCTGTCATCAGTACTTCCTATACCCAGGAAGAGCAACTGTGTTGCTGACAGCCCATGAGGTGCCAGCGCCCCAAAGCTGTGCATGGGAAGAGGAAGAAGCTTTGAGTCGTGGAACACAGTGGCCAGGAGCTGCTTTTGAATGTGGACATTTCTGCTCCATGGATGAACAGATGGAAGAAATCCAGAAAAATGCATTTCACAAGACAATTCCATGACTGTTTCTGAGAACATAGGCCTCACTCACTCTGGCTTTTCTTTTCCCGCTACTGATACACAGTCTTATAGGCAATGTTTTATTTTCTTTTTAGCCCTATTATAACAAAAACAACTGCAGACATGATTATAAATAGCAACAAACACTTAACCTCATTAGAATTAAAATTAGGAAAGGGAATAGAATGTGACAGACTAGAGAACCCTTTCTCCATCTAAATGTGGCCGCTGCTACTCAATTCCAAACAACCGTATGTAGAAATACAGGGCCAGGGTTGCCAGGTCTTGAATTATTTTACAGAACCTAGAAATAAGAGTTTTAGTAGAAATATCTGAATTTAAAGTTTGAACATTGCCAAGAATTACAAAAATCATAACTTTGTAGACCAGAAACATGCAGGTTAAGCAAAACCCACCTCAAGGTCAATTTTGAGACATCAGTTTGCAACTACGACCTGAAATTCATAAGATATCAAAGGACATGGGACTTACCATCTTGTTTTACTAGAAAAGCTAAACACCAATTGCTTCTAAAGACAGAGAGAAATGCTATGATTTAACACTGATCAGGAGTGAGAGAGCTCTTCACTGCACAGAATCACCCTTCTGACTTCGAAGTCCAATGATGCTAGTGATTTCCTATGGTTCCAAAGTGCCTGATGGTCTCCCTGTTATAGCTCGAATCAGGCAAAGTAGTGATTCAATTACCTGATAATGCATCAAGAGTGGACATTCACATAGAGTTTATCTACTACATCGACAGATTCATTACAAATTTGATGAATTAACACACCAGGTGAAGGCATTATCACTTAACCAGGCAAAAACACAGAGCTATGTAAGTTTACCGTGTACTATTTAAGGCAGTGAATCTTTATAAGTGCTTTTCATTAAGAAATGGATTTTTACATGCAGGCCTAAAGCAAAGAACGCTTTTATTATTGAATATTTCTTATATAGAAATATTCACATTATCTTATTTATAACTGATTAACTTAATGACAAGGAACAAGGTCAAAATTTGAATAAATTTTACTTGAATAAAGTAAATCTCCAATGAAGTGTTTAGGACAGATGTGCAAGCAAATCATTAACTAAATATTTAATAGAGAAGAGTCAGTCCATCAGCCTCTTCATTTTTACCTATGGCAGCCTACTCTGATGACTTTACACTTTCAATAACCATACCACCAATAAAAGCAGTTCTTCCTGATAAACTTAAAAGCCAGTTTTCAAAAGCCAACACATTGCTGCTTCTATACAATTTAATGAGCCTTTTTGTAATGTTCTCATTCAATGAGCATAAGAAGCACAAATACAGAACGATGTTTCCTGGGGCTGTGAGGGAGAGCATTCTTCAACACTAATGGCAAATATGTGCACATGTTGCCAGCAACTCCATCTCCAAGCTAAAAGCTATAAATGTTTGACTGACTTCCAATGGAATATTTATAACAGTTTCCCCCTGAGAAATAATTACCATCTCCATAAACGCTGTAATAAGAAAATAAAGTTTGGGAAATGTATGCTTCCTTGCAGTTCAGCAAAAGTTAGAATCAAGGGAGTCAGCGAATGAGGAGGTTTGGTCCCTCCAATCATGAACTCTGAATGGTGATAATCTGCAAAACATAAAGATTCAGGCTGCTGTAAAAACACCAGTACTTTACTTGGTGAGGGAGTTTTCCTGCTGATCTTTCGAATCTTATTGTTTCTGACACCAAGGCACTATGCCTGAACTGGATCAAGATCACCATCAATACCGGAAGGCTGTGAAAGACTCTTTTCTGAGGCATGTATTTATGACATTAATTAAACAGAGAATACAAAATGTCACTGGCATAGATGCTTATTATATTTCTTGAATTCAGTGTTTACCTTCCTTGAGGTTATAACAACAGATGTGTTACCAAAGATGTCAAAAGAGAAAATTGCTGGTAAAATTTAATAAAAAACAGAGTGGTTGGATGATCTAGAGTTAATAGATAAAATGTTTTCCTCCACAGACAAAATGTTGCTTCTCTGGGTATTTTTCAATAACTGAGGATAGCTAGGGTTACCTTGCCAACACACGTGCTTATAAAGTAAAAGCTAAGTGAAGCAGAGGAGTTTTGGATACTTCTTGTTATCAAATTGTAAGTTCAATTGATTTTTTCACTAAGTGACTTGTTAAGACACAATTTACTCAAGTCAAGTGGCGATTTAAACTGTATCTACATCACACTCAAACAGATCAACTCAAAGGGAAAACTATCATCAAGCAGATTGTGTTCACACACATTTGGCTGATTGATAGAACTTTTTACTTCTTGACCTTGACTTAGAGACATAGTCCCAGCAGCTACTCTATAAAACCCCAAGCCTAGTTTGCAAAGAGAAGTGAGTGTTCAAGATGAGAAGTGACTTTTCTGTCTCTGACTGCCCAGGGATCAAACACATCACTGAGAACACTGGATTCAACTTCTCCGCTTCTACCCTCAGGAGAATGATATCCAAGAAACAGACCGAGACTGGCTTGGGAACCCTCCAAATTCCTGAACAGGAGTCCTTCTCCTTCCTAGATGACCCCTCATCCCTGGTCCCAGGTTGCCTTCAGGATGACCAGTGGCTTCAGAGCCACACTGTATTCACGCCAGTATTTCTTAAGAGGATTCAATATCCAAAGCCTTTCTCAATGCTGATAAGCCCAGTGCTTTGAGTCAGGGCTTTACCAATTGCTTTTGATAATCTATTAACTATCAGAATCTATGAAGCTGAAGTCTGCTAATGACTTACATTCCATACAAGTGTTATACTTTAAACCGTGGGTATGACACAAGGCAAGTGCAGGGAGGAGACTCTGTATTCACTCTTAGGCTGAGTGAGAGAATGGGTTTGCAGAACGGGGCCCTTAAGTGCTCCTAAAATCCAGCATGGTTTGCAGTGTAGGGGCCAAAACCAGGCTGCCCCAAGAGGTGCCATTGTGACCTGCAGATTATTTCAGAGCTGAAAGCCATCAAGGCCCAAAAGACTCAGCAAGGAACTTTGATCTTCGCCCATCCCTACTGCCCAGAAGGAATTTAGATAGAGGACCTGCTCCAGAAAGAGAGCCATCACCTTTGATAACCATGCTGTAATGTACACTAGTATGGTAGATGGGGAGGGAGGTGGCTAAATCTGCTGAAATTCCTGCATCCCCCCATTGTTTCTGCATGGTCCCGCAAACATGTTTACCCAACATTTACTCTTTCACATTCCTGTGAATTGCTTCCCATTTCCTTTGAAATGTCAGACCCCTACCCACTACACCTTGGTCTAGGGTGATATATATACCTTATTCTCTCTGTCTTTCGAATTTACGTATATGGATTTCCTGAACATACATAATTAAACTTTATTTTTTCTCTCCTGTAAATCTGTCCCATGTCAATTGATTCTTAGACAAGCTAGAAGAACGTCAAGGAGTAGAGGAACTTTCTTCCTCCCCAAAGGCAGTTGACACACTGATTCTGATTTCAGACATACAAGGATGAGAGTCTGTACTTAGAATTACCTGTACAGCTTTTCAAATAATGGTCCAGGGATTCTGACTCATTGTGGCTGAGAGAGTGTCCAGAGACTTGTGATTTTTTTTTAAAGCAACACAGATATTGAGGCATAGTTATAGCTGAGTACTGCTTGGAATTAGATTCTGTTATTTGATCATTACCAAGGTCCATTCTGTAGTTAACTTTCTCTTTCCTGGATCATAAGAGAGAAAAATTCAGTTGTTTTTTCTGTCAAGATTTTTATTGGAAACCAAGACTTACAAGCAGAGATTTTCAGGAGCAAACATGATGTTCTATTAGGGTTTAAATCCAGATTTTATTTTTCTCTGAATATTCCTCATTGATGGGTGAGCAACAGAAGCCCTAGATGACCCCCCTCCATCACAGACATCCACAGGCTGGCCTCATATAAAGCATCTCTGGCCAAGACATCGATATTGTAAAAACAAATTCTCTGTGGATTGCAAAGTACATGTCTCTTTCAATCAGAACATCCTATTGGGCTTCATGTATACGGAGACTATTGAATTAAGAAATCTAATCATTGCTGTCAGAATAAAGGTGATCGCCTAGGAAGCTCAGCCAATCTTAAGAGCACTTCTGCCACCTAGTGTTCACAGACTGCAAAAGGACTCAGCACTGGGAGAAAAGCTGCTCTTCTCCATCAGGCCTAATCAAGCTTTTACTTTCCCTTGGCCAAGGTCAGTGCAGGGCCACTTGGGAGTAATAGGGAACAGTAATATTTCTGGAAATAACTGTACAAATTCATTCACTTTCAGTCATTCAAAAGCCAACTTGGATTTCAATAAATTATTCATGAACATTATAATTCATGAGGTCCACATTGTGATTAAATTCTTTTGGTTCCATAAAATAGACATCCAAAATGCCCATGTCTCTACAGCCCCACCCTCCTGTAGGCAGCAGTATGTGATTTTCCACATGAAGTTTATAAATTTGAGAATTTTTGCTCTGATTTGGAGGATAATGGAGTCAGGCCGGTTATAATTTTATTTAACTTTCAACAAGAGGTTAGCAGTGAGGACTTCAGTATTTTGGTGCTGAAATTCATATTTCATAAAATGCAACACACATCAAAATGCTCTGTACCTACAAAATGCCATTAGCTCACAGCTCAGTGCGCTGGCATCCCTATCTCCCCTCGTGATAATGACCAAGACACTTAATGTCTCGCCTTGGGTTCCTCAGGGGGGAAATGATAAGCCTGAACTTACTCTCGAAATGAAGGAAGTGGTGTAAACAGCTACATACACCATACATCTTGTCTTTAAAAATATATGAATGTACTGTGGGCTGAACCAATGCCTTTTCCTCTAGCTAGAGTAAGAGCCATCCCATAGTTAATGGGAGTAGATTGGATTTCTCACCCTGTGAACTCTAAGAAAAAAATTTTAAGTGATAAGCAGGGCTCTCTCTTGACTCATATAATTGTACTCTTTTTTGCCAGAGATTTTTAAAACACAGTTATATTTAATGACTGTCATCAAGAGAATTTTTTCCCAAACCATCATTAGGGGAGTAATCTATACCTTTTGCAAACAAAAGGAACTAAAAAATATGCATTGTGCATCTATTATATGCCAGGGTTTTTGACGTATCTATATATCTCATTTAATATAACAATGCTGAGAAGTAGGCATAATTACTTCTATTTACCAATGAGGAAAATGACATTCGAAGAAGTTAAGTAGCTATATCAAGATAGCACAGCTGGAAAATGATAGAACTGTTTGATGACAAGACTCTTTTCTAAAAATCTCAGTTTTCTAACATCTAGGAAATCTTAGCATTTTGGGGGAACAACAAGGGCATCCAAAGTCTTAGCTTGTCCCTCTCCTCCCAAACTCCATTCGTTTTTTGCACCATGAATATCTTGGCTCTAGTTGCTCAAAAAAATAGTCTTGAATTTCAAGTTAACCAATATGTCTCAAGTATAAGACCCTCTCTACTGTATCTATATAGACAAGAAACAATACATTCCCAATTTAAACATATCTTAAGGCTCAAAGTATTTTCAGCTAATGTCAGGATTTTATGAGGAGCCTCCTTCAGTCCAAAATTCTGCCCAACACAAACTTTACTAAGAACACATTTCATTTGTGACTTAAACATCCAAAAGCTTTAACATTTTCCTGTGTTTTAGAATGAAATCAAAACTGCTTAAATAAGCATTTAAGGCCATCCCCAAACCCACATACACCTAACAAGCACCAACCTAGTCCTTCTCTTTTTTATTTTTGCATTTTATGAATCTTCCTTTCTAATCAGTCTCTTTTATCAACTCTTCAGAACATGCTCTTACCTACTCTTCTGTCCTTTGCTTAAGATATTCCTGAGGTAGAGAACAATATTCTCTACCCTGTGTGTGTGTTCAGGTGCTCCCCATCTTTTAAACTCAGCCTTAGCCCCACTTCTTTTATGAAAGTTTTATCATCATGTTAGCTATTAATAGCCACCCTGTACTCTAACATCCTATAACTCTCTTTTCTTACTCATTTGTAAAGCAAATGTTTATGTGTGTATGTGTTTGTCTCTATTATACCATAGGTTCTTTTAGGTCAAAATCCAATCCTGTACTATATAGCATTGTATTTATTAAGCATCTACTCAAAACTAGACTGTTTAGGTGACCTGATGTTCCAATTTAAAATTTATTACCTGACAGAAGGCCTAATAAAAGTGATGAGAATGTATTTGTAAAGAAAAAAAAAAGGACAACTAGGTTTTCAAAGGTACAGCATGATCCATGCACTGTAGTAGACACTTGCATACACTTTTTCACAATTCTAACCACAGTCCTAGAAATAAAGTTACCTCCTAAATTATGGAAGACAAAGATACCGATATTATAAGACTAAACAATTTGCCAAAAACTACATATTTAATGTGTGCTGGAGTTTGTTTCAAACCTATAGTTCCTGGTTTCAAAATCTATGCTTTTTTCCTTTTATGTAGCAGAGTTTCCTTGTCTTTAATTTAGGAGAACAATCATGTGATGCTATCCAATACCTGTAATGGTCAGAGTAACACCCACTTAATTAGTAGGAGTTATCACAAAAATCTCTTATTGAGGGATTCCCAGGTCCTCCAGAGGAATATTGTAGGTTTTTCTTTGCCATTGAAGTTCCCCCTAAATCAGCTGAGACTGTGGGCCCTAAGTTATAAATAAGATGATTGTGTGTTATTTTAATACAGTAATTTGAATTTAGCGCAAATTTTTTCTTTGAATTTTGATGACATACTAATTGTTTACTTACTATTTTCTGTGGATTTAATTCATTTATACAATACTGTTTTCCCATATGGATTGCACTATTTTTTTCCCAGCAGACGTATCTCCAATGAAAGGTTAAATTCTAATTAATTTAACTAAGGATCTGAAGTGGAGTAGCTACGCAGGGCAGCACATCCACACCATGGCATGGTGTAGCTTCCCTTAAACCCAGAGTCACAAATAGGGTCTCTCCAGAATAAGAGGTTTCTTTCTTCCTTCCCTGCCTGGCTCTGTGCCCTGTGTGGCCTGTTCCTAGCCTTCTGGCTTCTTGTTGAGTTTACCTAGGAAGGGGCACTGGCAAGGATTAGAAGGTAGAAGGAAAAAGAAGTCAGAGTGGGATCATCACCCCCCCCCCACCCCCACACTCACCCCAGTGACTGTCGCCTGTGGCTGATCGGAGGCTGTAATTCCCACCAGGTGACTCTGCTTCTCCAGCTCTGAGCCCTTTCCACCTGCCCCTATCCCCTGGTGCCGGAAGCTGAATGCCCCACCGTGCCTTGTACATGCCTCAAAGCCTGCTCCCACCTCTGGATATAGCCCTTCTTCAATAAACACTCTTGACTTGAACCTGCTGAGCAAGCAATCTGTTTCCTACCAGGCCCCTGACAACATACATGATTAGAGCAAATTATGAAGAATGGCTATTTTTACTTCACTTTTGGCTGTTCCTATGACTTCAAATTTACACCCAGAATCTGAAATGCAAACATGTATAACTCATGTTTTTACAACCCAAATTTATTGCCCAAACCCTGTAGACTAGTTCCTCAGTCCTGGCTTTGAATTATTTCTCTAGGAAAACAGTATTTTAGTCCTCAGTCAAAGCCAATCTCTTCTTTTCTACCTGTGCATAAAGTCCAAAACAAATTTTTGTCTTAGAATCATAAACACCATATCTAGTCAATCAAAGGAGATAGTTCTTGCACTTTTACTTCAGAGAAAGCCTGGAAGAAATAATCCAACCCACATAGGCAAACATTACAGTGTCAATAATAAATTGAAAACAAAGAAAAAACATTTGATACATATTGTCTTTTAAGCTTATATATTAAATTGTTTGATAAGCTATAAATGTTTATAGATGTTGCCATCAGTGTGTCCTTAAGGATTGAGTATTTTTCTTTTGCCAGGTTTGTTACTTTTTTTTGCCCTTTACCTTCAGGTTTCTTTGGCATGGATCTCAAATACACCTTGTATGCCAGCGGCACTTTGATTCCAAGCCAGTTAGTTTGTTCCTCTGGGTTGGGTGGTTGGGGGAGGAGAAGGGACACAGGCTGTGATTGAGTGAGGAAGAGGTTGCATCAGTATTTATTACAATAACTAACAGCTAAAATAACAACTGTTGTGTAATTACTAAATCATTACCATTGCTTTAAAAACACTTTACATTTTTAACTCAATCTTCACAACAGTGTATGATCCTGTTATTCATATCTTGCAAGGTGAGGTAATAAAAATGCCAAGAGGATAAAGGGTGAGTCCAGGGTCTCACAGCAGTAAGTGTGATAAGCAATACTAGGACTTGAACCAGGCAGTCTTCTGTCCAGCGCAGACTCCAGGCCCCTAATTACACTGCCTGTCTCTCACACCTTAATGCCCTCCTTCCTCCTGGTTGATTTGCTCATCTCCACACAACAGGAAGTAAAAAAAAATAAAAATATCTCTTCATGATTCTGTTTAAACTTGAAACAAAATGAAAAGTATCTCTGAAAAAGAAAGTAATTTTAGAGATGTCCAACCCCTTCTCAGTGGTAGCATAAATGCTCCAGACAGTTGGTTCCTGAAAGCTTGGCTCACTGTGACATGGGGACAAAATGTCCTAAACCATTCCTGGGCTACTGCTGCCGTCAGCAAGCCTGGGACCGTGATGGTGGCTTGAAAATATGTACCAACCATTGTCTCTCAGCCACATCCTTTTTCTGGTTTACAGATATACCACTGTATAATAATTGTAGTTCCTTTCTACTAGTTTGGACAATCCTTATAATATCTGGATGTTGATTGCAACATTTGTAAACATTTAAAGCAATATGTATCAAATGTTTAACCCAACATTTTCTTTGGTTTTAATTTATTTATACTGTACTTCTTACCCATGTGGTTTGGATTAGTTCATCCCAGCAGACAAAACACATTCCTGCTCTGTAGGGTCCTCATGGAGCTTTGGGATGACTGTCTCCCAGGGGGTTAGGGGTTCTCAAACCTGGCTAATCATCAGAACTACCTGGTCCAGAAATATAATTTCCCAGGCTCCACCCTGGAGCTTTTGATTCTAACAGGGCTCCAAAATTGGCATTTATATCTTTCCAAATGATAGTCTGCCAGAGCAAACATTTCACCAGTTTGAGTATCTAGAGAGGATGTGGACCTTCAACTGGCTGCCAGGATATCATCTGTTTTTATAACAATTTCAAAAGATCAGGTCATGGAAAGAATGCAGAAGACTTCACAGGGTACACTTACCAGTTGAGTGCAGGCACGTATCCGGGCCCTCAGATGCTCCCTGACACAGCTCTGAAAAAGTCTTTTTCACTGATGAGCAGACCTTTCCTAGAGAGAACAAACAACTTATTTCAAACTAGTTCTTTTCTCCATGTCTTGCCAATGGATTTCAGCCCCAGGCAAGCTCACTATGGATTCAATGAGACCGAAAAATAACAATGGAACGCTCGTGGGGTGGAAGGGTTTATATCCAACCTTATTCCCATGGTGGCAGGTCAATCACTAGAATCCCGTCCACTCAGAGCGAGTCTGCATGCAGCATGATGGTCTCTGCCTCTGGGCCTCTGCCCACGCAGCCATCTCAGTCTCTGTCCTAGGGGCTGCCATCACTCCAGCCTCATCTCTGCTCTCCTGCAGCCATGCCACCTTGTCGCCCAGAGCACTGGATGGAGCTCTTTATATATATATAAAGTCAATAGCAATGTATTGCCCACACGTGTGTAGTGAGCTAGCCGACCAGAGCCAAGTGAGAATCCTGGCCACAGAAACCTTCACTTTATCCACACTCCAGGATTCTCACCTCTCAATCTATGTGCCCTCAATCCTCTGCAATGGTCCCTGTGCAAGGAAGCTGGAACATTGTAACCAAGTTCCATAACATCTATGACAACATACAAATAACAAAAATTATGACAAATTGTAATAACCCTCAAGGCTGAGGAGATCCATTGCCACCAACTGGTCATCCTGGCTGTATTCAACCCAGTTCTACTCATATGAGTTAACCAAAAGAACCATGGGGGGACCTTACAACACCCACCTTCTCCAGCCTCTCCAGCAGAAAGTCCTGCAGACACACAGGCCGATCTTATTGCTTTGTCTCTGGCTTCTGCTTTGTTCTCAGCGGCTGGAACCGCTGCTCCGGTCTCGGTTGTTGCCACAGCTCCAGTAAGAGTCTATTTGACTTTCCACCCAATTTCTTTCTGTCTGCTCCTGCCTTTATCAAGTCAACCCACATCTGGGTCCTCGTGACCTTCATGGGGCCATTTAAACTCTTCCTTTGAGTAGCAGACCGTATTTCCTTTTGTGCTTTCATTGCTTGAGCCTGAGGATAGAAGCAGAGCATGGAGTGCTCCAGGACCTGGGGAGGGGACCACCTCTCCTGGAGGAACCCGTGGTTGCCGAGTCTTTATTTTCTTTCAGACTTTCCACTAACTTTTAACCAGGTGGAGTTTCAACCAAGGAGGGGCTGATGCCTCTGACACCAGCAGGGCCTCAACCCCCACCTGTTCATCAAACCTCCGCTCCTCCATTTCTGGGGCTGATGACTACATTACCTCTTTCACCTGCCTCACGGCACCTGGCAGCCTGCGATCTCGTGCTGCTTCTCGTGCAAAAGGAAATACTTCCCGTGCTGCTTCCTCTTGGCTACCAAGCCATCCTTTACTATTTCCACAGCACCTCGTAGTGACACCATTTCAGTCACCAATAAATTTTTTACCTCCACAACGGCACCTTGCAGCTCACATTCTTGTGTTGCCTCTTCTCATGCTTCCAGCAGGAGGGCATCTTTCTCTCTTAGAGCTTTTCTCAGTACTGTGAGAAAAAACTCCTCACCGTTCCCACAGCCTCACGGCCACTCTGTTTCTCTAAGCAATTCCCTATTTTGCTGAGGGCCAATTTTATTGCGTCAAGTGTCACCTCCACCCCTTCCCAGTCTTGGGGTGGGACCCAGTCCTCTGGGAAGTAAGCCACGTTGGACCACACGTCCACTGGGGGACACTCCAAGGCCTCCCCATACATAGGCGCAACCCATGCAAACACTCCTCCCCTGAGGGCAGCCTGTTCTGTGCCTCGGTCAACAGTGAATCCTACCAAAGTCGCCAATTGTCTTGCCATTGGGTTTCAGTTCCAGGAAAGTTCACTATGGATTCAGTGAGACGGAGGAATGACAATGGAACATTCTTGGGGTGAAAGTGTTTATACCCAACTTTATTCCCACAGTGGCAGGTCAATCACTAGAATCCCATTCACTCAGAGTGAGTCTGCATGCAGCAAGCTGGTCTCTGCCTCCGGGCCTCTCTGCCCCCACAGCTGTCTCAGCCTCTGTGCCTCTGTCCTCAGCTCTGCCACCACTCCAGTCTTATCTCTGCTCTCCTGCAGCCGTGTAGCCCAGAGCACCGGATGGGGCTTTTTATATAGAGTCAATGACCATGTACTGCCCACACATGTGTAGTGAGCAAGCCGACCAGGGCCAGGTGAGAATCCTGGCCATAGGAACCCTCACTTTCTCTTCAACATATACACACACACACACACACATACAAATAATATTTATTTAGGATCACAAAGGATTTTTTTCTGCTATGCTTCATATGCTATGGAGAAAATGAAGGTGCATGCAGATGCACTCTGAGGGGACAGGATTCTAGTGACTGACCTGCCACCACATGAATAAAGTTGGATATAAACACTTTCACCCCAAGAACGTCCCGTTGTTATTTTTCGGTCTCAATGAATCCATAGTGAACTTGCCTGGGACTGAAACTCATTGGCAAGACAATGCCTCACAACAAAGATACTGATATTTCTCAGTTTTCTGGCATGATGACATGCCAAGCAAGGAAAAATTTAATCAATCATTCGGGAATCACTCAGTTTTACATATATGTGATTGAGGAATGTATGTTAATTGGAAAAGAAAATGCATTGTCGCCAAAAAGAATATTGATTCTATCATACAGATGGAAGGTGGATGCTCCAGTTATCTTCAAGAATGTCATGTTTGGCCCTTTAGGGTTTATTTTGTATATAATTTCAAATGTCTAAAATTCATGTTCTTTCTGCAAGTTTCAAAATTATTCTTTCTCACATCAAAAATTCATTCCTTTATGTGAGCTTCCTATTTTAGCACAATTTTTTAAATTTATTACTAAATGGCTTCGTAAGACTGCAGGATTTTGAGACTACAAACATTTACTTCTAATATTGTAAAATTAAATAGAGGAGGAAAATTTTTCCCTTCTTACCTCCTAGGTTATTTGGCTAATCCAATATTAAGTTGACATAAGATAGATTAACAGAAGAAAAACTAATTTCATATGTATGGGGGCTCATAAAAATATGACATTCAGAGAAATGACCAAAGCAGCTTTTATGCCTTTTAGACAAAGAAAACAATAAATTTGTGAAGAATTGGCAAAGCAAGAAGTTTGAGCTTGGGGTAGTAAATTAGTGAAGAAGTAACAGATTTTTTTTATACCCTCCTTGGCTCTAAATTCTCTGTCTCTGGTGATAAGGATGCCTCCTACCTTCCCGGACAGGGAGGGCACCTTTCATGTGGGAGATTTACTTCCTACTTTCTGGGAGACAAAGGAAGGTCAGAGTGGCCTTGCACTCACTTTCTTAAGGAACTTTAAATCAAAATAATCAATATGTGAAAGTGGCATGTTTTGGGGGTAGCATATTTTGCTCCCTTTTAATATCCTTTTAATTGAATGTGGAGTGGAACATTTAGTTACATTATAGGAGAGTAGGAAATTTGACTAACTCTTTGTTTTCTTATGAAAGTGTTGACAGAGAATTTTCTATATTAATTTTGATCTTTATTAAATCTCTTCTTAGAAAGCCAGACTGAGGATGATAAGGCAAATGTGTCCTCAATTTATACTTTTCTCTGTACAAAGGCAGAAAAAAAAAAAGATGAAAAAGAAAGGCTGAATTTTTTCTATCATCTTATGAAACAATACTGTGCTCTCCTAGTAGTGTTGTGTTCAGAGAGCACTCTAGAGATTTGATGTGTCGAAACAAATAATCATTCTCATCTCTTACTAGATGATATTCTATTATAATTTCGGTAAGGTATTTTTCCAAATCAATGCAACATGAATTGTGAAGCATATGCTATCTTAAATTGTGAAGTATGTTAATGTTTGTTAAAATCTTAAGTGGCTGTCGGAAATTATCTTTCTAATTCACCTCCACATCTGCAATTTTACAGATCAGGAAACATGTCTGTGGAACGATCACAGAAATGATAAAGTTGTGACTGCAGGCCTGGGTCCTGACTGTCAGCCCCAATGCCCTTTCCAGGTCAACCATCTATTGGCTCATTGAACTGGCCCGGAGACAGGACGGTACCCATCTGACAGTTACTGAGTGTTTGATATGTGCAAAAATGAGAGGAACCCTGTCACAGGGAGGGAGACACTCTCCGATGAGCTAAGAAACATGGCACCATGGACTAAAAACAGCAAAGAACTTCCTTTGCCGATATAGATGGATTAGCTAAGTCTCTATGTGGTATAGGCTTTGAGAACAAAGTGGGCACAGTTCAATGGCTTTCACTTATCCTGCTGGAGTATTCGCATGGTGAGTGGAAAAAGAATTGGTCAGGCCCATGGAGGGCATTCTGATAGTCACTGAGGGGAAATGATACAATGAAAATGAAAAATAATGTGGCTGAGAAAGCAAAACAGAGTCCCAATAATAAAGTGTGTGGAACGTTAGCTGAATTGTGACTTATGAATTTTTGTCCACAACTCCTCAGTTACTCATTCTCCTTAATCTGGGAACAATTTGGATCTATTTGGAGGCTACATAAAACTGAATTCTGCTTCTAGGTGGGCTCTGGGCTAGAAAATGTATGCCCACAGGAGGTCCGCCCCACCTGCCACATGTAAACCAGAGCTTCCCAATCTGTGGAAGAGGCATATGGGGTCACATATGTGCTGAACTACTGAGCCCTGTACCCTCAGGGAAGCTGGATGGAGCCCAGTGCAGTCAGAGTTCCAGACCAGCAAACCAGAAATATGCTGTCAGGGATGGAGTATAAAATAGGAAGTAAGATGATGAAATAAATGAATAAGGCAAAAAACCCACATTTGAATTCTGTAGTCACCTCAGAAAGCTACCCATGTACTGAAGAGAAACAAACCGTTTATAAATCAGATGGCCTTGGTAGCAGCTCTCCTTCCACTCTTGAGGTGGTTGAACTAAGGTGGCTTCACTAAAGGGCAGCAACCTGCCAGGTACTGGGCGTGATTTGCAAATGCTCTAAGTAAATGACATCTGAGCTCCAGTCCCTGGCTTTTTCAAACACATCTCATGACCAGAAATCTCCTTTTGGCATATGGTCAACTGGACTGTTTCTGCTCCCTCCCAACCAATAAGCAAAGTTGTATGGGGAGAGATGCCCCCCTCTCCTGGAGCATTTCCCAAGGGGCAACCAGAGGTATCCAAGCAAAGGCTGGGGAAACACATGTATTCTGCTAACTTTTTGCTTCCCCAATAAACCTAGCATTATCCAGGAGAAAGTAAGTTTTTGTATCCGATGGTTACACTCTGACTTTAAAATAAACTAAAATTAATTGCAGAGAGGCAAAATGGTAAAAAGGAAAACCAGTCTTTGGAGTGATAGTCTTGAATTTGAACAAAACAGTGCCTCTGGCACATAAAAAAAAAAAGGATTAAAAAATCATGAAATATTTGGAAAATAAAAAATATATTTTTAAATAACTCATGGGTCAAAGGTGATTCCATAGTGTTAATAAGAAAAATATTTTCAACTATATCATAGTGAAAACTCAACATATAATTTGGGGGATGTAGCTAAAGAAATGGTTACAGAAAAATTTCTACTTTCAAATGGATATATAAGAAATAAAAAAATATTAAAATTAATCTTTCCTCTTTGAAACCTAAAATAACTTAAGAGAAATTAAACCCAATTATGTAGAAGGAAATAATATAGGTAAGATCCCAAATCAATAAAATAGACAACAGATAAATAGTGAGTATCAACAAAGATGAAACTTGTTTTTGAAAAGATTAATATAATTGATAACACCCTATCAAGACAGGATTGATCCAAAGAAGGAGAGAAAATTAGAGAGAATAAAAAAAATGAAAAGGGTAACAACATAAATACTATAGCTAACCAAAGGTAAAGGAAGATTATGAACAATTTTATGCCAATAAATTTGATAACAGGTGAAATGCACAAATTTGCAATATTTTGGAAAATCACAATTTAGATACATGAAGAAATAGAAAATAAGTATAATTCAATATCTGTTAAATTGAACTCATCATTAAAAGCAATGTATAAAGAAATCTGGCTCACAAGCCTTCACTGGTGAATAACATTTAAGGAAGAATACTAACTTTACTCACTCTCTCTGTGAGAAAAAAAGGGGAACATTTCTCAGATTGCTTTATGAGGGAAGTGTATCACTGATGCAAGACCTTAGGGGTTAGCAGAAATACAGACCCCTGAGAAGTCACTTGCAAAAAAATAACTTAAAATATTAGCAAATAGAATCCAGTAGCTCTTTCAAATATATTATCTCCTTATGTAAAGAAACACCGGGAAGAGAAAATTCCTACACTGGGCATCTTGAGAACATTATTTCTTCAGGTCCTCACTGAACCAAAGTATGCTCCATTTTCATTTCTTCAACATTAATTGAGTGTAAATGAGCCTCTTCACAATTCCTAGGGGGGAAAAAACAAAAAAGGTTATTCTGTGCCAAGGAATTTGTCCCCGCTAGTAGCCATGGGCTCATGGAGGCTCTGGCTTCTGCTGCGCGCGCTGGCAGGGCTGTCTGCCTAGGCCAAGAGTCACCGGGGAGCCCGGGGCCCCGGTTCCCTCCCGGCCTGACGGTGCTCCCATCCGCCGCCACCGCCACCCTCTGCGCCTGGCTACCCACTCGAGGAGCAGCCAGGACGGAAGGCCAAGACAGCGCGGGGTACAAGTACGGCCGGGAGGTGAAATGAAACGTATTTTCTCCGGGGGGGAAGTATTTTTCCTGGGAGAAAAGGAAACTTTGATGTTGAAAGCGCGCACCTACAGTCAGGAAAGCAGAACTAGCGCAGGGAGCAGGGGATGGCAGGGCACTTTTACCAGCAGTAAGAAACGCTCACGCCGCCACCACTACCACCGAAATCTGGGAGTGAGTTTGGAGTTCACCTCTCCGTCTCTGGTTTCCGAGTGCTCCGGGATAAAGCACAGAGCACGCGGCGCCCTGTGGGCTCATTCGTGAAAAGCAAGCAACAAACGGGCTTCCCACCGGAGAGGCTGGTTAGGACCCGACTCAAGATGGAAAGAGGCGAGCCCAGCGCCTGGGAAAGCATGTCACAACAAGCTTCGCCTGCAAGAGCAGACTTTTCCGTCTTCGGACAAGGGACTGCTACAAGGTCCTCTCCCTCAGGAGAGGCATTTCTGCGGGGGTTCTCCAGTTGATCCGAGCGAGAGCTAGATGGAGAGCGGTCTGATCGCGCTGCAGCAAATTAAACTTAGTGTAAGCACTACCATAAACATTACTTCATTGTACAATAACTCTTAAGCTTTTAAGGTAACATAAATACGAAAATTGAGATAGAGGCAAGGAGCATTTAAGCACGCAGCGTATTGCATTTATGGATCTGATTTAGAAAGTACACACCTGGGGGTGAATAATAAGGTGGCTGAATTTTAAATTCTGAGTTCTTTTTTATAAAAGGTATCTCAGTGAATTTCCACTAACAGTGAAGGTGATTTAGGAGTTTGAACTGCAGCGAATATCAGAAAGACATTTCCTAGAAGTCTCTGTGTTGAGCTCTTCATAATCCAGTATTGCTTGTTACGTTTGGTAATGAAATAATACCAAAGTTTGGAGTCAAGTGGACACTTACAGAGGAACTTGACATTGCCAGGCCATTCAAGTGTGGGCAGTGGGCCCCTCTGTTTGAGCAGGGTAGAGACCTGTTTTTGGGGGGCGCTGAGGGTCCCCTGGGTTTGGCCCCTACACTAGCAATGCTCAGTAGGACCACGTTACAGTGTGGTGTATTCTAAGGTTGGTTCTGCAGCTGTAATCTCAAAGCGTATTGAATGCACAATCAATTCTTCCCTTGAAAGTTCATTTTAATGTAATATAATTTAAAAGGATAAAATATTGGACTAGTACTGATGAAGGATTGAGTATAATTTTGAAAATACAAGAAAACTTGTTTTACTTTTGAAAACAAGTTGAAAAAGTAAATATTCAGAGCTTGCTAAAATTAATTCAAAAATGTCTTCTTTCCAGTCAACATTTCTTTGAGAGGCTATTTTCTTTACTGTGATACTAAAACAAGTAATATCAACAGATTACATGAGCCCTGCCAATGTCTTTAATTCAATCCAGATCAGAAAAGTCAATGGGCAAGAAGCAACCTTTTAACCCATCGAAAACTTCAAATATTGATTAACAACATTTGTTTATAGGTATCTTAATATAGGAAATTGCCATTTCACACTTAATTTTTAAAATGACCATTGCAGAATGACAAAAATTGGGGTTTACCAGAAATTCTCTAAATTAATTGCTTATACATTTATTTCAATGAAAAATGTGTCCAGTTTGTGTAACTCTTTACTTTCTCCCTATTAAGCTGATTTGATTATATCTATTGAAATGCCATTTCAGGCAGTCGAATAAAAAGTAAATTGGGTTGCCTTTTTCTTTATTCGATTTTAAAAATTTTGTCAATAATGCATTCTTTTTTGTATTTTCAAAAACGTCAGTCTGGAAATGGAAAAATAAAATAAAGGTCTCTTTCACACAGATGGTATTGGAAGTCCTGATCCAGATTTCATTTTTCCTCTATCTTTTCCTCTGAACTTTGAGATTTTCATCAAACCTTGTAGAGAAGGAATTGAAGTAAGGCCACTGAAAACTTTCTGAAAAGCTGTCAACTCAACAACACTACCCACATTTAATTTTCTTAAATAGTTTCTTCCGAAGCTTCATAATAAAGCAGGTCACGGTTACTCGTTGTTTGCTGTCTGGTTTTGTCTTTGTTGTCTGCCTACAAACCGCCATCCTGCTTGTTTCCACTTGTCTTTCCAAGCCAGGCGCAGCCACCAGTTGCCTCTGGGCGGCTTCCCGGCCTTCCACGCCACCCACTGGAACAGTGAAGGTGATGCCTGCGGGGCCCTGGACACGACTCCCTGACTTAGTCTGGATCCTGGGATCTGGGCGAGAGGGCAGCAGTCGTGGAAGTGGACAACGGGGAAAAGTTCTGTCTTCCTTCGGTCCGGGGTGGGATGGGCGCGCTGCTTGCTAGGAGCCTGGGAGAAAGACGAGGGCGCCGAACAGAGATTAGTGTTTAAGCGGTCATCTGAGCATCAGGGAGGAAGGCTGCTCCCAAACTGTGGGGGCAGATCAGCGCAGCGCCCTCTCCAACGTGGAGGGGGAGGAGGGGAGAGTTGATCCCCGGAGTTGATTCTACTCCTCCCCAATACTTTGAGACGCCAGGACTTAAGCAGCATAATCTTTGGTGGCAGGCTTTCTAGCCTCAAGTTTTTCCCCAGGGGGCTCTAAGAACCACGCTGAAGGGGTCTGGCCCTCTGAGGACTACGCCTCCGGCGAGCTGGGGACGCGGCGAACTGGCAGCTGCTGGAGAAGGGCAGCCCCGGCGCCCACACCCCCGGCCTTCCCTGTGCCCGCAGCGGCCCTCGCCGCCCACTCCTGGGTGGAGACGCGCACGCGGCTGGCGGGCGGGCGCAGACCATCGCCCTGGCGACGGGAAATAAATGCACCCCCCCCCCCCCAGGTCAGGGGCAACTACTCTAGGGACGGAGTGAGCCCGCTCGGGGTCGGCGGGGATCACCCGGAAAGAACAGGCACTGGGGA
>JAVSCE010017279.1:0-51920 GCA_032199065.1 Smutsia gigantea | reverse complement strand
GTGGGTGAGGTGAGGTGAGCTGGGGTGCAGTGAGGTGAGGTGAGGTGGGGTGTGGTGAGGTGGGTTGAGCTGAAGTGAGGTGAAGGTTGAGGTGAGGTGGGTTGAGGTGTGGTGAGGTGGGGTGAGGTGGGGTGGCGTATGTATGTGTGTGTGTGCACTTATGTGAATGCATGTGAGTGCATGATAGGGAGAGAGTTTGGTTTGCAAAGGCCTGCAGGACCCAGCCTTGTGCAGTCTACTTCAGGGCAGGAGTGCTTACCCAACAGGTAGAAGGGTTTCCAGAAACCCAACAGACCCACCTTTCGGTTGTGCTGACCCTCCCATGACCCAGCCTCTACGAGGACAAGACAGATGCTAAGCCAGCTCTGCTTGCATCTCCCCTGCCTGGTCCCACCCTTCACGGGGGGCTGTGCCCTGCGCCCTCTCCTCCCCATCCTGTGCTCCCCCACACTCCCTTTCACCAGGCTCCAGCCACACAAGCCTTTTACTGTTCCTCAGACTATCCAAATGCGTCCCTACCTTTGGGCGTTTGTACTAGCTGTTTCCTCTGCACGACATACTCTTCCCACCCTCACATTGCTGTCCCTCCTCATTATTCAGGTTCCTGCCTAAATATCATCTCTTACCAAAGATCTTTCAGGGCCTCCCGATCTAATAAGGAAGCTCTCTATTCATTTGCACCTCTCTGTTTTAACATAACACAGCTTGCAGGCTGATAGGTGCCCCTGCTCTCTCTGAGTTCCCAGCCTCTGCAGTATTGTCTTTTCTACCTGGAGGCCTGCTCTTCTCCTCACTTCCCACTTTACCCCTTCTCCAGACATAGAAATATTTCCTGGCTCCCTAAGTCTAGTTCATGCCTTTTTCCCTGAGTCAGCCCCTCAGGGTTCCCAGCACCCGGGAATCCAGGGGACGGCAGCAGGCGGGGAGGGCAGAGACGGGTCCGCCTTGCTCGCTGCTGTGCAGCAGGCCTGGCACAGGACCGGGTGCCTGATAGGGTGAGTGGGCAAATGGAAGTCTGCTGCAGGGACAGCACTCAAAGAACTTTACTGGTGCTGCTGGCAGGCTGTCACATGGAGAGTTTCCAGGGAGACAGTGCCCATCCTGAGTTTGCCTGAACTAAACTGAGAGCTGGGGCCAGGGAGAGCTCAGAGACCCAGATGCTGGCTGTAAGTGAGCATGTCAGACTCCCGTTGGGCTAAAAGGAGAAAGAGTGTTCCAGGGAGAGGACCCGGGCCAAAAGCCCAGAGGGAGTGAGCAGGGAGCTGCGGGGGAGCCACAAGTCATTCTTCTTGGATTGTGCGGGACTGAGGGGGTGGTGAGAAATGAGGCCAGACCACAAGGGGCTGTATAAGCCTCGTGGAGGTGGTGAGCCTGACCTTAAAGGTAGTGGGAAATCATTAACGATTCTGGAGTAGGGAGTGAAATGGCCAGATCTGCATCTGAACAGAAAATCACAGCAGCTGCAGGATGTATTTTGGAATGGAAAGCTCCATCCTCACCCTAAATCCTTGATGTCTCTCTCAGGTGACCCCACAGTGTACTTCCAGCTCTTGCTGTTAGTGATATTTGTAAATGGCCGCAGGATGCAAAAACTTCCACAGAATCTCTCTCCTTGACCCCGGTAGTGGGTTGAATGATGCCCCCCGCCTCCCACAAAGAGCTATGGCCACATCCGAACCCCTGGAACATGTGAATGGCACCATGTTTGGAGGAAGGGTATTTGCAGGTGTAATTAAGGACTTGAAATGAAATCACCCAAAATTTTGAGCACTGAGGCAAAAATCGAAATGGGGCTGCCTCAAGCCTATGAAGCCAAGACATGATGCAGCTGCTAGAAGCTAGAAGAGTGGAGAATGACTCTTCCCTAGAGCCTCAGAGGGAAAGCCTTGCTGACACCTTAATTTTAGATTTCTGACTTCCAGAACTGAGAGAGAATACATTTCTGTTGTTTTAAGCCACCCAGTTGTGGTAATTTGTTACAGCAGCCTTAGAAGGGAATATAACCCCACCCTCACACTAAAAAGATTCAGCCTCAGGATGTTTGGCCATCAGTGGAGCCTTATGAGCTAGAAAATTTCCTTTCTGTTGGGAGGTAGCACTGTAACCGAGGCAACGGCCAGACTAGACTATCAGTGGCTCTTTCCTCTCTGCACTGCTTGGCACTGAAAGGACCCCTTTGTCCACACAGAGAAAGCATATCACTAGAATGCAGCAATGGGCAAACCAATGGAATCGCATCTCTGGCCAAGGTCCGAGGACTCAAAGTGAAGCTCAGATGCTGGCAAGGCTGTGCGGGAAATAATGGTTTAGAAAGAGCAAGTAGGGCAGGGGGTTGCTCTCTGGTGGTAAGCCACACAGGTGGCAGAGATGGTTGTTGTTTAAACAGGGTTCCTAGCTTCAGGTCCCTAAAGGGGCCTGTGGCGCTCTGGAACATTCAGCCTGGCCTTTAAGGTGAGCTCACTGCGGCTGACAGACTATAAGATTTCATTCAAGAGCTCCTTAAAGCACCCACTGTGTGCTGGCTTTGTTCGGCACTGTACCTGTCTGGGCACCTCCAGGGCGCAGTCAATGTCTGTGTCTCCAGACAATAAGAAGCCAGCCCACCTCTGAAAGCATCAGACCTTCAGGTCTGCACTAAGTGTCTCATTCCAGGGGAATCCTTACCTACCCTGTAGATGAGTCGGTCTTCCCTGTTAGAAGCATTTCTGGGGGGATCCAATGAAGACAGTGGTGACAGAACCATCTGCATGAGAGGTCATTCAATGCCTTTCCTTTCTCCCTGACTAGCTATTCGCACCCAGGAACTGGCTAGTCTCTGGCTCTCTGCAGGTGTCCAACAAGAAGCTGAAGAACAAAACAGGTCAATTTTCAGGCCCGTGTGCGTTTTCAGAAGGAGAAGTTTTCATCTGGCAGTTTCAACCCTCTGAGAGCACCCACAGCTAGGGGCTCAGGCTCAGTCTCAAAGAAGGAAATAAGATCAAAGGGAAAAGGCTCAGCAAAAGTAAAGTGCATGTTGCCAAAGACCAAAATTTCACAACCCTCCTCCATGAAGAAGGATCCTAGTGCCAGTTATTTTAAGTCCTGGCTGAGACGGCATCCCGTACTCCTTCCTTATAAAGCCCATCAGTCCTCCAACTCTCCCTCTCCTGAACATTATTTTCTCTTTGTGACTAGCATTTGAATGGGCTGGACTCTAATGGCATCCAGAATGTCATCAAAATACAAAATGGCTCCTGACTCATTACAAATCCTCCCCCAAAGGTTTTCTGCTTACACCGAAACAAAAGAGTAATTTGCAGAGGAATGTGGTAAAGCAGGGTTGCACATTGGATGCCACCAGAGCTCCTCTGCCAAAGTGGAAAATAAGGGTGCCCACCTTGAATGGGAGAAAATACAAGGTACCACGTGAGCACTTAATGCCACATCTGGCTGCAGTCATAGTACCAGCAGAGGTAGGAACGGCAGCTGTTGTTGAAACTATTAAGACCGATGCCTCTAGCCTGTGGTATGATGGCTCAGTCGTTCCCTTTTCCTGTACCTGTTTCCCTGGACACCAAACACAGGCAGTCCAGCCATCCCTCGGTTCCCCGGAGGCAATGTGGACAATGCACCCTTCTGAGATAGGCTCCCCAGAAGGCAAGGCAATGTTACAGTCATTCAGTCAGTTATTAATTAAGGATTAGGCTTTTGAAAAGATGAGCAGATTTCAGAAGATTCAGCCAAGATCCTTGGCATTTGCTCTACAGGGGCCCTTCTCTCATTGCTGCATCATCAGAAGTTGATCTGGATTGGGTGAGAGTGGGGCAGAGGAGGTAAAGAAGGAAAGTATCAGGAAAGGAAAGCACCCGCTGAGTGGGGTATAGAAGGAGCCAGCCAGTTAAGGAGGGTCCTGGACCCCCTCAGCCTGCTTATTATGAGCCCTACCTCTTGCCTTTTCTCTGAAGCTCCATAAGGTAGACTCTGTTTCATTATGCTTGCCTTTCTTGCTATGTTGTTTATACTAACATGTAAATGACTGTTGGGGCTTTATGCTTGCTTATTTTTATAAGAGGAAACCTTTCAGTCTAAGGAATGAATACCTTCAAGTGAGTAGGGGAAGCAGAGGACCTTCCCAGTGATTCAGAAAGCATACTGCCCACTCCATCCAGAAAACCAGTGGCTGTGGTAGGGAGGCCACACCATTTGGGTTTAGTTGAACTGACTGAGCAACTTCTGAACCCTCTATCCCCTTCCTGGAAGTAGGAAAATGCGCAAGAGCATGGTGGGGAGAGAGGAGGACAAGAGACACTGGATAGCGGAGGTACACAAAATAGTGGAGGGATTACTCTCTCCTAATACACTTTGCAGGGAAAGCAGAGCTGCCAGTAAAAAACGCAGAGCTCTCTGTTTCTTCAAAACATGGACTTTTGATGTCAGAAAGTAAGGGGCTCTGGCCATCCAACTGTTTGGGATATTCTCAGCCTCCTCTCTTGGCCCCTGCTGCCCCATGAGACATCCCAAGTTATGGCTGCATGTTCAATAGGAGCTCATCTCATGAGTAAATGCAGCTAACCTACGCCAACATGGCTACTGCCTGGGCCTCCCCATCTGCCTTGCAGCCTGGGACCAAAGTAAGGCCTGGACCAGCTAATGATACTGTGGTACTGGTGGGAAGTTGGGGACTGGGTGGAGAATTCAGGTTACCAGAGAGGATCAGAGCAGAGACAGTAAAAATGACAGGCAGGGAGTGCCACCTGTCCTCCCCACAGGGTGGCTCCACCAAGCAGCCCTCTTGGTTCGTGACACAGGATGAGAGAGTCTGAAGGGCCTGGCCTCCAGCTGCCCCTAGAGAGGGGCTCCAAAATAAAAGAAACAGAGATGGGTCAGAGCCAGTCCTGGAACACAAACACCAGTATATTTTATGTGCACAAATTTAAAAAGGAAAAGACAGAGACAAACGGAGACAGAGCAGGCAAGCGCACAAACCAGTCCTTCTGAAGAGCTGCTGCAGTTAAGTGACAGTCCCACCCACTTCAAAGGCCCTTTTGCGGAGCCAGGACCTGTAGCTCCTCCAGGTCTGGGGTGGCCTCAGGGTGGAAAGTTCTCTCCCTGCCTTAGCCATAGCTCCTTGAGGGCCGGGCCTTTCTCCTTTCTACATCCCCTGCGATGATGTCTGCACAGCCCAGAGCGTCATAAATAAAGGTTCCTGGGAACTGACCCACCTAGTGCTGCCTCCCCAGAGGACCCATGCAGAGAGTGAGGGATCGGAACCGAAGGACTGCACGGGCACTCCCTAGGTATTATTGCTGTGAATAAGCATAGGCCATTGTGACTCACTGGCATCAGAGGGGACAGGGCACAAGGGACAGGATGCCTAGTAGACATCAGAAGCGGTTCAACCAAGCGGGACAACACATGGCGATCTGTAACTCAGGGATGCTGCCATGTCTAGTGGAGAGAGGCCCAGGACACCAGAGGTTCATAAACAGCAAGCAGACTCTCCCCACCAGCACCCTCACTGCTTGACAAGAGCTGGGATCACTCCAAACTCTGAGTCCCTGGGCACTAATGGGTTGGTGTTCTGAAGATACCCAAAAAAGCAAGAGTTGAAGTCTGGGTTATCCCTAGTGAGCTCTAAGTCTGCAGATCCTGGGGCCAAGCTCCAGGCCATCACTGACCCTTGCCGGGGCTGTGTGCCCTATGAGGAACAGTATGAGCCAAGGGGCACCTGGATGAAGCAGAAGCACAGTGCTCTGCACATTGCCAGGGAAGCGGACCTCCTGCACTTGGGAGTTTAAAAGGGCCTGGAGAGAAGATGGTGCCAGGGAATACCTGTGAGGCAGCATCTGGAGTGACCAGACCTGGTGGGCCATCCAAGGGCTTGGTCTGGCTAAGAATTATGGAGGCCTTATGTTGGGAGACATCAACAAGCTGACTACCAGATTCTGATATGGAAGGGAAGAGCAAAGGTGGATGGTGTAGTCTAGGGGCCCACATGGGGAGCTCGGAGGGGTGTCAGGGTCCAGGAGATTGCGTTAACATGGACTTGGGGGAAGAAGACCAAGGAAACAGTTATCAAGAGGGAACAAGGAAGCCAGACAATATTTTCCCTCTGGAATCCCCTCGGCCTGTAGATGGTAAGCAGTGTACCCCCACTGGAAGCCTGAATCCCTAGAAGCCCCAAAACCCTGGAATTGGGGTAACAATAAAATCAAAGGTAGGGCTGGCCCCTTCAGAATGTAGTTTGTGCAGAATCTGAGGAGCCTGGCTAGGACACAGGGGCAGGGAAACACCCTCCATCCTGTCCTGGGCTGGGTCAACTGCAGAAAACAGCCCCACCAAATGCAGAGTCTCTCAGCTTTTCTCCTCATCTGGGACACCACGCCTGCCCACCCTGGCCCGTGCCCTGGCTGGTGCTGTCTGCAGGGTCTCGGGGGAACAGCACAAGCCAGGAAGGGGAGATGCTCTCCACAAGTGGTATTATCACTTTTTAATGATCTCTAAAAAAGGAAAGGCTGATTTCTACCTAAGAGTCCTAGTGCAGTCTCACGGGAATGGACCATGACATAGGCTGTGTTCTAATGGACCCCTCCCCTCAGGGAGTGGGGACAGAGTCAGAAGTGGGCTGGAATGAGGATTTCACCTGTCCACTGCCAGCAATGGACCTGTCACCGGGGAGGGAGGGCAACATGATGACAATGCCCTAGAGCATGGCAGGGGTCATACTGTTCAAGGAGTGAGCTCAAAGCCTCAGGCTTGTAGAGAAGGATGGGGAGTGGGTAGTCCTGAAGGGGTTTTGCCACATGGCTGGGCCTATGGCAGAACCAGCTCACCCCTTCCTACCAAGGAAGCTCCATGGGCCCTTCCAAAGCTGGAAGGCCAAACTCCTTTTCTCCCTCACTCATTCTCCATGGGTCTCCAACACTGGATACCTGTTCTTCCATCCCCTAGAAAGCTAGATTGCCCCTGACCAACTTGAAAATAAGCCAGTCAGGTGCCTTTATCTCACCCCCACCCCATGAAACTGATCTGTCTGTAGGTCCCCATTATGGATCTGTGGGGTCCATCCTGGCCTGACCGTGCGTTGGGGGTATCATTCAATTTTGATTTTAGCTGGGCCACTGTGGGGAGGGGGCACTGAGAAGAGCACCGGGGCACTGCCACAATCCACCAGCTCGGGTGGGAAGTCACCACAGGGGAACTTCCCGGGTGTTGGGCCAGCAGAAGCGGTGGAGGGAAGGCTGTGAGCAGGGGCAGGGTCTGTCTCAGGGTTCTCTCTCTGCAGCTGCTATGTTGGCTAGGGAGATGGGGATGGGGGTGCATGGGGTGATCGACGAGGATAAAGGGGTTGCTAGTGGTAAAGGCCTTGAAAATAAGAAAAAAAGGGGGGAAACGCCACCAAACACACAGGGATTGAAAACCTCCAAAAGCCCAAGGTTGGTGGGAATCCAGCACCAGGGGGGCCCCCAGAAGGCCGAGGGAGCAGCAGGGGCCCTGGGGGAGGGGAGGGAAGCCAAGGGAAAGCCTTCCAGCCCTTGCAGACCAGCACTGCTGCCAAGCAGCCTCCTGGCCGCCCAGTCTCTCCTTAGGCTGCCGCTCAGCAGCCCCCCGGGGAGGTATTGGTTGCAAGCAAGCACCTGAATATTGCCTAATGGAACCAGCCAAAGCCCAACTAAACCAGGGGAGAGGGAGGGAGAAGGCTGCCACAGCCCCAAGCCTCAGGCCTTGCCTCCCACCTTCTGCCCCATTTTCAGAGTCCCTTAGCCAGGGCAGGGCCTGTTGCTTCCAGTCACCCACGTAGTCAGGCTGCTGCTTAGCTACAGGCCTCGCGCCTCCAGCCTCAGAGCTGGGCGGAGATCCAGGGACGCTTCCCAAGGTCCCGCCGTTGCCTCGACGCCCCACCCCCCCAACACCTGGCCCCGCCCCGCAGTGGAGGGTTTAGGGGCCGCGAATGCCCTGCAAGGCTGAGCCGGGCCGGGCAGGGCTTGTGCTGTACAGAGGGGCAATGCCACCGGCTCAGTACCTTTGTCCACAGGGTCCATGAGAGATCCCCGGGCCCACCCCCCAGCCCCCAGCTCAGTCAGTCTTGACGTGGCCATTGGCCAGGGCCAGGGGGCCGCCGGGCTCCCCGGGCTCGGCGTCCTTGTCAAAGCGGAGGCGGAGGGTGTTGCGGATGACGAACTGCTCCACGATGAGGGCCCCGCAGAACCAGGGCACCGCGTACTCCAGGGTGATGAGGCCCATGAAATCAAAGTCGAACTGGGAGTAGTCCCAGGGGCAGGCGTTGAACTGGCGCAGGATGAAGCCGGTCGTGAACTCCCACAGGTAGGTCCAGAGCGTGTAGATGAGGCAACGCAGCAGCAGCGGGCAGCGGCCCCGCAGGCGCAGGTACATGCGCTCCACGATGAGGATGGAGGTGCCGTAGATGAACAGCGCCCACACGCTCGTGACCCCCGGGAACTTCCAGTTGAAGTTCACCACAAACTCCCAGGCTGCCGTGAACATCACCTCGCAGAAGTAGCCGTGGATGGCGTACAGGTACCAGCGAGACAGTGCCGTCAGGGGCTCTGCGGAGGCCATGGCGCTGAGCGTTGGCTGCTGGGACAAAGGAGACAGGTGAGAGGCTGGGAGGGAGCCCGCTGCCTTCCCACTGCCCAGCCCAAGTCTCTGGTGAGGCTTCCAACCTGACTCCACCTTCCCACGTTCTTCACTTTATTCCATATATATGCCTTACCTTAGCCAGGTGGGCATGAAGAATGAAACAAAGGAAACAAGTAGCCCGCCCCAGCTTCCTCTGCTCAACTCTACTCAAATGCTACTTGGAAGACAGTAGCTACTACACCCACTATAATAATTTTTGGGGATTATCTGTGGTCAATGCAAGAGTCGGCTGTTGGGGCCCACCCATCACCCCATATCTAGGTTTCTAGCTGATTTCTCACCAAGCCCATCTACTGGGGACCCAATTCTTCCCCAACTTCTTCTCAAACAGTCCCACATCACTCATATTCCTTGGATCTAAGCCACTTATCACATTTTTCTTTTGTATATGTGTGCATTAACATATACATAAAATGTCCCATTCTAACCATTTTAAGTATACAGTTCAACAGCCTTAAGTACATTCACAGTGCTCTGCAGCCATCACCATCATGCATCTCTGAAACTCAGCCTTCATCCCACACTGAAAGTCCATACCCACTGAATACTAATCCCCATCCCCTCCCAGCCTGTGGCAACCACCTCTTTTTCTATCTATGAATCTGACTACCTAGGTTTCTTTTTTAAGTGGATTCATACAGTATTTGCCCTTTTGTGTCTGGCTTATTTCACTGAGCACAATATATTCAAGGTTCATGCATGTGGTAGCATGTGTCAGAATTTCCTTCCCTTTTTAAGGCTGAATAACATGCCATTATGATCTATCTATCTAGATACATCACATCTTATTTATCTGTTCATCCATTAATGGTTTGCTTCCACCTTTTGGCTATTGTAAAAAGTGCTGCTATGAACATGGGGGTACAAATATCTCTTAAAGTCCCTGTTTTCAGTTCTTTTGGGTACATGCCCAGACATAGAATTGCTGGATCCTATGGTAACCATATGTTTATTTCCTGAGGAATGGCCTTGCTGTTTTCCATAACAAATGTGCCCTTTTCATTCCCACCAGCAATACACAGTGTTCCAACTTCTCTACATCCTTGTTAGCACTTGCTATTTTCTGGCTTTTTGAGTTTGGCCATCCTAATGGGTGTGAAGTAGCATTGCTTGCTGTGGTCACATTTCTCTTTAACTGCTCCGTTAAGCGTGGTCTTGGTGTTTAGTTTCGAAGTTGAGAAGAAACCAGTGAGCTGACAGAGGAGAGTCCTCCCTCTACTTCTTATTCCCTTTCCCTTCTTTTTTTTAAACTCCACCAGTCTTCAGGGTCCCCCTGCTTTCCTGAAGACTGGCCCAGCTTTCTCCCTGCCCTCCACCAGCTACTGTCTTGACCACTTATTTGGCCCTGTACCCAGTGCCACCCTGTTTGCTATTTTGAGGCACATGCCCTCTTGATCCAACTAGCCTGGACTCCTTGAGGGCAGCAACTGTTTTCCAGTTCTTTGTTCCGCAGCGCTGCCAGAGGCCTCTCCCAGGCAGGCACTCTCTAAATGACACGTGTTGTTTATGCCGAGGGCAGAGTGGGAGAGTGCAGGGCTGCATCAAGAACAGGAAGGCGGAGCATGAGAACATGAATCCCAGCTCTGCCAGCTGCCAGTGGACACCAGGCTTGACATCTCTGTCAACTCCCTCTCCAAGGTGGGAGAGGGGAGAGAGGTTAACAAAATAGTATCTGCATTCTGCTTGCCTGTCTGGGAATTCCAGCCTCACCTTGCAGCAATAGCAGGCCTACACACACTCATGTTCATTGCTTTGTGGTCTTCCAAGAATTTTCATTCACATATTGTCATGGTTCTTACAAACTTAAGATCATGTGAAGTGTAGGTAGTTTAACTCTCATTTTTTAAAAGACACAGTTGGGACTTAGGGAGAAGTCATTTGCCCTGTATCCCAGGACCAGTTAATGGAAGAGCTGAACTAAGATCCGTATCTCTTTGACTTCTACTTCAAAACAAATTCCACTGCATACTACTGCCCATCTCCTAGACATGCATGCCTAATGTCACTCCCCTGCTCAAAAGCATTCAATGGCTCCCTATCTCCTAAAGAAACCCTACAGCATCCTTAGCCTGGCGTTCAAGACTCTCTATCATCTCACTCCAGTCTGTTGTCCACCTCATTCTCCCAGTCCAGCTCTCGTCTTACCTCCGTGCCTTTGAAGATCCTATCCACTGTGTCTCCGTGCCTTTTGTGTGACTCTCACAGCCCTCTCTTCCTCCTCTGAATATCCACAGCACTTACTCTGTTCCTCTTTGATACAGATGATGTTCTGTTATATTATGTTGATAACTTTCAGTCCCCATCAGGACATTTTTCCTGTGTTCTACACCTATGTATCCCACTCCTTTCTCAACCCCTCCATCTAAATGTCCCATGGGTACCCCAAATGGCTGTCCTAAATAAAACTCATTATTATTTTCCCAAACCTTGTATTCCTCCTATGACCCTAGCCTGATTAATGGCACCACCACACACCCAGTTAGCAGCCAGAGGCCTTAGTGTCATTCTAGCTTCCACTGCCACATCCCTACTCTACCATGAGCTCCCTGAGAACTTGTCTGTCTGGTTCAGCACTGCATCCCCAGTGACTAGAATAGTGCCTGGCATACAGTAATCATTCAATTCAAGAACAAAGACATTTCTTAATCAGTTCTCAGTTGCTATATAACAAATCATCCCAAAACTCAGTGACTTAAATCAACTCTCATTTCTTATTACAGCTCATGTGTCTGTGGGTTGGCAGATCTTGGCTGGCCTTGATCCTGAGACTGTGAATCATCTGGGGGATCTGCCCTATGCTCGGCTGGGGTGGTTCTGCTCCACTTATCTCTCATCCTCCTGGGTCCAGGGAACTAGCCCTGGCATTTTCTTCTCATGGCAAGGGCACAGGCACGAGAACAAGCAAGCTTAATTGCACCGGTGCTTCTGATTAAGTTATACCCACTAGCATCTCATTGGCCAAAGCAAGCCAAGTATCAAAGCCACCAAGTTAACTATTAACTCCTGTCCTTTCAAGCTCTCTACATATCTTCAAAATCCATCTCCTCCTTATCCTCTTCCTTATTGCTGCCGCTCTGATTGAAACCCTCATCATCTCTCACTTGGATAACTCCAATTGTCTCCCAGCGGCTCTACCTACTTGCCTTTCTTTTCCAATCAACTCATCACACTTTGAAAGAGTGTGTAGGAACAACAACCTTTCTAAAATGCAAATCCAATGTTTCCCCCACTTAATGCCCCATTAGCGGATCTTTACCATCTACAGAGTAAAGTTCAAACCCCTAGGGAGGCTGGTGAAGCTCTTCACCAACCTCTGCCTCAGATCCTGTCTTCCGATTTTTTCACTGCTGTTTTTGCTACCTGGGATGCCCTTTGCATCTACCACCACCACCACTCCCACCTCCAGCCCTTGGCTCATGAACCCATAATCTTCCTTCAAGATCCAACCTTCTCTGTGAAGACCTCCCTAAACACCCCCAACCCCAGAGCTGTCCACTGCCCTATCTGTCCACCTCTGCACCCAGTTCATTTCTGTGACGACAGCCCTGTGCTTTACCACGATCCATCTAAAGGCCAGCACTAGTAGCCACTTGATGAATATTTAAGACAATGTCAAGAGAAAAAAAAACAGAATAATTAATAATTCAAACCTCAATAATTACTATGATAATGATTTTGCAAAAGCATACATACATGTAAATATACAAAAAAATTAGCCACAATCATGATGGTGACATCATCAGTGACTTTTTCTTTCTTTATATTTTAGTATAAAGCCTAATTTTTTCCAAACAAGTATGTATAACTTTTACAAAGATAAAATTTAATCTTAAAAGTGTTTGTTGAATGAATATATATTAGTCACCTTTGTGCCTTGTACACAGAAGATGCTCAATAAATTTGCCAGAAAAATGAACTAAGGAAACCTGAAGTCATATAAAATTAGCTTGGGTTCTGCCCTCCTGAGCCATCCCCAGCAAGGAGCCATGATTCACAGGCCTGAACGGGGTGTGGTGGTCAAGAGCAGGGGCTCTAGATCCTAGCTGCCTGGGTCTTCATCCTGGCTGATACCTTTTACCTAGGGCAGATCCCCTGACCTCTCTGCGCCTCAGGTTCCTTATAGGTAACATGAGAACAGTAAGAGTAACTACTTCTAAGCATTATTGTGAGGATGAATGAACTGATATATGCTCC
Organism: Smutsia gigantea; assembly: GCA_032199065.1. Lineage (NCBI taxonomy): Eukaryota > Metazoa > Chordata > Mammalia > Pholidota > Manidae > Smutsia > Smutsia gigantea. The sequence continues at coordinate 39,086 of JAVSCE010017279.1, read as the reverse complement.
TAGGAACACAGCACATGCTCAAGAAAGGGTGGCTCTCACTGTCATTTCCAGCACAGAGCTAGGCTTCCTCGTCAGCTCCCCCTGCTTTGATAGCCACTTCCTACCCAAGGCTACTGGCTGGGCAGCCTTCCTTGCCACGCAGATTAGGTCTTCCCCTCCACCCACAGCACCAACCCAGCAGCCAAGCGACCCTGTGAAAACAGCTGCACACACAATAGACCACAGGAGAGAAAAGACTTAGCTGAGAAAAGTCAGTGAGCTTCTTACTTTTTTGTCTCCCTGTCTCTCAGGTTGTGAGCTCCTTGAAGGCAGAGAACCTTGGCTATGCATCCTATGCCATTAATGCCTAATGCACTGCCCACTAGTGTTTGGTGAATAAATGAATGGGACACAACAGGTGTCTATTAGCGTTTGGTGAATGAATGAATGAATGAATGAACAGAGTACCCTCAGATCATGGAGTGCATCGGACAGGTGTTTGGATTTCTACATACTCAGGAAACTCCATTGTGCCCTCTGCTGCAAACAGGAGGGTGTGAGTGTGAACAGGGGTCTCAGAACCAGTCCTCTGAAGGCCAGGCTTGAAAAGGGGAGTGGAGTAAAAGGGCCAGCTTTCCTGGCACAGCTTCTCACACCCTCATTTTATCCTGAGCCCTCTGGGAGGGAAGAGAACAGCCCCAGGCCCCAGGGAAGTTCACTGAGGAATGAGGAGGAGCCTCATCTTTGCGGATGGCCATCGTTTCCCAATTAGTAACAAATCAGAGGCTCCAGTTGCCCCCCTGGAGCAGGTGACTCGGAAGAGCAGGGCCCCCAAGCCCTATGGGCAGAAGCAAGATTAAAAGAGTAGCTGTCAAAGGATGAAAGAGGGCAAACTGTTGAACAGAAGAGAGCATGGGGGAGAGAGAACAGGGGGAGACCAAGGCCTGGGTTCCATTTATGGAATCTTCGGGACCCAGAAGAACATGGGTAGGTGGAAGGGAAGCGTACCTAGGCAATGTCAGGTCACTTTCGAGGGGTTGTGCCGGGGAAACACACCTGGTCCACGGAGACAAACGGGAGAACTGGAAGTCCTGGCTGGGGCCAGGAGAAGCGGGTGAAGATAGGGAACAGGGATATGCTTGATGGCAGCTCACACTATGGTAGGACAGATGCTAAGATTAGCGGTGGGCATTGGCTTGGGCAGATTTTCAGAGCTCCACTCCCCAAAACCATTTCTAATAACCACAGAAGCCACGTTTAAACTGTGAGCTAGGACAGACTCACCCAAGCACTGCTGGGCCCACCAGAACCCCATCCCTGCCCTGGCCCCCTCCCTCCACCTGAGCCCTTCACCCAGGACCCCCCAGTACCTCCTTGCTCGGCCCTGGGATCAAAGCCCTGGGATAGCCCGAATCAGGGAGAACCATAGCTTGCACGACATTGGCTTCTTTCTCCTGGTGACAAACACAACCATCCTGAGGACCGTGACACTGAGACAGGACAGCCCCAGAAAGAACATTCAGGGTGAAGTAAAGAGGAGAGCATGGAGAGAGCAGGAAAAAACAGTTTGGAAGGATTTTGGGAAGAGCACTCAAGTCCAAGAGCCCTCATAATTGTTGATAAAAGGGCCTGGGAACACAGCGTTGCAGCGGAGGGCCAGAACCCAGGGTGACGTGGCAGAGCAGGGCACTGAGCCTCCAAGGGGAAAGGTGCTGGAGGAGGGCGCTGGCTGAAGAGCCCTGTTCTCTTGAGTCTCACCTGCTGCTCTCCGAACCTGCTGAGCTATTCCTTAGGGTGGCGGAAAGTAGAGTAAGCAATTGAGAAGGGCATAGTCCAAGACGAAAGGGAGGCAGAACCAGCTGGCATGATTGCCCCTGGTTTTGCCAAAAAGCTCTTATCTTGTTCCAGGAAGATGTGGTGCCACAACACCATGACTCTGGGAATTTCTGCACAGAGGAGCATCTTGCTAAAAAACCAGAATTCCTCCTCTATGCTTCCAGGCTAAGCAGGCCTTCCTCTCTCACCCCATTAACTTCCCAAATTTCACTCAGCATCCGCAGGCACCACAAGTTCCATGCTCTGGGGAGAGGCATAGCTCTTCTAGGGAGCTCCTGAAGGCAAGACAATGGGGGGACATCTCGAGTGACTGAGTCCAGGGCCCTGGTAGCTCGGTGCTGGAGGGGAGTGGAATCGAGGGGTGGGCAGTTGCTCTTACATCTGGATGCACAATGCAGCATCTGAAACTGGCCTGAGCTGCCCCTGAGGTTATCAAGTCACAGGCGTGGGGGAAAACACAGGCTTGCTTCAAGGCCAGAAGCAAAGCAGGTCAGGGGAAATAAATGTGGTCTCAGGCTGGCCTGGATGCCACAGAGCTCCACCTCTCTTGCTGTGGTCCTCCCTCCACCTCCCAAGTCACAATAATAATAATACTCAGGCATCTTCTCAGCACTTACCATGTATTAACTCAGATAATCCTCAAGCTCATTTTACAGATGTGAAATTAAGGCAGAAAAAGACTACTTGGCCTAAGTTCTTACAGCTCTACAAGGCAGAGCTAGGAACCAAACCCTGCAAGTCTGAGTCCAGAGGCTTCACTCCCAGTCAGCACACTGTCCCGCCCCTGAGGCTGACTACAGCTCCTCTGAGGGCACTACTGTTTTCTGGGTTTCTGCTTCTGGAAGGTTCTGATGGTATAGAGAGACAACAGGAAGCAAGAAGGATGTGAGCTTTTAGGTCATCATCAGTGAAGCTTGGAACTGGGTGCCAGAGCTTCTAAAGGCTATCAGCCTATTCTGAGAGGCCAAGCTTTGTTCTGAGGCCAAGTGCTGGCAGGATCCACGTGAAGGTCCTCCAGGGTCACAGCTGACCCTCACAGGACCATGGTGGCAACCGCCCCTCAGGGCCTCAAGGCATGTGCCATTCACAGACCTCTCACCAGGACACACATTACCCAAAGCCTTCCTGACTGCCAGCCTCCCAGTACTGCTGGGAATCTCAGATGGCCCAGCCCTGCTGTGGAAATGCCAGCCAGGGGCAGCGACCAGTGTGCAGGCTGCCCAGAGAAGCCTTGCTTGGAACAGCAGCAGCCAGAGCGTCAGAAGCAACCATTCCACGTAGGGTGGCCAGCAGGGGAGGATTTTGGAGAGTCTCAGACGCTAAGCAAATCCCAGCTGGCAGGTACAGAGGTGCAAGTGACTTGGGGGAGACAGAGTCAGCCTGGCACAGAGGTTCACTGAGGCTCAGGCCACAAACGGCATCCTGCGGGTGGGGCTCAGAGGTCGGGTAACCTATGTGTTGCTTGCAAGTCTGTTGCCAGGCCTCATATGGCTGCCTCCTTGTCATTCAGATCTCAGCTCAACCTTCACCCCTCCAAGATCTTCTCTGATCTCCAATCCAAAATAGCCTCCCCATCAATCACATCATCCCATTTTATTTTCTTCAGAGCATTTTCACTTTCTGATATTTTGCTCCTTTTTTATTGTCTGACTCCCGCAATTAGAATGATATCTCCCTGTGGGTAGGGGCTCTATCTTGTTCACTGTTGGGTAACCAGTGCCTAGAACAGTGCCTGGCAATAAAATCCACTAATACCTGTGGGATGAATGAACGAATGAATAAATGAGCCCAAACAGGCCCTTAAACACTGAGGAGGGCAAGTATAAACAGCTAATTGGCTCAACCTTTCTCTTCTCCTTTCTTTTGGGAGATACAATCTTTTAAAAAGTTTAATTCTAGCATTTTAAAATGCCTTTATTATTTTTCCTGATTACAAAAGTAACACATGCTCACAGCTGAAATTTAAATGTTGCAGAAAGGAATGACTTAGAAAGCAAAAGTCCTCCATCATCCCACATCTTAGAGAAAGTGACTATTAATGGTGTGTTGTGTGTTCATCCAGATTAAACTTAGTTTTAAAAGGAGCAAATCCATGTATCACAGAAAGAAAAGGTATTCACAGTTCCATCCAGCTAGCAGCCATTATCATTTCCCCCTTGCAATCTTTCCTCATGTGTTTATTTTACAAGCTACCATAATATACTTATCTTGAAACCTGACATTTTTACTCTCATCATAATAATTTTTCCAAGTTGTTATGTTGCCTCTGTTCTTGAAATTATAATGGCTGTGTAATATTCTACTGGGTAGAAAACTATAATTTACTTAACCTAGATGTTCAACAAAGGGAGAACAACTGTTTCCATTCCCACTATTACAATGACACCACAAGAAATGTTTTTTTAATGCTGGTAACAAAAGAATCCAGTCCTTTTATTCTCTGCGACTATTTCTTAGTGAAAAGAATTCCTAGTGAATAATTCCAGAAGTGGGATCACTGGACAAAAGGGTACAACTGTTTTAAAGCTGATGCTGTAAATTGCTCTGGGAACTTCTGTGTTATATGGGGAATAGGTCTCCTGTCTGAGTCATCTAGGCCATCATCATGTTCCCACAGTGGCTTCTATGGCCATCTCTCCACCCCCAAGCTACTCCCGCAGTCCAGGCTCACTCACATCAACTCAACGATACACTTCCTGAAAGACGCTCCAATCACAAACTGATTTTGCAAGCCTGAGCTGAGCGAAAAATAGCTTTAAACTCTCAAGTGGCAATAGAGTCAAGATCTACTTAAAGCTGAGAAGTACCAGGTTGTCTCCTTCCTACCCTGCAAACTCCAGTGTGGACTTGAAGGCTCCCAGCTCCCATGCACCAGCCCAGCAGCTCCTAAAAGTTTGTCCAGTCAAGAGCACACAAGTATCAACTCTGTCTGCCCTGCTTTCAGGGAAGCTCTCTGCCTGCCGTCCTGGGTCCCACAGTGGGACTGCCTGCCTGGACAGACAGAACAGCCTTTAGGCCACACAGGCCTCCGGGGCTTAGGAAAGCAGCCAACTGGCATTTTTAAAGCATCATCAGGGAAAAGCCAGAGACCAAGGCTGGAAAGAAACGCCACATGAGAACAGGCAAGACTCCACGGCCAGGGCCTCTTGTCCTGCATTCAGCGTTGTCTGCACTGAGGAGACCCCACTGAAATATGGCAAAAGCAGGCAAAGACTTGTTCCTCTCTTCCCCTGGTGGCCACTTTTGTGGCAGCTAACGTACCACGAATCCCTCACCTCCTGGTGCCCTGGAGGCTCTGCCCAAAACCACATGACCTGCTTGTGGCATCTGGGCAGAGTCCAGGGTCCTAGGTGAGGTATAGTTCCTCCTGCACATATGTAAAGTTCAAGGCCCAAAGCACCCAAGAGCCGACAGCCAAGAAAGAATTTGGGAAGAAGCCGCCTCCTATATGCTGGGGGCCTCACATCACTGTGTCAGCCAATCTGTGTCCAGCCCACCCTTAGAGGCTATGTGGCTGTCAGATGGTTCCAGCATGTGACATGGCTTGAACCCACTGGACGCTCCCCTTGCATTCCACTGCAGCCCAGGGGTGGGCCCTCGCAGGGGAGGCAGGCTCAGAACTGGATCCTCCAGACCTGAGCTCGTGCCACTGAGGCAGGAAGGGCCAGCCTGGGGCACCTGTAACATACTCACTTGTCACACCCTTGTGTGTGTGGCTCAGAACAGACATCAGGATCACTGTCCAGGAGTGTCCCAGGACAACCTTTGGGCTGGTGCCTGGCTGGGCCTCAGTGGCATTCTCAGCAGTGTGGGTGAGCATCAGCCCCAGGCCTCAGCTGATCCTCGGCTACTGGGTAAATGGCTTCCATGTGTCCCTGGAAATAAAGGAAGAGGCATGCATTAGCTTAAACTGCCCCCAGCTCTGAGCCACCAGGCCAGTGGGAGAGGCAGCCTTAAGGCAAGCACCAGAGGGGCCCCAGGCCAGCCCCACACACTCATCCCGCCCAGGTCACTGGGCCGGGCCCCTCTCCTGGAACCACCTCTTCTCTGCCATCCTGTTTGTTCAAGTCTGGTTAATCCAGTGACCAGAGCATGGAATAGCTTCCAGGCAATTCACACATGGGCCTGGGACTTTAGGCTTCTTGTACCACAAGTGAATGTGCACCCACTTGTAAATCTGAGAGGGTATAATTTTAGAATCCATCTCCATTCTCATTTAGCTTCAGATTACACTTCTCACCTTCACTCTGTAGTGGGTACATCTGTTCTCAAGGGTGGTCAAGAACGTCATGGAAGTCAGGCAGTGTAGGACATTGGTGTTAGCATTTGGGGAGTTAAGCACAACTGCACACAGAAAAACAAGCCGACAAATGTATGCTAAAACCCTCATCCTGAAATCCCCCATTTATTTCATTCTATTGTTTTATCATTATTGTTGAGGCTTTTCCTATTAACATCAGTAACTGAATACAAGCTGATATTAATCTGATTTGCCCCTTGCCACATACATATTTTTAATATACCCCTAAGCCTTGACCATTGGATAGAGATTCCAACATTTTCTGTTTTAATGAGGTGCTGAAGCCTCCCTGAAAATCCCTGGGATACAGCACCACCTGCATAGGGCCAAGGACAGAGCTCAGGTCTAGCTTGGCTCTGTGGCAGGACAGGTGCGCCGCTCAGAAGCCAAGAACAATATGTGACTAGCGGTGGGAGTCGGCATCATGCCCCCATTGACTGCCAAGCAGGGTGGACCACAGAGATGTCACGCAGGGCTGACGCCCACGGCCACCTTCCTCTTGTCTTTCCTACAGGCCCTCTGAGCAACCTGACAATTTGCAAGGCAGCAAAGGAGCTGAGAAGAAGTGAAAGGGCAGAGGTTGGGGACCTGAAATTCATGGTGTGCACACGTGCTTATGGCCAAGGATGCTGTGCACCCCTGGGTCTCTCCCTAGGCCTCAGTGCTGAGTGGTGAAGGACAGAGGGTGTGAAGTGCAGAGGGCTGCTGTGCTCTGCCTTGCCCCTGTCCCTCCCCAGATCTTCCATAAACAGGAGCCCCCAACCCTCCCAACCTGTCCATCCTCCTCCTCCTCCTCCCAGCCTGCCTGACAATGGGCAGGGGTCACCCTGGAACCTACCTATCACCATGAAGAAAGAGCTTTAATGGGGCATGTCTGATACCCCTCCTCTCCCAGCACCACTACGATCCTGGGAAGTTCAAGTCCACCCACGGGCACTTCTGCTTCCCTGGGTCCTAAGAGGTACATCAATAGCACAAATCAAAACCAAAACAGAAACAGGAACCAACACCCACATCCTGCCAGCATTGCCTGCCGGTTGCTGCAGTCAGCCCCGGGAGCCTGTTGCTGGCTGAGGTGGTACCCTGGCAGATGGAGCCACGGCCATTGGAACAGCTGCCTTCCAGGGCCAGCCTCATGCTGGACACCTCCTGCTTCCTGGACTGCGTGGGAGCTGGACGAGGAGGTAATGGTATAGCTCTGCCTCCAAGTGCACAAGCTGTCTCCAGTGCCCTCCAACACTCCCTGGCCCCTCAGAGCAGGTCCCAGGCTTGTACAAGGCAAGAGGCTCCTTTGTGGACTGCATGACCTAAGCCACAAGTTCTCGGAGCCTGTGAATGTGTAAGGAGTCCTTATAGACACTGACATGTAGGTAGAACTTACATTTTTTCAAGTATATCATCTCTCATAATTCTCTCAAGACTCTTGCAGAAAGAAAAGGAATTATCACACACACACACACACCGCCCCACTTTTTAGAGATTGAAACACTGAGTTTCAGGATATCAGGAGATTAGGCCAAATCTACAAATTTGATTCAAATCCTGTTCCTCAGGCTCCAGAATCTCCTCTCTCCCCATACAATATGCCCTCAAACTGCTTCTCATCCAAATCTCATTCTTAAGGTACACCACATGCATGCATCCTTCATTCAGAATAATCGACTTCGTCCACTCTGTAAACCACTTATTTGTAAATATATAACCAAGTCTGTCCATCCAGCTTCTCCATCAACATGGCCCAGTGTTCCTGGGAACTTGAAGGAACAGAGACTGCCATGCAGTTTCCCACTCTCCTCTGCAGCCTACCACATCTACTCTGCCTTTGAGACTCTGCTCCCTCCTCATTCCTTTGGGCTGCCAGCTAGTTATTCCATCACTGATGTTTCCACAAAACTTTGAATATCCTCCTATTAAAGCATAATGTCCCATCTGAAAATCAAGCATCTGTTTCCCCATCCACATGATGAGTTCCTTGAGACCATGGAATTTGTGTTGGATGGATGGACAAGCAAGGTAGAGCGAGGGTCCAGCTAGTCTTGGGTGATCACATCGTCTAGTGTTACTGATCACACATAGTGATGTCCAGTGTTCTTGTCTGAGTTTTAGGCCACCATCACGGAAGGGCTCTCTCCCACAGAGCTCCATATGCATTGGCTTACAATGGCCAGGGCTATCTCTGCAGACAACGAAAGAAAGGAGGGTGCTCCCTCTCCTTTCTCCCACTTCCAAGAGCCATCATCTGGACTGAGGGGTGAAGATAGACATGGGGGTGTTCCTCGGGTCTGGACAACCCAGAAGACATGTCACATGAGAAGGGCTGAAGCCAGAAAAGAGCATCCCAGGCATCCTGGAGAAACTGCAGCCTCCTAGATGAGCAAGGGGCCAACCTCGGGTTCAGGTCAGAGAATAACAATGCCTATTCTGTTATTTCTACAATGTGCTGGCACTCTCAAAAGGCGCATCCAGTTTTCCTGCACATAGGATTCATTTCCAAAGAGGTTTAACCAGCAGCTGCTGGCAGGGAATTCCCTCTGCATCATTCTCTCTCCCTCCATAACTATTTAGGGTAACCGGGGCTTGCAGGATTTTGAGTCTCTACTTCTCTGACCGGAACCTAAAAGCCAAATCTACCCCCTTCCCTGCCTCCATCTCCATGGCCCGGAACCTAAGTCTAGACAGCAAACACTATCCTTTTCTCTCTCCAACTCTCCTTTTCTCCAAATCTCTTTAAATCTCCCCTGGCCCAGGGACCCATAAAGTAAAGAGATGCCCCAAAGACCCAATGGGGAGCCCTCTCATTACTCAAAGCCCCCAGTTCTTCCCAAGTGACCCAGAACAACAGCTTTCACTTGTCCTGTAGTAAGACCTGCCCTGAACACGAGTGGATTTCACAACTACCAAAACAAGGAGTGACCAGCTCCAGTATAAATGTGATTGGAATTCCAAACCTCCCCAGGGGCTGTGTCTGGTCAGCTCCCTCTGGGGAGCAAGGGGTCCCAGGCCCTTGGGTCACAGGGAAAGTGGGTAGGGGTGGGGAATGGACCCTGCACTCCACCTGGCCCTCTCCTTCCACTCCATGCCCCCTCCCTCTGGGCTTGGAATCTGGTTTTTCTGCCTGCCAGACATCTCACCACTCTGTCTTCTGTCTCACCTGCAGGCTGCCCTGTCCCATAATCCCTCTCTTCCCCTTCCTCTTCCTCATCCAGGTCACTCTGCCTTACATACGCTTCCCAATGTCCCCCTCTGAACAAACCCTTATCGCCCACCCCCTACACTGTGGAGGGTGGTCTCTGACGCCATGCCCCTTTCCTTTCTCCCCATCCTACCCCCTGGCATTGGGTAGCTGCTGCTTGCTGCCTGAAAGGCTGGACAGCTGCTGGGCTCCCTAATTAGCTGCTTGGCCGCTGTCCCGGAGCAAGGCATGTGTTACTGTGGAGAGCTGCCTCACCTCCCCTTCATCAATAATCCCCTGTGCAGATCCCAGCAGGCAGCAGCTGAGGGGCCCTAGAATCCTCCCCACATGAGATCAGCAAGGCTCCTCCTGTCAGCTGGAAAGAGACAGACAGTGATCTCACAGACTCACTGACAGAGTGACCAGGAATTTATTTATCCCAGTTCTATTGCTGCCCAAGTCCTAGGTGCTCCACAGGTTGCTCCACCACGCCACGCCTCTGAACAATGGGACCCTGCCCTTTTTACTTCCTGCCTCACCGGTGGAGGCAGGAAGTAGCCCAGTAGGTCTTTCAGAGGACAAGCCTGGACAGCCTTAACAGCCTGACACCCAGTGCCCTAGTTTTCACAGTTTTCTACAGCCATGCCAGCCCAGAGACTTCTAAACAACCAGGGGACTTCGTCCAAGAAGCCCTGTGGAGGCTGGTTTGTTTATTCGAGGTGTTATATTCCAGCAGTGAATAAATATTATCCTGAGTACCTGCTGAAGGCCAGGCAGTGTAATAGGTGTGAACAGACAATGTCCCTGCCCCCCTGGCGCTCACAGCTCTGTGGGAAGACAGGCCATAAGTCAGCCAGCCAACGCGTACTGTTATATCTGTATCGGGCCATGAAGAAGGGGAGAGGCCTGCTGGGGGACAGAAAGAAGCTGGATGCTGGAGGGCTAAGTCTTAAACTTCTCTAAGGAGGTAGCGTTTGGGCATAGATCAGAAAGATGCTAAGAAGCCTTGCCAAGAGTTTTGGAATAAGCATTCCAGGCAGAGAGAGGGTAAGCGAAAAGACCCTGAGCAAGCTGCACAAGTCAGAAATAGCAAGTCCAGAGTGGCTAAAGTTACTGTAAGTAAGGGGTCAAACATTCCTTGCCCCTTACTGCAGAAGTCATCTGGTGGTCCCTACAGTGCCAGCTGCACCAGGGCAAAGCCCCCAGTTTTCAAGTGAACTTGTCCAGTCAACAGAAGATGCCGCTGCAGACAGAGATTGGAAACTGTGGATCCTAGTCCATTGTTTAGCAATGCATTTATTAATGAATGAAGGGAAAGTGAAATCTTTTGACTGATGGCCTGGAATTCCCATCTGCTTCTGATTAGAAGAATTAGTAACTAACTTTACCAGGCCCTCTCTAGCCTGGGTGTTTCACTTTAACACGGAAGAAACTGTTCCTTTTTATTCCAGCTAGTTTGTTGGGTTTTCTGTCACTTGGAATCAAGAAAATCCTGACTAACACAGGTTATGTTCCCCCATCTCGAACATAACTCACTGACATGAGAATCATGTATCTGAGCATCACCTGCCTCCCTCTGCTGCTGTGAACACCTGTGACACCGCCCTGCGGACAGGAGGGGCAGAACTGAGAATAAGACAGGTGAGATGCCCAGTAAGGTGGGTCAGTCTCAGCAGGACAGCTATGGTTTCGGGGGCTCCAAATTACCTTTCAGGTCACTGCTCAGACTTGTCACTTCCCTTCAACTCACTTGACCCTTGCCAGCCACCCAGCACACCTTGACGACCTTCTGCAAACAGGACATGTGAAAACTAGTAACCTAGAGACAGGGCACAAGTTAAGAGCAGGTAGTACACAAATTATTTTTCTATAGATTCTAGAACCACACCATTCAGTCTGCTAGCCATGGGATATAAATTTTAATTTTAATTAATTAAAAATGAATCATAGTTCTATAACATCCTTCTATGCTGATGGACAGTGACTGCAATGGGGTATATGGTGGGGACTTGATAATAGGGGGAGTCTAGTAACCACAATGTTGCTCATGTAATTATATATTAATAATAGCAAAAAGAAAAAAACTAAAAAAAAAGAATCATATAAAAATGTCAGTTCCCCCCTTGCACTAACCACATTTCAAGTGTGTAATAGCTACATGCGGCCAGTGTCTGCCATACTGGACAGTGCAGATAAAGAACATATATCACTGCAGAAAATTCTATTGGAGAGCACTGCTCTAGAATTTATCAAGGGTGACCAGAAGGCTGCCAAAGGCACACACCTAACACTGAGCTCCATTGCCTCACTCTTGGGACAGACATCCTGCCCTCCTTCTCTTCCTCAGGCTCAGGCCTGGTTAACCAAAACTGCCACTGTGACCTGGGGGAGGTGAACCTTGTTCCATGAAAGTCACTGTCCAGTGTCTGGAGAGAGACTTATATCCAAGAGGCCAGGAGAGGGCCCTGGTTATGGGCAAATGAGGCCAGCCCCTGAGGCTCTGGCTACAACTGAGTCTGGGGGGCTGCTTGGCATGTTAAAAACTCCACACTACTTATTGGGCACTTCCTATGTGCCACATGCTTCCATACAGGCCATCTCATCAGTCACCTCCACAAATCTGTGAGGCAGGCGTTAACTATGATTTACCCAGGAAGCCATAGTAGCTCAAAGAAGTTAAATGACAGCTAGAAAATGGGAGGGCTGAGGTTTTTACCACCACCTTTTCCCCATACACTACTCATGAGAGATGGGGATGTATGGACAGAAATTTATCTACAGCAATGGGCCACCTACAGTCGACAGTAGGTTCTCAAGGCAGACAATCTCACGGGAGCCGCCCCTTCCAGCCTCCTTGAGTCCACCCAGGGGTGTGGGGGAGCTGCCTCCAAGGGTCTGCCAAGCAGCCACAAAGGCCTAGTTATTGAAAGACACCACATCAGACCCACAGGAAGGCCACAGTACAGAAGATAAACCTGGGATGGTGGCAGGGGTCAGACACGGACGTGACATTTCTCCTGGGGAAAGAGAGGAGGGAGGGACATGATCAAAGTTCTGTTTTAGAAAGTTATCTGAACTATGAATTCCTTATCTTTGCATCCCGTGTCCTGGATAAAACTTGTCATACAGTAGGGACTTGATATCCAAGTGTTGAATGGGGTGAAAGGCAGGGCAACAGGTCTTTGGAGAGGGAGGGGGCCTGGCCAAGAGGAGCCTGCAGGGCAGGTACTTTGGGGGAAAGACTGAAGAGTGGGCTGTTCTGGGGGAGCTGTGATGGTTGCTGTTTGCTCTAGCTGGGACCCAATCCGACTGTCTGCTTCATTAAAGTAATGGCTTAGAGGAAAGGTGAGCATACACTGGGCTGGGCACTTACTGCAGCCAGGCACTTTGACCCTGTGACTTCCAGGCCAGCAACCCCGACCCTTCACTCAGCCTCCACTGGACAGCTCCATCTACTGTGAAAGGACTGAGCCTTGCAGCATCCTCAAAATAAGCCTCCAAACAGCACTTAGGCAAGAGTAATTAAAGGGAATGTTATCTCAGTCAGTCTCTCATTAGCCACATAATTAGGCTGCTGAAAATAATTAACATTCTTTTTGACAGAGGAAACAGAGGACCCATTACATTCATTAGGACAGCCTCAATCCTGCCTGAGGAAGGCTGAGAAGACTCATCCCCTCCCAGTCCTCCACGGGACAGAGTCAGCACCCAGTAACCCAGGCCAGGAGGTGAGTCCTGCCCTGGGCCATGCTCTTGGATGAGCCAGCGCTTGTGACAATGGATGTCCTGATGTATGTATTACAGATACAATTACAAACTTGTACATACTCAAAGAAAAATAACTTGAAAGAAATGCATGATTGTATCAAGATGGCAGATGAAGGGCATGTGCCTGCCTCCCCCAAGGCTCTAGAAAATGATGGAAAAGACATTTTCTGGGAAGAAAAATACATTACATCAGCAGAAAACAAGAAGGAATTATATGGGCTCCCTGAAGATGGAAGGCAAAGGGAATGAACTAATGGGGAAATACAACCTCCAAAAATAAAGCCATTAATAATAATAAAAATAATAACTGATACTCATAGAGCACATATTTATGCCAGAACACTGCTCTAAGAACATTAGCATGTATCATCCCATTTAACCTTCAGAAAAATCTTTTGAGATAAAGATTGTTATTATTCCCACTTGATAAATAAGACCCAGAGTTACATAGCTTTCCCAAGGCCCTAAGGGCCAGGGCTGGGTTTTGAACCCAAGCAATGTGGTTGAGGTTCCTATGTTCAGTCAAAGCAGTGGCTTGGGGCTCCAGGTATGAACCAACAGATCACGGGCCCAGGAGAGGCCCTGATTGGTTGATGATTAGATTTGGAGCAGCTGGGCAAAAGGGCCCCTGCCCCAACTCTCCATCCTTGCTTGTGCCCTGGACAGTGTGGGAGGGAGGCATAGGGGACACCTAGACAGTTCCTGCCAGTCTCCAGCCACAACCAGCTGTGGTGGAGCAGAGAATCAGGGTTCACAGAGAGGTGACGGGAAAACCTCAAAATGCAAAGAGTGAAACGCAAAACAGAAACTCAACGAACATTTGACCAAAACCGAAACCACCAGAGAAGCACCAAATTTGGAATAAAAATTCTAGCTAAAAAACAAAATGAAAATGTCGACAGACTGAAATGTTTTAAAAAGTACAATTAATATCCTTTGAGGGGTAAGAGGGGCTACTGAATCCATGAAGCAAAACAAGACTGATACCAGAAGTTAAAGATTTTAGAAAGGAAGGAAACACACCACGGTTAACCGGTTATCTCTGGATGAAAGATTAGAATGACTTCATTAAATTTTTTTTTCTATTTTTCTAAACTTCCTATAGTGAACATTTTTATTTTTAGAATCAGAGAAGTTATTTTTTTAAATGCCTGGTTGAGATAGGTGCTCAATAATATTTGGTTACAAAGTACTTACTTTGAAAAGCAAAAGCAGGTAGCTACTGCCCTCTGTGCCCACCCTGGGCCCTGTCCAGGCTGGTGTATAACCCGCAGCCCCTGACCACACCATCCACGCACCCATCTCTGGGTCTGGGTTGGCACAGTTCCCCTCCTGGAATGCCATTCTCTCCTCTCTGTTTATCCGTATTTGCCTGTTCTTCCTCCAATGCCCACTCAAAGGTTACTGCCATTAAAGAAATGCCCCTGCATCCTATGTGACCCACCTCCATTCCTCCTTCCCCAAACCGCCAAGGCACCTAGTTCCCCAGGGTCATGGGGCAGCTCTGGTTGAGATGTCCTGTGGGGTCACAGTACTGACAAGTTATATGCCCTTTACCTTTCAGTGAGTCCAAGTCTAGTCTCCCCAACTCTGTGTAGTCTCCTCAAAGACACTGAGATGGCACTAGCCTTCTTTTTATGCACCAATTATATGCCCAAGTAAAGCTGAGAAGCTTTCGCAAGAACATTCTTATATGTCATTGAATGGATGACAAATGGGCTTCTGTTCCTGGTAGGAGGAGGAAGAGAAAAGCTCTTGTGGAAATGTAGTCACTCAACAGGGCTGGACCCAGCACAGCACATGGGTGAGGCCCCAGGGAAAGGGTCACCTAGCCCCAAATAGCTTTGACCTCCCACTCCTTGCTTGGGATCTAGAAATACCTGTAAGCCTAATAAGAAAGGGCTGGCAAACCAAAAGGCAAAATGTTGATGAGGAGCAGGATATTTATAGGCTTAAGGTATCTCCCCATAGGCTGCTTATTAGGAGCAAGGGAAAATGAGTGAATGCACAGGAAAGAAACTGGACAACACCTCGACCAAGGGATCAACCTTAACATCACACACAAGGGGCAAATGGACACCCAGTGTCTCTGGATGTAATACATCGAACAGGGCACAGCATTACTCATGTATATCCCAGCTAGAAATGTACAACTGGAGTCCAGACATGAGGCAACACCTGACAAATACAAAGAGAAAAACATTCTCTTTTTAAAAAGGGGAGGAGAATGCTGTATTCTTCAAAAATGTCAATGTCACGGCAGACAAGGAAAGGCTGAGGGGCTGTTCTAGATGAAAGGAGAAGGCGCATGACAAGGAAGCACAGCCTGGGGGCCTACGCTGGGCACTGTCCCGGACAGGGAAGATGCTGTGGAGGACAGTATTGGGCCCATTGACAAAACCGAGATACAGCCACAGATTAGATAAAGTTCCGTATTGATGCTCGGTTTACCGAAGGTATACAAACAGTACCCTCATTCTTAGGAAAGCCACATAGACATATTTAGAGATAAGGGGCCATGATGTAGGCAACTTACTCTTAAATGGTTCAGAAAAAAATTGAAAGAGAGAACATAACAATAAAGCAAATGAGGCAAAATGTTAAAAAGAGTGAATCTGGATAAAGAGTATGTGGGTATTTTGCAGTATTCTGGCAACATTTTCTGAAGTTTGAAATTACTTCCAAATTGAAAGTGTGGAGAAAAACAACAAAGGGGCCCCTTCCATCAGACGGGGTGGGTCAGAGGTGGAGCAGACATGGCAGGTGAGTCCGGGGAGGACACTGGTCATCCCATGTCTACACTGGGCACAAAAATTCTGGCTCGCCAAAATGCCCCTCATGGACACATTTCCTCTCCCGGTTTGGCGCTCCCTTTTCCTTACTTCCCTATTGATTTACTCCTTCCTCTTCCCCAGGTCATAAATCTTCTAGGAGGCCTCCGTATTAATGCCAGATGACAGGATGGATGAACCTTTTGGGTGTATTCTTACACGTAGTTCATATTTTGTGGAGTGGTTTTGCCACCTGTTTTGTTCATAAGTCCATAATAATGAGTCACGTTATATCATTAAACCACAGCCTTCTGGGTGTTCTATGGTATTTCATTTTCACCAAAAAAATGTTGTGGCTAGTCCTATTCATATCGCCTGACTATAGCCTTTTAAGCCACCTTCCTCCTTTCTGAGAGCTCATGCAGGCTTCCTAGGGTGGGTGGCCCGCTTCCCACACCCATCACCATCACCACCACCTGACTCCAAACTAAACCACTCCCCACACACACACCCAGGCACAGTCTCCCTCCTGGCTGCCCTGACTGTCACAGCTGGGTGTGGTAACTTGCAGTAAGTGTCAGCCAGACAGCTGACAGAGTCTCCTTCAGCAGCCTCACCACAGGCTAAAGGGAATTGAGCAAATCATCATATTGTACAAATTCATTTTATTTATTTCAGAAATCCTTATATGCATCTTTCATACGCAGACTACTCAATACTAAGTAGGTTGGAGAATTAAAGCTATAGCACTACAGAAGGGCTGATTGTTTTTAACACATTGGAAATATAAAATCTTGGAAATTCTGCTGTAACATCAAACACCAGAAAACTAATAATAACTACTTACATTCTTAGAGTGCTTTTTGCTTCAATGAGCCCTTTCAAATTCATCTCATTACTCATGCATTCATTCACTTGTTCGTTAAACAATTAGAATCTATGTCGTGCCACCAGGTACAGACAAAGACCAAAGAGCCAAGCCTGGGCCACAGGAGGCTGACATTCTACATGGTCCTGGATTGCCCAGCTGGCCTGCTAGACACATGCTTAGGGTACATGCTTGAAGTATCATCCATGATGGGGCACCAAAGAAAGTTAAAGAAAAGAAAAGAAAGTGAGAGAGAATGAAAAAGAAACTATTGTGGCTTCAGTGCACAAAAATGTCACTTCTTAAAATGCAACTCTATATTATAACTTCGAATTATACTAATTTATTTTTCTCTACCCATGGGATCCTGAGCCTGTCAGTGCTGAGGGCATCTAAAGATCTTAATCCAGCTGGAACAGTAAGTAGAGGTTGCAATCCTGAATGCTGACCAGGGTCAAGCTGCCAACTCCAATCAGTGAGGACTCCAAAGCTCTCATGAAAGCAGGACCGCCAGGACTTGGTGAGAGAGTTACTGGGGGTGGGTGAGAGAGAGAGGGAGGAGCTGGGGATGACTCACGGACTCTCTGACTTGAGCAGTGGTGATGTCATTCCCTGAGAAAGCGGATACAGGAAGAGGTGTGTGTCCAGGTGACCCACGATGAACAGTGTGTCAGATGCTCCAAGTGTGAGAGGCCCACAGGTCTCAGTCTGGAGGTGGGTCTGGGGCCCCAGCGGGATGGAGCAGTGCAGAGGAGGAGCATGCTGGGGAGGTGTCACAGGTGACTTCTGGGGCTGGCAGAGGACCAGGTGCTGTAAAGGGGCCTGAGGAAGGGCCAGGGAGGCAGGAGGACACCCAGGAAAGGACCCTGCCAGGAAGTGGGGGCAGGAGAGTGTCAGGGACCATGGTCAACTGCAGAGGCAAGTCAGACAGGGGCTACAGAGATTTAGCAGCAGAGTCACTGGGACCATCTAAGAAGGAGGGGCTGCAGAGGGAGGTGACTGAGACAGTGTGTGGGGTGACTCTTCTGAGAAGTTTGCTTGTGAAGGAAAGAAGAGGGGAAAGCTGCTGGAGAAGCAGAGATGAGGGGGAGTCCTCTCTCCCTCCTTCCTTCTTTCCTAGATATGAGAGACCCAAGGATGTGGAAATGCTGAGAGAAAGCCATAGTGAGAGAGAGCTCGGGAATGGGACATGTGTCATGGGGCACACGTGGCTACTCTGGGCTATCCAGAGCTTGTGGAGGAAAGCACAAGGAGCCACAATCCCAAAGGCCAGCAGGACACATGTGTCACCATAAGCCCCTTTACAGAGAGGAGACCCAGGCATCTGTAGTCAAGGTCAGCCAAGCCCTGAGGTCCTACAGTCCCGACCTAAAACCCAAGTCTCCCAGTTCCTGGTCCTGCTCCTTCTCCCAGACCAGTCGTGCTCAGTGAGGCCACCTCTGGGACAGCGAGACCCTCTCGCAGCACCATGGCAGGTGAGACGTGTTATAGGCATTTAGGGGTGGGGCCCTAGAATGCAGGGCACCCTGCAATCCCACAACAGCCCCCAAAGGGACTCTCCCATGTGGCTTTAGAATGTTCCACTGGACATTCACAGAAGTGAAAAGCCCACTTAGAATTATCTGCTTCTAGAACCAAACTCCTTTTCTGAAATAAATACAGAGGATGTTTGCCTGGTTTTAATATAATCGCCCAGGAATGCCATTAAGAGTACAAATTGAGGGGATGCTGTACTTTATGTTCTTTGAAACTTAGTACTAAGAGTGGTTCACCATTTGGGAAAACCACGTCAACCTCAGCAGCACCTCTCCTGGTGTTCAAGTCACCCACACAACACACCTGTATCTGTGGGTATTTGTGGCTGTTATGCTCTCAGGGATTCTATGTACAGGCTCAAGCATCTGACTCCTTCCTTCTGTTTTCTGTGTAGTCGTGCCCAAGCAATGGCATATTAGAATATATGATCATGTATTATAACTAACTTTTCCTTTATTTCTCTTTAAATAACAATTTAGGCATTATGTTGATTTTTTAAAACTTATGTATACAGGTAGGTCATATTATCTATGAATTTTATTCAGGGTAATTAGGAGGCATTAGCAATATTTGCTAAATAGAAAAGGAGCACCATGCCAGATGGTGTGCCTCTACACAAAAGGGAAACTGCAGTGCCGAGGGGAAAGAAGCGGTGAACAAAAATTAGCATGGCTTCAAATGATCAATCCCACAGAATAAATTCAATGGACTTTTTCAGTTATCAACGTGAAGCTCCTGAATGATGGGAACACAGACAATGTGGTCAATCTATGGAGCTTAAGAAAACTTCAGTGGGGCACCTTTGGGAAATTTCATTTCCATGACTAACTTAAATTATACTATATCTCAGCGTTTTCCAGCAAAATGAAAAAACATGGAAGATGACAAGCCATCCATACAGGCCAGGGAAATGATAAATGGTTCAATGTCTAGCAGAAAAAGGGTCTAGAAGTCAAAAAAATAGGTGCCGGGATTGGTCTGGGGTAATATAGTCTTAATGGATGAGAAGATGAGTAAATAGTATGTAAGAGTATGCTTAAGGGTATTTATGGAAAATTCTATAGCAAAAGAATCATGGACAGGAATAGAGGTAGACAAATTATCTCAGAGGGCCTCCAATAGGTTTAAAAAGGCAAGTCAGAAATACTTAGAGCTCAGATTCTGAGAGAGGCTGGTTATTTAGTGGTGGGGGAAAGATGGCCTAAATTCCCATAGGCATACCCATTATTGCCAAATAGGGACAAAGGGTAAAAAAGTGTCCTTCAGTTCAAAGGGCAACTGATTCATGTGTTCTCTCCAACCTTTGGGGACTGCAGAGGAAAGAAGGAGCAGGCTGCCTGCTTGGAGTGCTAACATCCAGAAACACGGCTTTCTGAGCCTGGCTCTTCCACTGACATTTGCAACCCTATCGATTCTGTATCCTTCTCAAAAAATGAATAAAACACTACAGAACACTTTAGATTCCACCGTTGTACATTTTTCTATTGTTTCCATGTTTTTGCAGGAGCATTTGTATATTTAAAAAATATATTTTAACCTCAAGTCAAATCAGCTGTAGGGACTGACAAGCAGATTGACTCTGATGCATCACCGCGTCACTTCCCAGATGGGAGAAGGGGAGCCAGGCTCACTTGTGCCCCAAAGAAACATGCAGACGTAGGAAGCGTGTCCAGGAACTGGCTTACAAGTCTCTCTGGGGAGCTGAGTCAGCCAAGGGGCCAAGAGGGCCTCCCCCGTGTTTAACTGAAATGCATACATCTAGTGGGGCACATCACCCCAAGGACACACCAGTTCATTCCAGAGACTCAGGAGTGGGAAGAGGAAAAGCCTCCGGGCTTAGTAATCATACAGAGCCAGAATTAGGATGAGTTGAGAGAGGCATTCTCCTTGAGCAGAAAGTTTAAGGAGATACAAAAAAAAACAAACTTAAGAATCAAGATAGTGCAATATTTTTAAAAATCAAATTGGTAAACTATGGCACCGTGAGGCAGGGTCACCTGGGTTCAGTGATGTTGGAAGAATCCTGCTTAAAAAGACCTGTCCCACCCCTAGTGCCAGCAGCACCTCCGTGGAAAAGCACCATGCATCCCCATGGTCCCCCATTCGAAACCCTTGGCACTCAGAATTTTTTAGATCTTTAAAAAGGTCATGTACAGCACATCCCATAGATTACATAATACCCACAGCAGGGTCTGGGGCAGCACCCCCATTCAAACTCCTAACATTTCTGAGCCAGATCTATGAATATTCACACTCAGCGGGGTAGGTAGATGGCCAATGGCCTCGAGGTAGTCCAGGTCATGGTTTGCCATTACACAAGTTAAAAAAAAACTGGTTTTAGAATGTTTTGAATTTTGAAACTATCAATAAAGGAGTGTGGGTCTTTACAGCATTACATTAGGTTTCTAACAGAGAAAAGGTGGCAGACTGGACCCAAAACTTTTGTTATAAACTTAGGCAGAAAAGAGAATTACAAGGTCCTCACTGCTGATCCCCCAGAAAAAGGTGATTTCTAAAACTCAGTCAAGCCCAGAGCAGTCTTACAGCAGCATTTCCCACCAGCCAACCAAGTAATAGTATTAAACACCTTCTATATGTGAAACCCTGTGCAGAGTCCTAGATGTACTAAGAGATACAAGACACAGATCCAGCCCTCAAGAACTTAAAAGTTAGTGGGGACAAGGAGGAAAACATCAATCATAGAATATTGCAAAATGAGGGGTACTAACCCACACCCATATGTTAAAGATTATGAAACCAAGGTTGAGAGAGGTCGAAGGTCTTACATAAGTTTGCAACAGGCAGTTAGTGGCACTGAGAGATCAGAATCTGAGTTTGCTAGTTGCTCTTCACTGCTTTTTGCATAAAAGCACATAATAATTGCCAATTTCACTGTGAAGTTACAAGAAGAGTAAAAGATCCCAGCTAAAATGTATTGGGCAAATACACTTTTGCAGCAAAGATGGGCTCTGACTTTAAAAAGGACTTCAATCTGGGAAGGCAGCAGAGCAGAGAGGGCCCTCTGGGAAGGAAAATGATGTAAGTATGGGGCAGGTGTGTGCGTGGCAGCTTAGCCATGAATGTGGATTAGGTCACAGAAGTTGTTGGGAAAGCAGGTAAAGTTAAAGCATGCAGAGCTGAAGGCAGAGTGAAGAACCTCACTTGCGTCCTAAAGCAGCATTTCCCAATTATTTGCATTCCACCTTCAAGACTTGTCATGGCTGCCCACAGCTCTCGTGGGAAGGGACAGTATAGTGGTTTAAAAGAGCACACCCTGGGGTGAGATTCTTTCCCTTTGAATCTGGGCTCTGATGCCAACTGTGTGACCTTGGACAAGCTGCTCAACCTTTCTTTGCCTCAGTTTACTCATTTGTAAAATAGAGATAATACAAGCATCTCCCTTGTGAGAGTTAAATGAAAGAGCATTTTTACTGCACTAAAACAGTATCAGGCATTTTAAGTACTCAATAAATGCTACTTGTTTTCAACCTTTTTTACTTAGGTTAAATTTTTAGTTAATCATGTACTGTAGTCTTATCCTAAGCAATAGTATTCATGAAACTATAGTTTTGAGGATACACCTATAACAAGAGGTTAAATCAAAAGTCTTAATTGAGGCACGGAGTGTAACAGGTCTGACACTCCCCAGCTGGTGAGAGGGGCTTCATCAAGACCACGCAGGAAATTTGATGGCTGACCCTGCGTTTGGGAGGATAGGATGGACTGGCATATCTCAGGTGGTGATGGCCTGGCCCTCTGATGACCAGCAGATGACAGGCCGGCCATGTGCTATTGGAGGAGCTGAGGGAGACAGCTGAGCTGGGGGGCTGGCCTGCATTCCCAGGTTCACTGCACCAGAGGGTGTGTGTTGCTTCCTTGGTGGGCCACATGCATGAGAGGGCTAGCATGAGGTCAGAGGAGATTCTGTGCAAGAGGGCCACTAGGACAGATGGAACGTCCTTAGCCAAGAGAGGCCAGAGGTGAATCACTGGATTTTAGGGGCTGAGGAAAGAACAATGACCTGGAATAGAGGATAATTTTCACTTTTCAAGACAAGGGAAGTGAATGATCCCAGCAACTGGAGAGGGAGGAGTCTCTGAGAAACCCAAGAACTTGGCCACAAGAGAGAGAACAGCACTAAATACCCGCCAGGCCCAGAAGCTGGAAACCAGTAGACAGCAGTGTGGGCCAAGTGAGCCCTTTTGGTCCCTCCCAGACCAGTGACGGAAGACTGGATTATTATATACTGAATTGAGACTATGTCTGTAACTTAAAGAGGCTACAGGCCTAAGAATAACCCAAAAAGTTATGGGGTCTGACTGAGTTTTCATCCCAGGGCAGGCAAAGAATCAGTCTCACTGAATAAACATAAAGGGACAGGGGAGACAGAATTAAGTTGCTTTATGACAACATCCCAATGAGTCATGTTTGTTTACACTCATTAGAAACAGAGCTATTAAAATGAAATGTTAGTCCCTATCCCAACTAAAAATCATCTCTCATATTCCCAGAGGCATGGTAACCACATTAGAAATAGCTGGTATAGAGCAATAAGGAACTAAGGAGAAGAGCAAAGCAGGCAGGGGCAGAACAGATTGCTTGGTAGGTTTGGTGGGAACTCATTTGCTCCTCAACCTTGAATATGAAGAAATGAAAATGAAGATGTACCAATGGAGAGAGGAAGCCAAGGGTCCTTGGACAAATGGCTTTGTTCAAAGGGAAATTAAATGGCCCGATTCCGTGAACAGAAAAGCTGCGGCTCTCTGTGTTCCCTGGCTGAGGCTGTGACACGGTCTTGCTCTTTGAGGAGGAGCAAGGGCAGCAGAGAGGGCAGGTTCTCACCGAGTCACCTGGACCCAAATCCCCCGGTCCTGCAGCCCTGGGGGGCATCCTGGGCTGAACCAGGCCCAGGAGGCTGCCAAATCCAAGTGCAGAATGTGAAACATACAGCGATACACAACTTCCCTGATGCCTTCGATTGAGGACAGGAGGGTGTGAAGTGTAAGTTTTAAGATACAAGAGGTGCTCCCCATGATTCAGGAGGTGGTAAGTACAAGGGTGAACAGAGGCCAGCTCTCAGCTGTCTCATTTAAACAATCAAAGGAGGAATGACCCAACCCAGTCCCCTTCACAAGAGGGACTTTTTCTCCAGCTCTGACTTTGTGCTTTAACTTCCAATTAGCTGCTTTCTTCTTCAACCCCACCTCTGCTCTCCCAGCTCTGACGTCTTACAATTCCAGAGTTATTACCCGAGAAAGGACTGAAGTATCCACACTCTACTGGATCAACCAGCAGCATTGCTGGAAGATGTGTTAGAGAATCTCTCTTCAACATTCTAATTGTACAGATAACCAAACTGAAGGCCAAAGGACTCCTGTCACGTGCCCAGAGCCACGGAACTGAGAGGAGGACCCAGGTCCCTCAGCCCCCCAGCTCAGTGCCCCCGGATATACCATCATGCTAGCTCTCAAAGCGGGTGGGCTCACCACCCCCACCCCCAACCCTCAGCCTTCATTCCTCTTCATGAGCACCTGAGAATAGTAGAGCCTCAGAGTCCACCTGCAGAATGAGGAGGAAAGAGATGAGAATCACCTCAATGAACTAGCTGGTCCTCTTTGAATGGAGTAGTCAGTGGCTACAAATACTTCCTCAGGAAAACAGGATAGTCCAATGCTTGCTGTACTTTGCAGAGTGTACCTGGACCCCCAGGGTCATAATCAGGTCTCCATAGTTGGACTGTAATGATGGGCATGGGAAGGCCCAGAAACTAGTTTGGAGGATGAGAACTGGAGTCAAGAATCTGCAGAGATGAGCTACTGTGACTAATGGCAGTAGGTAACAGAAAAACACTGCCCAGAAAGCCTGTTCAGCAAGATAAAAATTTCAGCATCAAAATGAAATGGGGTTTATGAGATACATTCCAAGGCCGAGCAGAAAGTCTGTTCCCCTTATAGTAACTCCCAGGCCATCTGGTCTACTTCCCCAGTGCAGGGTACCAACCTCTCTCTCCTTCCTGAACCTTCATCAGGATACTGTTTTTCAAATAAGAATCTGGACTTCCATCTCCTTTTAACTAGTTGTGTTTAATCTACATACGTTCTCCTTTTATCTTAAGAAACACTATTTCCACTTCTACTCTCTCCCCAACATTTGTTCCCTCACCCCATCCAAGGCTCTAGAACACAAGAGAGTCAACCAGATCTCTGTTCAAATCCCAAGCAAGTTTGTATACTTGCTAGCTGTGTGATGCGTGCAGTCACTTTATCTTTCACAGCCTGTTTTTCCAGCTATAAAATGGGAATAATTAGTAGTAGCTTCTCATTGCTGTGAGAGGAGCACACAGTCAAATGCTTAGCCCTTTGCCTGGCATTAGTAAGTACTCAATAAATGGTGTCTGTCCCTGTTATTACTGTATGACCAGTGAAGCCAGCTGAAGCTCCATTTATGGAATTAAGTCCAGAGGGCTGAAATGGGCTGACCAAGGTCACACAATAGAGTCAGGAAGGGATCCTAGAGTTCCTGATTCCAGAAGGCTTTGCCAACCGACTTCTACAGAAACTACATCATTGTCCAGTGATCTAGAAATCTAGGTATCTGATCACATCCAAGTACCATAGCTGATGATTTAATAAGCACTCACCATGTGCTAGAAACTGTGCAGGCTATGTGAAAGCTTTAAGGCATCTATAGGTCAGTGTAGGAAGGTCATCTCCTTGTTTAAGGCAGACAAAAACACAGTTACCAAAAAAAGTCTGGAGCCGCAGCTTGTGTTGTCCAATGGTGACAATATTTCTTGTCCATATTTGTTTTAAGAATGTAGATGAAAGTAATACCGATGTTCAGGCAGCCTTATTCCTGACTTTAGAAAGCCCTCTTTGGCTGGGAATGAGAAGGAAAGGGTCCTACGGACTAAAACGGGGTCTGGCCAAGGACAGCTGTGGAAAGGAGATAGGGATTGCCAGTGGGCTAAAAATAAGCCTCCGTCATTACTCCAAAGGACAGTTATTGTCTACAAGGTGGGCTTCTTGCTGCACCAGGGCCTGTCCCTCCACTGACTGTGCAAGCAAAGAAACCATGGAGCCCTAGGAAGCACACTTTATCTTGAAGCATGAATCACCCCTCAGAAGTCCAGAGAAGAATCCTCTCTTTGTGGCCCTTCAATCTCCTTCTTGGCTGGCATCCCTAGCTCCTCAGGGCTGGTATCATGGCCTTATGAAAACTCAGGGTGAGTGACCTTTCTGATGGAAACAGACCATTCCAGAAACTCATGTGATAGGGTGTCTCTCAAAAACTGAAAGGAAACAATGAATGAATGAACCAGCCAGAGGGCATTCATCATTCAAGTCTAACTGCAGAAGCAGTCAGAAATGGCTAATCCAGTGTGCTCTGAACCTGGGGCATTCTGAAGTGAATGGCAGAAAGTGCTCTCTCTAATTTATTAGGTCTCCCTTAAGTTAGACATTGACAAAGCAAGTCTTCCTCTTTTTTTTTAACTGCCATGCTTCTTGGGGCAGCAGGAAGGAGCAATCCGAGGATCCAAGTTCTGCCCAACCAGACTGTTTGCCCTAATTTCAAGGATGCTGTCTTTCTACAATACCAGCCACATTGGGAGCCAAGAGCCCTGAAAGGATATCACACTCCCTGTTGGGGACCAGGCGGAATAAAGGATAACAGGGAGCTGGATGGTTGGAAACAGGAATTGGCAATAACTTTGGTTCCTCCTCAAATTGCCAGACTGGACTGTTACTGACCCCAAAAGCAGAAGCACCAACATCAGTGAGGAGTGGAAGTTACCTTTCAGAATCATCCCTTGAAGAAGCAGGGATCCAACAGCACTCTGTGACCTCAACCCCACTCAATTCATGCACAGGGGAACTGGTGTTAAAAGGAACGCTGAAGACAGCCTAAGGTGTCCACACCAGCAGGTTGGATGTGAGCACAGGGAAGGGAGCAGGCCCTTCTTTTCATCTGGGAATGTGACAGATAATTTATTAATCCTCGGTTCTACCTATGGATATGAATCACAAAGGTGAAAACCACCTCCTTTCCCTGAATCACAGCAGCATGGGGAATCCCACAGCGTGTAGTCTGAGGCAGATGTGCCTACATTCTACAGTTTCCTTTATTGTGTAATGAAGAAGTATAACCTGTGGGTCTCCTCCAGTACTTGACTATAAACACTCTTACATCCCCAGAAAGGAAAACTTCCCCAACACAGACATTCACACACACCACAGCTAGTGTGCAAATATACAGTGTGACTGAGTTTCCCTCAAGGGAAACCGTGACCGGAAGTGCTGCCTCCTAGCCCTTTCCCAGGAATCAGCTTGCACTTCACTTTTCAAATACAAAACCTCCGCTTTCTGAGGTAGTGGTGGAGCAAGCCGAAGACCTGGCTAGAGAGGCTGAATTTCTTTCTGCTCAGGACATCAGAAACCCTTCAGATGCTCCCTCCTTAGCCAGCTGTTGCCGCAAAGGGAGGTTAAGGGTTTGCCAAGTCAGAAACGAGCCACCCCTTAAAAGCAATATTCCTGCAAAAAAAAAAAAAAAACCCAAACCACTTTGTCTGTAAATCAGAGGTTGGGGGAGGAGGGAGGAGGAAAGTAAAAGGATAGAAATTTGAAAACAGTCAGGCTGTACCAGGGTTAGATTTCCCTTCCCTCAAGGACAGCCAGATCTGATATGGCTGCTGCTAAGACCAAGCGGCTTCACTTTACTGTCCTTACCCAGGTCTCAGTTTATAACGTCAGAGCCCTCAACATCACCAGAGACCCTCCTCAGGGCTTAGAGAGTGCTTATCACTGAAGTCCAGGATGGACACTGTCTTCCAGGAAAAACCCTACTACAAGGATCTAAGACACCTGCAGGGGCCAACCAAAAACCACTGGCTGCCCGTGTGCTCTGGCAAGTGCCTTTCTGATTAAAAACTACACTTTTTAAATCAACACGGAATTTTCCCTATCACAAGAGCTATAATTGGGCCCTATCCTGCAAAATGACACCTTTCCCTTAGAAACAATATGTAAATCTGATACAAGGGAAATAAACACAGTGTAAGGCTCCGCAACTCACTTAACATCTTTCCAAAGCTCTTAAACCACTTTATAAATGTAAAAATTCATACCTCATTACTTTAAAAGAGGGAGTCAGGGGCCTGTTGTTTTCCCATCCTGTAGTCAGTATATCTGAGCAACAGCCCCTTCTCTCACTTTGGGGCGTGCAGCTGTCAGGCCTCCTTATCACTCTCCTGGTCTAAGCCGATAGCTGGGATGAACCTAAGGTGGTGCTGAGTGATAACCGACCCTGCCCCTTTAACAGGGAAAGGTCCCTAGAAGTGGGCTGGTGGTGATCTCTGGTCCACCACCCGCATCTGACTTCAGCCACAAGTTCCAGGGCTACAGATCTACAGCTTGGGGGACCTCCTTTTCTCCTGCTATCCCTTACTACTCCTGGAACTCTCAGTCCAGTGCCTTTAGTGGCCAAAGTCAACATTAAGTCAGCCTGTCTTTTCCTCCATGGACCAGCCAGCCCCCATTGTCTTCCCAGTTACCCATCTCTGTCCCCAAATACAAAGCCTTGGGGAGGAAGGCCAAGCCTCCTCTTAGCCCACCCACAGCCCCAATGCCTCTAAAGCAAGGTGTCCTGGCAGGCCCACCCCTAACCCAACCAGTAGCATTATTAGCTCGTTCACCAGAGCAGCAGGAAAGTCACCCAGTAGTCCTCCCCTGCCCCCACCCCACTTCTGTCTCCACAGAGGGGAACCTAGCTCTCAAAGAGGAAGAAAGTCAATGGGCAGTCCTGCCACAGGATGGAAGCTGGTGGTCATGTGTGCAAGCTGGCTTGGAGCTGGAGGCACCTCTTAGAGATACAAGGCCTGGGACTGGGGACCTGCAACCTGGCCCATTTACTTTCTAGAGAAAAAGACATTGTACCACCTCCAGGGCAGGCCATTTAGCCCTCTCCTTAACCCTCTTCCTGGTTAAGGCAAAGAGGCCCACTGATGACCCAAGTCTGAAGGCCAAAGTAATAGTTCATTTGTTACTAGGCGCTGAGAACACACACAGACTGGGGAGCCGAGCCCCCAAGGTTACCCTAGTACAGCTCCTGGTGGGGGGGTCCTGCTTTTTTCCTCCTGGGAGGGCTAGAGGCAACATCAGAACAGCCTGCCGCCCTGAGCTCTGTACCCAAGGCAGTGAAACACATCCCCAAGCAAACTGTGGGGAGAGACAGTCCTGGGAAGGAAGGGAACAGGTCAGCTTCCGACTAGGCAGGGAAAGGAAGACACCTGGGAAAGCAGCCAAAGTCTCCCTGCCCTTGCCATGAACGGGGCTGTAATGGTCCCCATCCCAGCCCTGCATCTCCCACAGAGGATGAGAGATCAGGGAGGGCAGATGGAGAGCTGGCAGCCAGGGAGCTGGGCTGGGCCCCAGGGCACGGACCAGGGAGGGTAGGGCACCTAGATAGGGTCCCCTATCACCCAATTTTCTATGCAAGTTGGGAGAAGGCTGCAGGGTCATCGTGGCACAGTTCTCTCCCCTTCAGGGTAAGTCCTCAGCCTCAAACTCAAGAGGGTCCGTGGTTCCCACTCCCAAGTGTTGGCTTCCTAGCTTCCACCCTGACTGGCTCCCCACTCCACTTTCCCAAGGTGGCCTCGGGGGTGCTCCGCACCCACCAGGAGCAAGGGGTTTGTCAGTCTTCCGCTGCCAGAGATTCCCTTCCCTGCTTATCTCCCGGATAGCCCTTTGTTTAGGGCGGGGAAAGTTGCCAACATGCACCCCTTCCCCAACACGCCCCCCTGTGCGCCCACCCCCCGCAGGGAATCCAAGCCCGAGCACCGTCTAATCCGCGGCTAGCTCTCCAGCCGGGGCAGCCGCTTCGAAACCGAAAGCAAAGAGGAAGCGGGATCGGGCAGCGCTCCCAGTCTGTCGCGGGGTCTTCCCCATCACCGCACCATCGCCCGCGCCCTCCGCACTAGGCTCTGCCAGCTTGGCGTGGCCACCTCTCCGGGAGGCGGAAAGGCCTCTGTGCGGGCACAGGGGGCACCTACCGGTGCGGGGCCGGGACCGAGGCCGCGGGCAGGGGCAGGGCAGGGCCGGTCGCCTGCCGGGTGCAGGTGCGGCCAGGAGCGCCGTCTCCCGGAGTGGGTCCCGCTCCTCCGACGCCGGGACTCGGGGCGCCCTCCTGCGCCGCCTGCTCCCCGCCCCCACGCCCGGCGCTCCGGCTCCCCCCGCGCCGAGTTGCCAGCCGTGCCTCCCCCGCGCCGCCTGCCCTCCCGCGGCGCGCCTAGTCCCGCAGTGTGTGTCGGCGCCCGCCGCGGCGGCGCGGGGGTCGGCAGGCTGCAGCCGCCGCTGCCCGGGCAGAACGGAGCCCCCGGCGGCAGCGGCGGCAGCGGCGGCGGCACTCACCCATAGCACGGATGCTGTGCAAACTGCACATGCTCGCGTCTGACAGGCGCTCTGCCTCCGGCCGCACTTAACTCCTTGCTTGCCCGCTCGCCCGCCGGCCTGCTAGGTCCGCTGCCCCGCCGACCCCACCGCTGCCCGCAGCCCGGAGTCGGCCACGCCCCAGGCGCCTAGAAGCGCGCCCTGGGCTGCAGTGCAGAGCTCCTCGGCGCTCCTGGCCCCTGACACCCCGCCTGCATTTGAGGTGTCCGCAGGAGCCCTGGGAAGACTAACCCAGCTTGTAGTTGTGAGGACTGCGTGTACTGCATACACTGTGGGTAACCCACGTGATCCTGAAGGCTCTCTGGGGGCCTGGGTTGTGGTGTGGTAGACCCACTATGTGCCAGCATTGTGTTCCTTGCAGTCCATTCATTGAATACTGCAATGTCATTTTTATTCTCCCCATTTTCAAGATAGAGAAACTGAGGCCTATGGAAGTTAAGAAATTAACCTAAGGCAGGGCCTGAACCTCTAAGGCCATGATTTGGTTTATACTGCAAAGATTTAACAGATGTTCTTTCCGAGGTCAATATACACTCTTCTACTGAAAGGTGGAAAATAATGGACATCATCCAGAAAGCCTGGAGATTCTGAAATGCAGAATGTGGGAAATCGGTGACTGAGGGCCCTGGCTTGAGACAGGCCCCTCAGATGGATCCTAAGTCCCACAGAAAGGCTGAGCAGGCAGTGGGAGTGTAACCCAACCCCCACCCACTGCGCCAACCTTGGGTCCTGGCACTGGGTGCGGCAGCCAAGAGGAAATTTTTAAAAATCTAAGTGTCCCCTAGGGGTGTCCCTTTATGAAGGGGCGCCTCTTTCCGGGTCTCACACAGACCCTAAACTGCCGCAGCCTGATCTGAGAGGCCTGATGGCTGCTTCTGTCCTTGCCCTCTTCCTGTTTTCATCACCTGCCACAGTGACAACGAGCTCTCAGAGGTCCAAAGCAGCATGGAGTCTTCTAAGAAAAGGAACCTGAGGTTCATATATCCAGTCTTGTCCCACTCTGGGTGAAAAGCTGGTCTGCTTTCCTACTGTCTGAACCTATCCCATCCTGTATTCCCCTAATTGCCTGATGGGGCCCTGGGTCTTCCATCAACCTTCTGTCCCTGCCCGGGATATTCAAAGATTGACAAAGGGACATCACAAACTAGGGACAGGCAATGTGGACAAGGAGTTCTAAGCCCATCCCATACATACCCTGTCCTTGGGCAGGCTGAATCATTCTTTACGGAAGGAAAGCTCTGGGGTTTGAGGGGGCAGAAGGAGTTATGTTGGGTTTTTCAGACCAGTTAGGAAGTACACAGCCATATGGGGCCAGTGGCAAGAGCTCCTGCCTTCCTCGAGTTAGTTTCCTCCCCTATAAGAGAATATCATCTACTTCATAACAATATTGTGATGACGCAAAGACATAATGCGTGTAAAGTCCTGAGTACACAATAGGCCTTTGCTAATAGGAAAATATTTTTTGCTGGGGTTAAGACAGGGAGCTGGCAGGGGATTGGGTGGGGGAGGTCAGGGCTACAGTGGGGCATGTGCACTACTCCTGAAACACTGTCAGAGAGGCAGAAGACAGCCTCTTTCAGGAACGCCGTGGCAAGAAGTGGCTCCAGTGAGTCTGGTAGCAAAGCCCACTAAAGAGGGACCTCCGTGATGTCCTCCTGTGGTGGTGGTCCCGTTCTCCCACTCTGGTTCTCAATCTGTGGCTGGCAACTGACTAAGCTTCCTTCCTGGCTCTGGGAGGCAGCATTGCACAGAGGAAAGCATAATGGCTGTTAAGGTAGAAGATCTGAATTCGGGTAACTTATGTGTGTTAGGGTAACTTTGCCTTCTTCTCTTATTAAAGCAACCTGCATTTGAGATCTGACTCCACATCCTAGCCAGTTGTCTTAAGGCAGTTTATCCTACATTTCTGAGCCTATTTCCCCATCTCAAAATGAAAATGGCAGTAATAGTCAACCCCACGGCTGTTGTAAGCATAAATAAGATGGTGCATGTTAGGTACTCAGCATAGTGCAGGTACACATACATAGTTAAAATCCCTCCCACAGTAGGTAGTTAATGGTTGTTCTCTTCATATCTCTTGTCTACCACCAGATAGGGAAAAAGAAAGTTTTTCAAGGGTCTTTGTAAACTCTGAAGTGTCTTGAATATCTTAGGTTCTTAGCCATATTTTCTGAAAGACAAGAACTTTTTTGCCCTTCTACAAAGCAAACCATCCATAAAGGGGTTGCTCTTATCCACCATAAGCAATTTTCTTGATGACTTTGAAGCAGAACCAGAAAGACTTCTATATACTTGTTAAAGAGGATTGGTCTCTGGGGGTTACCCTCAGACCACAGGTTAGGAGAGATGTGGTACAAGAGGGTGCTTTCTGTGAAGGGACTGAGCCCAGAGCCAGATCAGGAAGGACCTGGGAGGGAGCTGGAGCATGGAAATTGGAGGCCAAGAGAGAACAGTGTATAGTCTGTCCCTGATGCTGTGATAAGAAAGAGAGAAGTGAGGTAGGAGCAGAGGAAGCATTGAAGTCAAAGGCAGTCCTGAGTTTGGAATTACTTGGACCAACGTTCCTGGAAAACAAGCTGGGTGAGAGAGAAGTGGGGGAACTCTGGGGAACCGATTCTCTCTAACAAACAAACAGAAAGCTTTCTGTTTCCTTTGAAAGTGATCAAGAAAATTACTAAGGGTGGACAAGAGCAACCTCTTTATGTATGGTTTGCTTAATAGAAGGCGAGAAAAGTTCTTGTCTTTCAGAGAATGTGGGCAAGGTCTTGGCAGTAAGAGAGGAGACCAAAGTAATCTGCTGGAATTGGAAAATAAGGAAGTCTCTTTGTAACAGCCCCTTGCTGAAATAGAAAGGAAAGAGGCTAAGGAGTGTAAACCTACACCATTCAGGATTCTTTAGCTAAAAGCAACAGAAACCTGCTTCCGTTTTCTTAAGTCTAGAAGGAGTTTATTAGAAGGATATGATCAGGTGGCTCACAGATTTGAAGGGAATGCTGGGAAAACAGACTCAAAAAGGCTAGGACCAGGACAGGGTTGGGAGCACAGGTAATGGGAAGTAATTGAGAGCCTCCTCAGGGCTCTGCTGTCAGAACCACTGGACTTCAATCTTTTTATCACTTGTGCTTAAAGGTAAAACAGCCAAAGTTGCCTAAATTGATTCATGCATCCACTTCTTGGCCAGGGAAGGGCCAGCAGAATACCCTGATGTAAGCTCTCCCAGTGCCCCACATCATGACTGAGAGGTAAGTAGTGAAAGAGACATCAGAGTGCTTTGGGTAACAAAGGAAGAGATAGGCTGCTATGACAGCAAACATCAAATGTCTATGATATGAGGGAAGCAAGCAGCCCAGGGAATTTACACCTGACCCAGTGCCTTTGTAAGGTTCTTGGCTTTGAGAGAAAGTGAAGGGAGAAACACATAAGCGTCAAGAAAGTAGCAGGAAACTCTGAAGAGTACTGGGACAAGAAGGCATAGACTACTGAATAAAAGCATTGCTCATGCTGGGGTTGGTATAGAGTTGGAGCTCAGCGGACATGTTATGAACCTCGTGCAGCTATGAGTTGTGTTAGGAACTATGGTAAAGGAAGCTAGTGCAAGGGGTTGTTAAGGATGTCCCTAAATGTTTATAAAATGCCTCTGAGGGATGGAAGTGGGTGCCGGTGGAGGGGGAAGAGACATTAGGTTCCAGGGAAATGGTCAAGTTGACTGTGGTTTTCTTAGAAGCTTTTTTAACCATATGTCCATGTGAGAAAGGAGTATGTACTTTGACAGAGCTTTCAAATTAATGTGTGTATTCCTATTTGGGGGGTATTTAAAAGTCATGTCCTCTCTCTTTTTTCAGTCATCAAAGAGAAAATGCAGTGAATAAGGACTACGCAGAATTTACGAACACCATGAGCCTGATAATGAAGAACTCACCATTCTGTGATAATGGGAATTCATCCATAAAGCACTCAGACATTAATGTGTGTGCCCGAAGACAGCCCTGAAAATTAGCACTGTTTCATGAGACTAGCAGTAAATTGAGGGGGAAAGGGGGCAATGCTAGAAGAAATCAAAGTGAAAACCTGAACATACATTGAAACTACACTACTTCACACTTCTAAGTGTGGGTTTAATTGTGAAGATTGTAAATTTGCAGGGGACATAGAGTTGATTATGAACTTGGGAATCATGGGGAGAGCCACCCTCACTCCCCAGCTGCCCTAATTTCCGACTCAGCAGTCATCCCAGGTGCCAGACAAATTCGAAAGAATTTCTGCCCCAGAGATTAGAAACCAAACGCCAAGCTGGTCACCTCCCCTCTGTGCCTCCCTTTACCAGGATACAAGGAGCTCAGTCGTCTGAGGAGGGACAAAGGGGTATTGTTAAAGCAAGCCTGGTTATGAGAACGCTTTGCAACTAAAAGCTTTTATGTTGCTATCTAAGCCATTCTGCCTGGGGGGACACTGCGTGCCTGTCCCAACTTCACTATATCAGTTCAAAGAGAAATTTCAGCCAGACGCGGTGATTGCAGAAGGATATTTTAGGCTTGGCAACATTATAATAGGCTAAGAATTTCTATCACAACCTCTCATCCAAGTCCTAATTCCTGGCCCCACTAGGTCCTGGGATGGGTTAGAGTGGAGAAAACCTTTCTTTTTGTAGATATGAGTCAAAAGGTTTCTCCCATAGGAGCTGGCTGAGCGCAGCACAGGGGTAGGAGTGGGGTTGGGAGTGAGGATTGCCATCACTCGGGGTAGGATAAAACCTGTTTCGATTCTTTCTAGTCTCCTGGTCTTGGCCCTTCTGGGAGAATTCTACACCTTCAGGGAAGGCTGCGTGAGCCTGAGGGGTTGATGGTCTCAGGGACACCACCTTGTCTGAGGATTTAATCCAATTGAAGTGTCCATCTCAGGTGCTATGCTAATTAATTAATAAGTATGTCTTCAGTGTCTTCTCTTCCCTAGCATTGTGCTGTTATGAGGACTGGATTCCTGACTTCAAGGAACTTGTTATTCAAGTCAACAACCATTCGTGTTCCAGTTTCCAAGCACTGTGCTAAGGGTTAGGGCCTTACAGGTAAACAGATTGAGACCTATGCATATGGATATGAGAACAATCAATACACAGTGTTCTCTAGCAAAGCATTTTCCCTGTGCCCCTAATGACTGCTGTAAATTCTGCACCTCCCATGTTGAGGAAGGTTTCTGATTATTTGTGTTCTATGCTGGGGCTGTTCCCATGACCCAGCTTTTCTCTGCCACACCATTTGTAAAGTAAACTCTCAGGCTTTGGCTCAAAACTGACCAGTTTTTCTATCCGACGGAAGGCTTTTTGCCCCTCTTTCTTGCTCACAGCTTAGAACAAGGTTTGCTTTCTCTTTGTCCTTCAGCAAGATACAGATTAGGGAAGAGGCGATGCCATCTTTGGTGGATTTTTCCACATGTGTGGGCAGTCATGTCAGTATATAGGGCTGCGACCTCCCAGGGAATATGGTAGAAGAGTCTAGGGATGGGGAGGGAAGGATAGTGAGGTTTCCGATGACGTGCAGGAACAACACAGAAGTGCTGAGTGCCTTGTTCTGGAACTGTGTCTCTATTCAGGGTACATAGGCCAAGAAGAGAACGGGTTGCTCAGGAACCTCATCTTGACTGGATAAGTGACTTATGGGCATTTTATCACAGGAGATTGACACTATAGCATATCCTTGAGTGTTCACTCCAATTCGTCATGTTCTAGGAAAACACTGGGCCCAGCGGCCTCAGCCCCTATCCTACCAGGCTGAATGGAGCTGGATGATGTCCCAGAACTCTGAAAATTTCATGGGAAGGGTCATGAGGGTCAGTGGTGCTGCAGTGCAGATGAACGTGGGTGGGTGCGGGGGACTGAGAGGGGTAGCGGGTCCCGACTTCCTCCTTGAAATTCTTCACCCTGGTGCTCCTTCCCAGAACCTTATGAAGTCAGGCCTCTGGACAACACCCAGCTAGCTTCATGTTCCTTCCCTCCTCAAGTGGAGAACATAACTGAATACGTCATTTCCCTTGCAGGATGAAAAATGAGCTTGGATTAGAACTAGGCTCAACTTGACTTTGTCTCCAGGCTTGTGTCTGCTCCTTCAAGACCTGGACAACTGCCAGACCACAAGAACATAGTGTATAGTAGGAATCCAGTAACACTGTTGTGGTAATAGCTTAATTGCTCTGTGGAGGTTAAAGACATCCAGGCAATATCAAAAGCATGCGAGCCCCCTCTGATCTGAGCATTGACCCCCAACACCCCCAGGTGTCCACTTGCCATATGCCTCCCAGGATCTTCACCAGTTTGAGGCAGTGACTCCAAAGGGTTGGCATTAAATTTGAGGAATGGGCATAAATATGAGGCCAAATTCTGGCTCTTTCGCATATTGTAGCTTTATTGAGTTAATTGTCAACTTCCCTGATCTCAGCTTTTTATTTTACTGATGACATTAATACTTTAGAAACATTTTAATAGCTTTGTTAGAAAAATGATCCATACCCCTTGTAAAACATTCACATAATACAGAAAAGGCAAAGCAGAAACTGAAAACATTATATCACATTTCTATACCCAAAGATAATCACTGTTAATGTTTGGGGAAAAAAATCTACCCTTATTTATATACATAAATACACATATAGTCATATGTGTACAGTTTTACATAAACTAACTCATACATACTTTTCTAGAAATTGTTTCCCTTAATGTTGTTACAAATATCTTTCCATATCAATAAATATAATCCTTCAATATAGATTTCATAGTATTGCTGCATAGTATTTTATTTTCTAGATGAATCATAATAAAAATTTACTTAGTAGATCCCAATTAATGGATGTTTAGGTTATATCTATTTCTATTTATTTTGTTATTTATTACTGCTATAAATATTGGACAATACATCCTTTCAAGCATTCTTCTCCTAACACAGATTGCAAGAAGTATTGCATGAGGTAAAGGAAAGAACACAAAAATTGTAAAACCATGTCAGTGAAAGGAGGGATTTGCAGTGGAGGAAAAGGTCCTAGAACCATTTTAGCAGTCCTCACCTCTATAAATGTCTTCCAGTCTTACTTATATTACTACACATGTACATTACTATTCTACTGGCTTGGGTAGTAAGTATATTTAGGGAAATTTCTTATTCTGAATATTTACTCCAACACTAAAATTTTTTTCTTCTCAAAGAACCATGCTCTTCCCAAGAGTATCTTTTGATCCAGAGATACTGGGCCCCCAAAAGAACAGCTCCCTGGGCCAGGCCCTGTAAGAAAACTGCTTTGTCTGAGCATGTCCCCAGTGGCTGATGGGAAGGAGTAGCAGTCATGTCACCCCCAGAGCAATGCCTGTTGGTTTCCTATCCCAGGAATCTGTGTGTCCTGCTCCATCACCAACTACCTTCTTATGTAGACCTATCTGTCAGTTCTATCCTATTCCTTTGGGCGGGCCCTGCTTTGTAAAGGCACAAGGATTAGTAGTCCCTCCTTGGGAAGTTCAGACCCAGAAATGGGGAGATTCCTTTTCGGAAAGGCCCGCTGTCCATACCACCTCTCTGATAACTCCAAAGCCCACTTTCACATGAGCAAAGCCCCAGTATGTGGATTCCTCAGTCTCTGAATCAGGCAGTCTGGGTCCAGCTCTTTATCCATGGCAGAACAAAGGTGATCCTTAACCCGCACCTTGGACTTTGTGCCTAAGAGACTCTTCCTGCACCCTGCTCTGGCTGGGTGAAAGTTGCTTGGAATAAGTGCCATGCTGATGGTCTGTGCACTACTGGAGCAAGGCATCCAGAGCTGGGAAATGGGAGAATGTTCTCTCCCTCTTTCCCTACTTTACCCTAGTCTTTTAATACAACTAGATTTCCCAACCCCCTTCCCTGAAACTATGCAAAATCGAACAAGAAAAAAGATGCAGTTTAAAGTCTTCACTTTGGAGAGGACTTAAAGCCCCATTAACCACCACCTTTTTGAGGTGACCAAATCATGCTGTTGGCAGATCAGAAGGAAAACAGATCTGGTCCCAGGTGTGGCTGAGAGTGGGAATGCTGGGGCTCAGGGTCCTTTAAGAAAATGCCATCCTGACCACTAGATGGCGCTGAGAGGTAGCCTCCAGTGTCCCGGCGGGTCACTGGTCAAGACCAGGACTTAGGGAAGACGGGGTTTTGTCATTTGGACTAACCCTAGTTCAGAAAAAGTTGCCGGCAAAGAGAGCTTCCAACAGGACAGGAGCCTTGACACTTCCTGTAAAAACCCTGAGCCTGAACACAGGAAAGTGGAGTCCTGATTGGTCAACAGAGTTAACAGATCTATTGGTTTCACTCTAAACCAACCAGCGGAAAGAGGGAGGAAGAACTACAATGGCTGTGTCTTCTCGCTCTGTTAAGGTATTTCCCGTCTTTCCTTCTCTGTGAATTCTGGGGCACTAGCTGGTGCCGCCTTAGAGCAACCACTCAGCCTGGAAGGTACCCTGCAGGGGAATGCATGTTCCTGGCAGCGGAGGAAAGTCACGTTCACAGCCTGGGTGTAGGTCCCCACTCCAGGCTTTGTCCTCTTCCAGGGAGGTGGAGCAGCCGCTTGAAGGAGGGGAGGCCAAGAAGAGGACCCCCCACGTCCAGTATGTCCTGGACTGAGCCACCTACTCCTCAGTGCTCTCCATCTCCACATCCTCGCCCACAGTGGACACTCACCAAACATACAGCAAGTGTATGAAGGAAGAACCCTGGCTCACCAGACCTCTCATACAGTTGGTTCAACTCGGAGATGAGCTAGGGTGGGGGCTCCGGCAGATCGAGTTTGGGGATGAGGTAGTGACGGAGGAAGTTTTCCTTCTTTCTCTCAGCTTGGATCCGCCACCATCCAAAGAGACAACTATAATGGGCAGCATCTAGTGAGTACTTAACAAATACCACCTCTGAGCTAATTGTCAGAGCCGGAATTTGAATTCTGGAAGTAGGACCCCAGAGGCCACAAACTGTCACCTTGAGAACTCAAGTGTCTGGAGCTGCCACACATGGGCTTCAAAAAAGGAGCCATGACCAGCTTCCTGACTGGCCTGAGTTTCCTTGGCTCCTAGAATCCCAGAGACTCTTCCCCCGTGGTCTCCCCTCCTGCTTTAGAACCTGCCACCTACTTGGTGCTGGACCCTGCCCAGTCTCTCCCGCCCCAGTTGCAAGCAGCCATTGTTTTCATCTGTGCTGAAAGTCAATGGAGAAATAAGACAGGAGCTAGTGTCAAAGCATGATGTTACAAATTCTAAAATGATCTAGAATCCCAGTTAGATGGCTGGATTTACTGGGTTCTCATTCCCTGAGCTCCATCAGCTCCCAACTAAGCTTCTCTTTCTCCCTCCCTGCCATCTCCTCTCTCCCTGCCTCCCACCCCATCCTACTGAGCCCCCGTCCACCTGGCTCTC
>JAVSCE010017278.1:0-54757 GCA_032199065.1 Smutsia gigantea | reverse complement strand
GAAAACATAGGCAAAAATCTTATGAATATAAATATGAGCAATTTTTTCATGGACACATCTCCTCGGGCAAGGGAAACAAAAGCAAAAATGAACAAGTGGGAGGACATCAAACTAAAAAGCTTCTGTACATCAAAGGACACCATCAGCAGAACAAAAAAGCATCCTATGGTATGGGAGAATATATTCATAAATGACTCATGATAAGGGGTTAACATCCAAAGTATATAAAGAACTCATGTCTCAACACCCACAAAACACACACCTGATTAAAAAATGGGCAGAAGACCTGAACAGACACTTCTCCAATGAATAAATACAGATGGCCAAGAGGCACATGAAAAAATGTTCCACATCACTAATCATCAGAGAAATACAAATTAAAACCACAATGAGACATCACTTGCCACCAGTTAGGATGGCCAACATTCAAAAGACAAGAAACAACAAATGCTGGTGAGGATGCAGATAGGGGAACCGTTCTACACTCCTGGTGGGAATGTAAATTAGTTCAACCATTGTGGAAAGCAGTATGGAGGTTCCTCAAAAAACTAAAAATACAAATACCATTTGACCCAGAAATTCCACTCCTAGGAATTTACCGTAAGAATGCAGGAGCCCGGTTTGAAAAAGACATATGCACCCCTATGTTTATTGCAGCACTATTTACAATAGTCAAGAAACGGAAGTAATCTAAGTGTCCATCAGTAGATGAATGGATAAAGAATAGGTGGTACATATACACAATGGAATACTACTCAGCCATAAGAAAGAAACAAATTCTACCATTTGCAACAACATGGATGGAGCTGGAGGATATTATGCTCAGTGAAATAAGCCAGGAGGAGAAAGACAAGTACCAAATGATTTCCCTCATTTGTGGGGTATAGCAATGAGCAAAACTGAAGGAACAAAACAGCAACAGACTCACAGACTCCAAGAAGGGACTAGTGGTTACCAAAGGGGAGGGCTGGGGGAGGGTGGCTGCGGAGTGAGGCTGGGGAGGGAGGGAGAAGGGGATTCAGGGGTAATATGGTTGGCACACATGGTGTGGTGGGGATCAGGGGGAAGACAGTGTAGCACACAGAAGGCAAACAGCGACTCTGTGGCATCTTACTACACTGATGGACAGTGACTGCAAAAGAGTATGGGGAGGGACTCGAAAATATGGGCAAATGTAGTAGCCCCATTGTTTTCTCATGTGAAACCTTCATAGGGGTGTATATTAATAATACCTTAATAATAATAATAATAAAGAATCTTACTTCTTAACTTCCTGGGTGTTAAAATGCAATCTTATCTTTAAGATGGGATCCTTCCTGCCTGTTACTATGTTGTCTGTGGTTGGGCTTACTTGCCATATATATGCCCCGGTTATATATTACTTGATTTAGGGGCTGGAGGAGGAAAAGCAGCATCGGGCAAAGTTAAAGACAAGCTGGGCCTTCCAGCAGGCTAAAGTAAATTTCACAAGAGCCTCATTTAGTTGACACAATGAAGACATGGGCTATGCTGATGTATTTTCTTGTCTGGGGGATGTTCAAACATTGCAGGCCGTTATTCGTGGCTTTTTAGTTTTAACTAATCTTCACTGAAGAATGCTTATACTCCTAGTTTGATATTTTATTTTAGAGAATTAATGTGACTCTGACTGTGCTTAACTGTTTAATACGGAGTTTTGGTAGGGGTCCTTTCCCAGAGGCCCCTCACCCTGCTCTGACTACCCCCACGGTCCCTGTCTCAGAATCTCTGTGGCTAGTTATAAATTCTTCAGCTGCTGATTACAAACCGCAATGACAGAAAGATGTACATCTTCAAATACAAGAAAACGCACTGTCAGTTCCCAGACCAAAGTAAAGAAACTTCATTTCCAAATAAAAACTACGAGAGGTACCTCATGAAAAAGTTTTCAATTCTAAAGGCCATGCCTCCGGGCGGCCTCTCCCCGCCGCCCCGCTGCGGGTCACACTTGAACTGTAGCCCGCCCGGCCCTCGCCCTAGAGGCCCCCGCCGAAAAAATCCACACCCGGCAAAACAACCACCGGCCTCCAGATCCGCGCGTCCCAGCCCGTCTCTTCCGCCTGCAGCCCCGGCCTGGGCGGCGTTAGCAGGTCGGCGGCGCGGCCGCGCCCCGCGGGGCGGAGAGCAGCCGCCCTTACCACCCGGTCCCGGACGGAGAAGCAGCGGCTCCAGCGAGCCCCTCTCTCCCCTGCACCCGTGAACATCGCCAGCCGCTCGAACGTCCGCCCTGGGCACACTCGCTCCACTCCCTCCCTTCCCGGGCAGCCCCTCCGGCGGAGCGCGCCGACTCCCGACCCCCGGCCGGGCCCAGCAAGCCCACCACCACGCGCGTCGGCCGCCTCCCGGCCCCACGGGCCACGCGCTGCCCGCCGAGCCACCTGCACGGCTGTCCCCTCATCCGGCTCCACCGCGACCTCAGGCGGTGGCAGGGGTCCCCGCGCCCCCTCCGGGTCTGGGTGCGGCCGCGCCCCGTGACCACGTACCTTCCAGCCCGCAGAGCCGCTGCGGCCGCCGTCAGCCCTGATATAGGCCCGGCTCCTGACGCTCCACCGCAGATCTGCGGCAGCGTGAGCTGCTTCTCGGCCGAGCTCCCGATCTCGATGGCCTTGGCGATGCGGTCGGCGGGGGAAGGTTGCCCCACGCGCTGCGGCGGGACGAATTGTTCTTGAGCTGCTGCCCCTCAGCGGCCGCCGAGGCCGAAGGCAGGCCCGCGGCGGCGTCGGGGTCCTGGTCGCGCCGCCCGACGGCGCCAGGCTGGAGGTGGCAGAGCCGGACTGGCTCAAGTCTGGCCGGGGCAGCGGTTCCAAGTCCGGGTCGATCGCCGCCCTCCGCCCGCCACGGGAGAGCCGAGAAGGGGCGCGTGCGGTGCCGGGACCCCAGCGGGAAGGAAGAGGCGATCCGAGCCTGGGGGGCGAGGTCGGTGCCGCCAGCGGATGTTCGCCGGGATGATAGCGCAACGGAGCACGGCGCGGGTCCATCAACATATGGTCTCCGCCGGGCACGCTGGGCGGACGGGACGACGGGCCGAGGGCGCTGGGCTGCTCCTGCGGACAAGGCTGGCGGACCGAAGCACGGATGGAGCCGCGAGAGGTGCCTCTCCCGCCTGCACCTGCCACATTATTAAATGCTGCGGCGCGGCGCCAGCAGCTACTACGCAGGCGCCGGAGTTAGGTGTTCTGCGCGCGCGCCCAATGGCTGCCTGCCTCCGACTGACGGCTGCTGCAGCCAGTGATCGCGAGGCATCCCGCTGAGGACCGCCCCCGTACACAGCCCTTCCGCCCAATGAACGCGCCGCGTCGCCCATAGTCCCGTTCCCGATTGACGTCCTTGCGGACAGTGAGCGACGGGCGCC
The DNA here is from genome assembly GCA_032199065.1 of Smutsia gigantea. Taxonomy (NCBI): domain Eukaryota; kingdom Metazoa; phylum Chordata; class Mammalia; order Pholidota; family Manidae; genus Smutsia; species Smutsia gigantea. The sequence continues at coordinate 51,387 of JAVSCE010017278.1, read as the reverse complement.
TCGCGCAGTTCCGCCCCTTACTGACAGCCGTCTGGGCCAATGAGAGAGCGGCCCCGCGTAGGAGTCAGCCATTAGGCGCGCGCGCAGAACACATATGTCAGGCGACTAGGTAGTAGCTGCAGGCGCCACCGCCGCCGCATTAGAGGGTAAGTATCGTCGCGAGCGCCGTCCCAAGAGACTGCTGCTGCGGCGGCTTCCGTGTTTTGGTCCGCCGGCCCTGTTCGCAGGAGCGGCCCGGCGCCTTCAGCCCGCCGTCCCTTCTGCTCAGGGGCCCAGGCGGAGACCACATGTTCATGCACCCGCGCCGTGCTCCACTGCGCCTTCCTTCCGGCGCGCTTGCGCTGGCGACACCGACCTCGCCCCCCAGCGTCGGATCGCCTTCTCGCGCCAGCTGTGCTCGCGGCCCCGCACTCCCCCCTTCTCGCGTCTGCTTCTCGGGAAGCCCAACCTAAAACAGCGGTTTGCCCTAGCCTGATGAATTCTACCATTGCTGTCATGGATCCTGTCACTCCACTGGTCTGAGTCACATCCACCTCTGAATCTCCAAGTCCCTGCTGTGCCTGACATGTAGCAGTTGCTTTATAAACGACCCTGAGTCTCATGGCTGTAAGGTGACCAGGACGGTAATGGGGAGCTCAACCCCCACCCCCCATCCCAGAAGCCCCTCGTTGGAGAGTTACAGGGCAGTAGGGGAGCGCACTCCTCCCCAGCTGTAAATGGCAGCCTCATGCCCCACAGCCTGGACAACTGGGCCAGGGGCCCTGGGTGACCCTTCCAGCCCTGGCCAGGACTCCCGGGGTGTCCCTGGGGCAGATACACAGACAAGTCATAACTCCAGTCCTCAGGCTGCAGGGCAGAGGGCAGGGGGCACAGCTGGGTCCTAACACCACTCCTAGCTCCCTTCTCCCCTCCCCTACCTCAGATTCCACCTCTGCCGCCGGGAGCTCCCTGAGCAAGAGGCCACATTCCGAGAAGGTTCTGCCCTACAAGGCTGCCGAGCAAGCGGCGTCTCTTGGGGAAGGGGTCCCTTTAGAGAGCCGGTGTGTCAGGCCTGGAATTAGCCACACCACCTGCGCTGAGGCTGGTTCCAGGAACCCCCGGGGGCAGCAGGAGGTGGAGGGGGCTGTCCTCTGATGGCTCAGCCTGAGACAGAGGATGGGAGAACCTGGGACAGGAAGACATGGTTGGGGGTGTTCGGTCCTCTCTCCAGCTCCATTCTGGAGTCAGCTGGGTCACACACACACTGGGTGACCCTGGATGGGCGACGCTGGGCTTCAGCTTCGTCCTCTAGACAGTGAGGATAAACCAGTCCCTTCTCTCTTCAGGCCCAGGGAAGGAGAAGTAAGATCCTTTGCATTCAGTACGTCTGGCATAGTACTTCCTCACCTATCTGGAGTCTCTGAATCGTCACTGTCCTTCCTGACGCAGTTCTGGTGGTCCACCCTTGTCGTAAGAGGAAACAGACTGTGCAGCCAGGACATGCGCAGGGGAAGTTAGATAAGGGAGGGGGATGGAAAAGCAGTTCAGGGAGGATCTGAGCTGAACCCCTTGACAGTGAGCATGGGGAGAAACCAATGCCCTTGGAACACAAGGAGGGCTCCAGAATGTTCAGTTTGCTGCTGTTTGGGCTTCCATGCTGATGGGGGCAGGGGAGTTCTCACCATGATAAAGGAAAGGAAGCCGACTTAAGGGGCAGTAAAGGAACCAGGTTGGGGACACAGGGGAACTTGAAACTCGATATCAGGGCCTGACAGCCACTCTTCCTGGCTGAACTGGCCACGGTCCAGTCTCTCTCTTTATCCCACTCCCTCTGCAGCCTTGGACAGGAAAAACAGAAGCCTCAATAGCTCTACTCCACCCCCACAGAAGTCCTGATGTGGGGCTGGGGGTCCAAGAGGGCTTCCTAGAGGAAAAGCCATCTGATGTGGGCTTTGAAGGATGAATAAATGTCTCCTCACTAGAGAAGTGTGTGTGTGTGTGTGTGTGTGTGTGTGTGTGTGTGTGTAAATGTGTGTGAGAGAGTGAGTATAAAGGGGGGTTATTCATTTTATTTTTTCCAGTCTTTAGTTTTTCATTCTTTTTAAAAGATTGGAGTATAGTCTAAATACAGTATTACATTGGCTTCAGGTGTGCAGCATGGAAATTCAACAATTATGTACACCAGGAAGTGCTCCCCATAGTAGGTGCCGTTATCATCTGTCAATAAACAAAGATGTTACACTATCATTGACTATATTCTCTGTGCTGTTACTCCCTGTAACTTGTTTTATAATTAGGAGCTTGTGCCTCTTTACCCCGTTCACCTATGTCACCCACACTGCCGCCATGGCAGGGATTGTTCATCTTAATTAACAAGGACTTTCGGATCTTCTGGGGACCAGGCATGCAGAGAGCGAGGCACAGGCCTGCCCACAGCAACTTACAGTCCAAACCAGGATGAAATAATAACAGGAGCGGCTCCCAAGTGCTGCCCATGAGCTGCTGGGACTTGGGCCATGAGGGGCGCTCTGTGTCTGCAATATGAATGATCCAGTGAACAGACTTTTCTGAAGGCAGAGATTCTGCGCCAGCTGCAGTGGGAAAGAGCAGCAGGCAGGTAGGGGGCACAGTGCGCGCAAAGGCCCTGAGGTAGGGAGGTGGAGACCTTGCAGGAGAAGGAGCTGGGAGCCCCACACTGGGGACCAGGCAGTGGGCAGCAGTCTTGAAGAAGAAACTGAGGTACAAAGGCCACCTCCTGCTTCCACAGACGCTGGGGACAGGAGGCTTCAGAGGCAGGAGGAAGGGCACAAGGTCAGGAGAGCATCCGGGCTTGGTCTGCCGAGGGCCTGTCTTGGTTCCCAAGAATTTCTGAGAGATGGCCCTGGTCAGTGTCACCGTGGTGATGGGATCCAGGGGGCCTAAGGGACAAGGGAGAGAGCCAGAGCCATGGACAGAGGGGGAGAGAGACAAAGAGATACAGGGAGAGCCCAAGAGAAACAGACCAAAAGAGATGGGGAGACAGAGAGAGGGAGATGGAGGGAGACACAGAAACAGAAAAATGGGAGACACAGAGACAATCACCGACAGAGAGAGAGAAGATGACAGAACTTCTCCAGAAGGAGGCCCCTGGGGCAGGAGCAGGAGTTGGGATGGGGTCCTGACTGCAGTACCTGGAGGTGGGACTCAGAGGGGAGGAGGAGGGAGGACAGGAGCCTCCCCAGCCTACCTCCCCCCTACCTGCACTCACCCACAAGACCTCTTCAGCCCACCCAACCCCTGCCGGGGAAAATCGAGGCCAGCCTGCAGGCCGCCGGGGTCCTCCCTGGCCAGTGCCGTGCCACATGCCCACATGCAGCCTGTGCCACCGGGTTAAAAATGGAAATGGGTTGGGCCTCTTTTTTTTTCCCTTTGAGAAAATCCTAGGCCCAAATAAGGCGAGGGCTGCGGGGTAGTGGGTGAGCTGGCCAAGTCCTCCTGAGCAAGCAAGTGGCGGCTGGCCCGGCCGGCCTGGGCTTGGGGCTCCTCCAAGACTCGCCCAGCAGCAGGGTGGCACACCCCAAGCAGCTCTAAGGGCCTGTGCTACACCCGGGTGCTCACTTGGCCCACGCCACCCCCTGCACACCCGCACCCTGCTGCCCAGTCATGGAGGCCATCAAGAAGAAGATGCAGATGCTGAAGCTGGACAAGGAGAATGCCATAGACCAGGCCGAGCAGGCCAAGTCGGATAAGAAAGCTGCTGAGGAGAAGTGCAAACAGGTGAGGTGCCCTCGCTGGGCTGCGCCGGGATGCCCAGTGACCTCTCTGAGCTGGCTCCCGGACCTGGAAGGCAAAACTCCTTGGTGTCTGAAGGCTGGTGGGCGATGGGGTGATGCTGTGGCTGAGAATGAGTGAGGGGATCATGGTCTTGCCAGGGGTCCCTGGGCTGGGAGGCAGAGAGGCAAAGGGACCCACTTCCAGCAAGACCAGGGGAGCAAAGTGCATGAGACAGAGAGGGGGGTGTTTGTATGCACCAGGCGTGTGTGTGCAAACGCGAGCGTGTGCGCGGTGTGCTGGGATGAGAGGATCAGAGTGGGGGAGGTGTACTAGACGGGATGTTTGGGGGATGCCATACGTGCTGTAGGTGTATTTGTGGGTTTTGGAGCATTTCTGTGTAGGCACATATGCCATGCGCGCAGGCGTGTGTGTGTGTTTCAGCTGGGGGGAGGGTGCATAGGCCAAGAGAATGTGTGCAGAGAGGCGTGAGTGTGTGGTTACTGGAAAGTGGGTGTGAAGACCACGGGCATGTTTGTGGGTCTGTGTGGGCATTCGTGGCATCAACATGGGCTTGTGGGTATGGGACAGAGGCTGGCTGTGGGTTTAGTTGAGCAAAAGTTGGCGTGACAGCAATGGAATGTGCATGTGTCAGGGTGAGTGTGTGTGCGCGTCAAGGTGGCTGTGTGTTGGCACACGTGTGCTTGTCTGGCTGTTTCTGGTGTGTGTGTGTGTGTGCACGCATGTGTGCCAAGGTGAGGGTGGCAGTGCGGAGCCGTGTGTATGGGTGACCCTGTCCCCTTGTCAGGACATACCTAGGTATGATAAGACGGTGAGGGTGAGGGACCACATCAGTGACAGCCCAGGGAGAGTGGCCAAGTGTGGGTATGTGACCTGCTACAGGGGCAGCGGGGTGAGGGACTGGGGACCAAGGTGGCTGGAGATGTGAGGGTGAACCTGAGAGTCTCCATGCATCTCTGTGTATTTGGGGTGCCCCTGCCACGCCTGCTGTGACCCTGGTGGGAGAAGGCAGCAGCATCCATGGCAGGCAGAGGCCCTGGACTGAGCTTTGGGAAAGAGATTCCCGGCTGTCTCCAGCAATAGTGGTGTATCAGGGAGTGAGTGGAGGGCAGGGCAATGGGCAGAGGCCTGGGCTGAGCCGTGCCAAGACCACGGCTTAGGGCAAAGACAAAGCCAGTTGTCAGTCTGCAGGCCAGAGCAGCCAGTGGGAGCACAGAAAGAGGCCTGCCTCCTCCATAGCACCCTGCCCGCCATGGGGCTCATCCATGTGCCCCAGGTCAACCACCAAGCATTCAGGAGCATCAGGTCTCAGATAAGGCCCAGGAGCTGCCCAGGATGGTGACACCAAGTGCCCAGACCTGCCCAACCCAGGAGACAGGCTGGTAAAAAAGGCTCTGAGCTCAGACCGGCCTGTTCACAGCTCAGTGACTGAGCTGTGGAGCAGACACCTTCACCTCTCTGAGCCCTGTTAACTGCATGTGTGAGATGGGGAAGTGACAGCGGTGACTCCCGTACAGCCACAGGATCAGAGGTGGCTATACAGGCGGAGCCATTGTCCAGGCACCTGGCGCAGAGTAAGCACTGAATCATGCGAGATTATTTCCTGCCCCGCCCTACTTCCCTGGGCCCCCCATCCCCCCGCACATCGGGGCTGCCCTAAGCACCTGTGATGCACGCACAGGCCAGCCCCATCCGGCGCTCCCTGACGCACTGCTCTGTGCCTGCCTCTGACAAACAGATTCCCATCTTGGAACAGCCCTGGGCTACTGGCTTCCACCCAGCTTTCAGCCCTCACTGTGAGGGGCCTAACTAGGGATTTAGAGAAAAGCAAGTTTATGGCTTTGATTTTCACTAAAGTGTGAGTGACTGATACAGCACACTCTCCCAGGGCAGACACAAATTTAAAAGGCAAGGCTCCTGAAAGCTTCCGGCCAGCTGTCTGGCCAAAGAGGCAGGCACAGGTTCCCTAGTCTCCAACTGGATTTTTCATCCCATTCTTGTTTTTCCACAAAGCTGCCCATGGGGGCGGACTTGCTCTCAAATCCAGGCTGGATTGTTTTCTGGCTTTGTGACTCAGGGCATGTCGCTGCCTCTCTCTGAACGCTCAGTCATCTTGATCTATGAAATGGGGTCAAATGTTGCCTTCTAATGGACAGGAACAGAACCCGAGACCCCGGAGGTTCAAAGCAGAAGCCAGACCGCCATGGGCCTGATGGTGTGTCCTGCCTGGGAACAGAGGCAGGAAGCATGAGGGACTCAACTTACCCAGAGTACTTTTTCACTTCAGTAGGCCAGAGAGCAGGGGTCGTGGGCCAGGCTGACTTCAGGGACCCTACGGCAAAGTACTGGTTCTGGGCCCTGTTTGTCCAGTGTGGGAACAGGACCGTAAGGCCTAGCCTTCCTGCTTCCTGCCCTCTCCCCTCCCAGGGCAGGGACATCCTCCACAACTGGCCTTCAACCCTGCATCCTGACGCAGCCCTGCCCAAAGGCCCCACTGCAGTTACTAAGGTGTACAACCCTCCCAGCCGCTTTACAGGCAGGGAAACTGAGGTCCAGAGAAGGAGACCCCCCCCCCCAGAGCCAGGTGAGACTCCTCCCCCCAGCAAGGCACCTACACCAGCACACTCTATGCTTGGAGCTCATGCAGAGGGAAAGAAAGATAAATCAAGTGATTTGTATCTTATTTTTCATACCCAGCTCCAACCACGGAAGGGCCGGGGATGGTGTTGATTTGTTCCGCAAATTTCCCCTGAGGTCCCAAGGTGATACTGGTGTTCAGAGTAACTTCAGCCCCAGGGCCATCCCCCAAGGAACTCCAGGCTGGGGGAGACAGAAGCAAACGTGGATGGACACCCCCAGCCTGAGGGGTCTGGATGCGTCAGAGGGAGGGACGAGGACTAGGAGGGCCAGAGGACATAGTGAGGGCTCCGCCTAGGGCAGTAGGGGAAAGGGCACTGGTGCTGGAGAGGAAGGTCAGTGGGAGGATGGGGTGCGGGCAGTGGGTATGCAGAACCTAGCAGTCAAGCGAAACAGCTTTGGAGTCAGTCTGAAAAGGGTTCAAATTGCCCATCTGTACAGACTGGGGCAAGTCCCTTCCGCATCCAGAGATTATTTACCCTTCTGTGACAAGGGGCTTCAGTGAGATGGCGCTGATAATATGCCTGGCACATTTGAAATGCTTCATAGCCCCCTGCCTTCCTTACCCCAGTTCACAACCCTTATTGTGCAAACGTTGCTGGAAAAAGTCATCAAAAACCCAACCATCTTTATACCTGGTTGAGCTCGGGGCTGCAGAACTCCATCTCACTGTTTCATGTTAAGAGAGTTCTGTGCCTGGCCTAGAGTTGGCATCTAGTAAATGCTGCACGCCGCAGATCAGGAAGGAAGTCAGGTGGATGCTGGGTCAGGCTGACCTATCTTTAAGGCAGTTGGCTTATTTTTTCAGTGAAGGCAGAAGTTCGAATCAGCTGCTGGGGTGCTCAGAAGCTACCACATGAAGGCTTCCATCTTGCACATCAGGAAACTGAGGCCAGAAAAGGGGACAGGGATCATACAGCTGGGATTTGGGGTCAGGCTTCTGGCCTGGAGGTCAAGGTCAGGCTCAAGAGACCCTGACTTAAGCCTGAGCTGCTGCCACCCACTTTCTCCTCTGACCCCCCACCCTCTCCGCATCCCCAGCTTAAGCTGCAGGACACTCAACAGCCCTGGAGATGGGAGGCTGGGGGATACTGCCTGGGGCAGGGCCCTTTTAAGAATTTGTCCACACTCATACACACACACACACATGCCAGCACCTGGCACATTTTGCACACCATCTCAGGGGTGAGCGTGTAACCCAGATGGGATTCAGAGCTTGATCTAGAAGCCGCAGGGGCAGCCTTTGTCACATGCCTTCTTCAGGAAGGAAAGGAGAAGGAAGCCAGAGGGAGGCAGGAAAGCAGGCCTGGCATGAAGGAGGTTCAAATCCTAAGCTGTGTGACCCAGGGAATCACTCCACCTCTGTGGGCTTCTTGCTGTGAGGAGAGGAAGCAGAAGGATGAGGGCAGTGGTGGGGCAGCAATGGGGGCCACCTGCCCACTCTGGGGGCAAGGATAGGACCAGGTGTGAAACCATCAGAGACATATATTCGAGTAAAGCAGGAGCTGGGTGGACCACCCCAGTCCAGAGTTAGGGGCAGGGGAGGGAGGTACAGCCTGAGAGGGGACAGAGGATTCCTGAGCCAACCCTTGGCTGGTGTGGTCAGGGTGATGTTGACGGAGAGGTGGTTTGTATTCCATAGACCTGAGCTTCTTAAACTGGTGGTGCTGGGAGGCGGCAAGACTCTCGGGAGAAGCGAAAGATTTTCAGAAAGATGGAAAATTTAGGGACTATAGGAGACATTTTTTATTAAAATAACACCAGCCAGATGTGCAAGAATTTAAAAGATTTAACCTGAGCTTTGGAAGAAAGTGTTGTTGGAGGGGTAGCTCCCTGATAGGCACGCCCCCAAAGTCCAGGAGGTGGGGGGAGCTCTGCAACCCTTGAAGAGACAGTCTGAGAACCACTCTCTTGGGCAATGGGGGGCCATGGCAGGTTCTAGGCAGGGGGAGGGCAAATGTACACTTAGAAAGTTTGTCTCGCTGCCAGCGTCCTGGCAGAACTGTAAGTGGATAAGCTGGGGGCAGAAAAATGATACAGGCCCAGAGTATGAAAATCCCTCCTGCTTACGCCAGGAGGGAGGCAGCAGAAACTGGGGTGCAAAATTGAACGTGTCTAAGAAACGGGTCTGGACTTGTTTCCCTAAACTTGTAATCCATCTGCAAGAGTATTAGGTGGGGGGTGGCAAGAGATAAGCCCAGCGGGTCCCAGGACAAGGGATGGATGTAAAAATCATAGTTAACAGTAGGCATTTTTGAGCGGCACATATAGTATTGTCATATCTGTTTTGCAGACGAAGAAACAGGCTGTAAATCCGGAGAGAGGAAATCCCAGGGCAAAATACCTCTAAAAACCGAAATCAGTCAAAGGGAGAAATAAAGTTTAAAATCCATTTATTGCTGACAAACTGCAGTCCGGGTCCTTCTCTCCTTCCGGGTCTCGCAGAAGCAAAACCAGCCCTCCCCCTCACCTCTCAGGTACAGATAAGCCCTCTGTTGCCCAGGTAATTACCCACTGATTTGGAGACGAACTTCACCCCTGAGGAAAGATGCAAATGCACTAAAGCTTTTTTCCACCTCTGAACGCCTGTTGATATGCAGATGTACCAAAGCCAGCCGAGATATTCTAGAAATGTTACAATTTTACCCACACAGGCCCAGAGAAAGAGGACTCTTATGAGTGTGTAGGGACGGCCCGGCTGACGCGTCCCCCCCCGTCTGTCCCCAGGTGGAGGGGGAGCTGACACACCTCCAGAAGAAACTGAAGGGGACCGAGGACGAGCTGGACAGATACTCGGAGAACCTGCAGGACGCGCAGGAGAAGCTGGAGCTGATGGAGAAGAGAGCCTCCGAAGTGCGTGCGCAGTAGCGGGGCGCCAGGGACAGGGCCGGCGGGAGCCCTGGGTTTGGGCGGGCGGGCATCGCCGGAGGAAGAGGAGGAGAAGGCGGTGCCTCCCCTCGCTTTCTCCAAATAAGTCCCGAAAAGGGGCACTTTCCAGCAGCTGCGTCCAGCGGTGCCGACGTAAGGCCCTCCCCCAGCGGTGCTGACGTAGGCCCTGCGGCCGGGTGACCTCATCGCCCCGACGGCGGCCGGGCCGGGGGCGGGGAGAGGTGGGGGCGGCCCCGGCGCAGGGAAAGGCTCGGGGGCCGGGGTGCGGCTGCAGCAGCCTTCGCCGGAGCCTAGCCGAGCGCCCGCCCGCCGCTGCCAGCCGCTGCCCGCCGCCCGCTGTGCGCGTCCCCGCGCCTCTGTGCCATGGCCGGCCTCAACTCCCTGGAGGCGGTGAAACGCAAGATCCAGGCCCTGCAGCAGCAGGCCGACGAGGCGGAGGACCGCGCGCAGGGCCTGCAGCGAGAGCTGGACGGCGAGCGCGAGCGGCGCGAGAAAGTGAGAGCCCCGCACCCCCGGCCCCGGCACCCCTGGCCCGCACCCCCGGCGCGGCGCGCCCTCCTTGCCTCCCCTCGCCGCGCTCCCCGCGCGCCGCCGCCGCCGCTCCCCGCCCTGGGGCCCGCCTCCGCAGCTCTCGAGCCCCGCCGTCCCCAGGTCGCGGGCCCGCACGCTCCCCTTCTGCTGGCCCGGCTTGCTGAGAACCCCGCCTCCGCCGCCATCCTCCTTTCAGCCAGGACGAGGGAGGGGGCGCCGCACCCGGGTGGGGTTGGCCGAGCAGAAAATGGGGGGCTGGGGCCGAGGGGCATGCGCGACCCCGGAGTGGGCAGAGGCCTGGGGGCACTGCCCTGCCGGCCGGCTCGGAGCAGGCGCCGGGGTCCGGGGCGGGGGCCACGGGGAGACCCGCAACTGGACGCAGGAGCGGGAAGGGAGTGGAAACGCCGAGCTCCCATTGTCTGGGGTCGGACGGGCCCGTCCGGACTGGGGGTGGCCGGGCGGAGCGGGCATCGCACTTTCTCGCGCCTTCCGGCTCCTGCTGAGCTAACCCCAGCTGTCCCCAGGGGTGCGGCGGCGACGTGTCTGCCCCAGGCTGGGGGCGGAGGTTAAGCCGCCATCCGCAGGCCTTTCTCTGCGCTTCTGGTCTCTGCGGGCCCCCTCCTTTCTCCAGAAGACCCCTGGAATGTTAGCTCAGGGCCCTCCGCCGACGATTGTTTTGGGTGCCTTACCTGCTTCTCATGGGCCTGAGACAAGATCATGGGGCTGAATGAGGAGGAGGCCTCACCGCCCTTTCTCCCGGCCCTGACTGGACAAAGGGTGGCACACCCTAAGGCTGGGGAGAGATCTGGATTTTAATCCCAGTCGATGCCACTTGGTACTTAGCCCTTAGGAGCGTGTCTCCCCACCTGTAAAATCTGGGTGAGGAGAAGGCTGACCCCCAAGGATAGCAGGGAGGGGTCTCAGGAGTAAAACATCCCTGTATGCCATCCTGGCACATAGGTGCCGGATTCCTGTTTTGTTCGTTTTTTTCCTCCCTTCCCTTTACCCCCAGGAGAGCTCACGGCCGAGTTCGGGTAAGGGGGACACACAAATAAAGCTGATTAGTATTCCACGGGGCTCTGTGTTCAGTTATGGGAGCATGATGGGAAGCATCTAAGCAGTGGGGTAGGCTTCAAAATGGAGGTTGAGTAGGGTCTTATAGATTAAATACTGGTTTGCTGGGTCAGGAGACCTGGGTTCCTGGGTGTGCAAAGGACTCAGGCAAGATAGCTGCAGGAGAGGGTGAACTCACAGGGCCCCTTGAAAGCGTTGAGACTCAGTGGGATTCCAGAAGTGGAAAAATTGCACAGCCAGGTGGAATTGCTGTGTGTATTGACAAGCCTGGGGAAGAGCCCCAGATTGCTACAACCTTGGCCTGAGTCAAAGTGTTTAATCCTGTAAGGACTGCTCTGGCGTGTAGAGGCCTCGGAAACGCAGTGTAAGTCTCAAACAGTAGCTGGTTTGGCCTCTTTCACCCGCATAACCGGCATGACTCTCCCTCTGATCTCATCCCAAGTCATCTGGCTGGAGGACTTCTACTTAAAAATGGCCCTCAGCCTCGAGCCAAAACTTGGGAGTGGGACAGTCCAGTTGGGAGGAGAGAGGTCTTTGGAACGTTTCGGACTTATTAACAAGTTTGCTTTTTCAAAGCATGCCCCTCTTGGTCAGGAGGGGGAAAGTCAGAAGAAGGTTCCTGGGCAGAGGAAGTGAGCCAAGGTGGGGAGTGGGGGGGAAAACCTCTTTTCTCTGTCTCTTGTAGAGAAAGCCAAGAGCCCGCGTGTGGCAGACTTCTGGGTCTGCCTCCCGACAGCTGGTTTCATTTAGATTTTTGTGTGATTAACTGACATCTTCCTGTTCCTTTGCCACATGTATCTAGCAAGCCTCTTTTACCTTATAAGGGAAATCCTTTGTAGAGTGTGGAAGCTTTGATTGCAGGAAGGGGTGGAGCCTGAAATGACTAGCAGTGACTGGCAGTTTTTCAAAAATACGTATATATATAGGCACGGATGTCCTTAGATGAATGTATCAGAGCTCTTGCGATTCCAGACAGTTGGAAACATGCCAGTGCCTGGTTGTCAGGATTCAGAATTCCCCAGTGAAGAGGAGAAGTTCAGTTAAAAAAAAAAAAGTCTACTTATGAATCAAGCACCAGTGTATGATACTAAAAAACAAATTCCTTGATTGCGAATGGGTATGGGGTTTCTTTTGGTGGGTGATGAAAATGCTCTGGAATTAGCGGTGTTGGTCACCAAGTTTGCAAATGTACTAAAAACCACTGGGGGCAGAGAGGCAATTCCTGACCCAGTTGCTGAAGGAGTTGAAGATTCATGTCATTAAAAAGAATAAATAGCACCCACTAAGGGGAAGGAGTGGGTGACATTTCTTCAAATAGTTCATAGTGGTTTTCATGGATTCTCCAAATGGGTGTTTTCAGAGGAAGTGGGGATCAGGAAGACCCTCGGGTGTTTTCCCTGCTCTGCTGCTGGGGCTCTGGAGCTGAGAAAGGTTTCCTGATTCTTTGCATTCTGTCACTCCATTTCTTGCTGTATAAACTCAGGGAGCAGGGGAAGGAGCAGTTTCTTAATTTTTATGGCCTTCCCCAGTTTGGAGATTATTTGTCTCCCTGTGAAGAAGCCAGTGTGGCTTTACCTGGGCCCTCATGTCTCCCTGTGGTTAAGCCCTATTTCACCAACTTCAGTATTCCTTCCTAAGGGTGGCTAGCCTCAAAGTCCCTGCAGGGCTCGGGGTGCAGGTTCAGCAAGGAAGAAGAGCCCTGGGCTGGGGCTCAACAGGCCGTTCTTCACTCACTCTGGGACACTGAACAAAACCATGTCTCCTCGCTGGGCCTCTCAGTTTTCCCATCTGCAAAATGGGTGCGATAAAGAAGAGGCTGACACGAGGTGGAATCGTGGCAGTAAGGGCTGCCTTTTGTGGGGTGTCCCACGTGCTAGGTTCAGTGGCCTGCCCTTTAGTCACAGTCCCTGTGGTGTGTGAAGTAATGAAGAGGCTCAGAGTGGTGAAGCGACCTGCCCCAATGCCCCTGCGCTACACACTGGCAGAACGGATTCTTAGCCCACACTTTTGAACCTGGAGTTCCTGCTTTTATGTGCGTCACTGTATTACCTTCCGTATAGGTGAAACACCTTGAACACCAGGAACACTGTTCAGACATCTCTTCTGTTCCCGTAGCCAAATGGTCTTTCCTTCCTTACACCTTTTTGTCCTATTATCTTGGCCAGATTTTGTTAAGGATGGTGTGCTGACTGGGCTGTCCCCCTCCTCCAAATTGTATGGCCAACATCTAACTGAGGCTTCAGTGTTCTTGAATTTATCTTACCATTCCAGTGACTAGGACCTTATTGTATGATAGGGTGAGCTGGGTCATGGTGGGCCTGCTGTCTAGAAATCCCATGGAGAGGCTGCCGTCTCACAGCACGCAGCATACTTGTCTCATCCCTTTTGCTGAGAGGTGGATGGTCCCTGACAAACTTGGGGAGGATCATACAGAAAATTCACACTCTGCAGATGAGACAGTAAACGCCTTACTCCGTGGATTCCCGGGTGTGCTTTGGCAGGGGAAGCATGTTAGCTGAGTGAAGGGCTCCATGTGAGTGGGGGCTCATGCTGTTGGATGGCCTTGCTACATCTTAACCTGGCTGCACCTCTGACCTCCCCAGGCCGAAGGGGATGTGGCGGCGCTCAATCGACGCATCCAGCTTGTGGAGGAGGAGTTGGACAGGGCTCAAGAACGACTGGCCACAGCTCTGCAGAAGCTCGAGGAGGCAGAAAAGGCTGCGGATGAGAGTGAGAGGTAAGGACGCATCAGTGTTTGCTCCTGGGAAATGGGGACTATAGTGTACAGCTGACTTCCCAGAGCCATGGTGCGAGTAAATGAAAACACACGGATGTGCGGATGTGCCTTGCAAACCGTCGCGCTCTGTGTAGAAGTGTTTGTCACTGGTGGTGATGCAGAAAAACTCCCAACGTGTAGAGGAAGTCAAAAAATGGGCAGACTTAAGATGGCAAATTTGACAGTTACTGGCGATCAGTTTGTAGAGCACCGCCTTAAGCTTACTCTCTAAAAGCCACCGTGTGTCTCATCGTGTTCTCAAGACATCAGTTTCCAGGGGGACACGAGAAGGGTGGATGTTAGAGACAAAAACTGGAAGTGGGTCGTCCGCGGAGAGATGATTGTTGGCAGTGCTGTCAGGCGAGCTTGAGCCTGTGGACAGACGACTGGACGTCTGGGCCGCATGTACACTGGTGCCACCGTTAGTGTTCTTGGAACTGATGGTGCCCCCTTGCCTCTGTGGCAGAGCCCGCGTTTGGGCCTCCGGAGGGGTGGTCTGTCCCCCAGGTGCATCTTGGCACCGGCCGGCCCTGGAGGACTGAGAGCAGACTGTGTGGTGGTAGATGGGTTCCTTGGGTGGCGACGGTGTGGGCTGGGCTAGTGGTCACTGTATAATTGCCGCACGATCACACTGGAATTCCTGGTTCACCCATCCATGGTGGTTTCCTGGTATAAACACTTCCGGATTCCTGATTGTGCTATTGTGACTGTAAATTAGAGGTTAAATACCAATTGGGGAATCTTGGGAGACTGACTTTGTGAGTTGCCCGAGCGGTAGGTTTCTTCCAGTGCAGCAGAACGGCCATGCTGAGGGCAGAGCACCCGGCGCGCACCGGGCTGCAGCCACCTGAGGGCGGAGTGGGGCCCGGGGGAGGGCCCCTGCAGTGGGAAGCACCCAGTCACAGGTGGCTCGTGGCTATGCCCCGGGTAGGGGCCCGCCGGGCTGGGAAGGCCCCTCGTTTGTGTGTGTCACGCCAACAGAGGCCTTGGTGCGCACTGTTGTTAGCGACTGCTGCATTTTAGCAGAAAGTTCCACACGTGGGAGCTGGAGGATCTAGTTGCAGGTCTTGCTGCTGCCACGGACTGCATGGCCTTGGGCGAGTCACTCTGGGCTCCTCCAGGCTTGGGCGTATGCTGCAGGTGAGGCTTTGTGCAGGTGTGGAGGGAGTTCTGAGGTCCGTTGACGGTGGTAGTGACACACGGGATGAACTGTTCAGTAGACGACAAGGAGTGCATGGTCCTCTGCTATGCACAGACACGTTGCCCCAAGTTGGCCTATTTGGAGGTGTCTGATCTCACCTACTCCACTCCAAGCAGTGCAGGCCACAGACCGCTGGAGGAGACTTCGGCGGTTCCCAGGACACTGCCCTTTCCAAATTGGGTGTGTCCACTTCAATGCAGACCCTCCCCACTGCTCACCTTATTGGTACCTCCCTGTGACCTGGTCACCATTCTTCCTGTTTCTGGAACCCTCGGCCCCCTTCGCTTGCCATTCAGGGGCGTAGCCTGTGCTGCGGCCACCCTGGTCTCCCTGCACTGCACTTTCACCCCTCTGGGGCCTTCCTGGGCAGCTCTCTCTCACTGAAGAGTAAGTTTCCCTAGATGTTCACCTGACAACTCGCTTCTGAAGAGCATTCCGGGCCACGGACACACACCCCCTTCCCCACTGCTGCAGAATCCATCCTTCCCACCCCCGGGCTGGCCTAGACCTGTGGTCACATCGTGGTGACTCCTGGTGCGCGAGTAGGCCTTGTTACTGGTTGGCGAGAGGCGGTATAGGGTGCGAGCGTGGACTCTGGAGCCGGGTTGCGGGGGGTTTGAATTCCAGCTCTGCGCCCTGAGCAAGTTACTTAGCCTGTCTGTGGCTTTTTCATCTGTGAAATGGGGACAACATACCGACTTCACAGGGCAGTTGTGAAGTTTAAGGCACTTAAAACAGCACTTGGTTGAACGGTGAAGTGGATGTGGGCGGCTCTGCGATTTCCTCTTGGGGGTATGGCTCTTGGCAGATGTCCGAAATGTTACGGGGAACAGATGGGTGGAGGTGGCGATGAGGTGACAGGGAGTGTGTGTGTGTGTGTGTGGAGGTCATGACGAGGTTGCTCCTTGCAGGGGAATGAAGGTGATAGAAAACCGGGCCATGAAAGATGAGGAGAAGATGGAGATTCAAGAGCTGCAGCTCAAAGAGGCCAAGCACATTGCCGAGGAGGCTGACCGCAAATACGAGGAGGCGAGTGGGGCTGGCAGATGGTGGCCGCAGCAGGAAGCCAGGCGGAAATGGATCTGTGATAGGGGAGCCCTGGGGCCGCCTGGAGGAAGCTCTTGGTTAGGCCAGTTCTCCTTCTGCATCCACATCTGTTTCTCCAGAGATGGCCACTTGGCTGGGAAACTGTATATCCCACAGTGACAAAACATCCTGGGGGATCCTGTGACACTGGTTTCACTTGGTGGGGAAACCAGTAGATCTGATCACTTTCTGTCCTGCAGCTGTGTGTTTGGGCACAGTTAGGCAAAAACTGGGGGTCTTGGTCCCCAGCTGTGGGTCTTTTGGACAATGAAAGCTCAGTTGCTCTTCTGCCTGCCTCTCTGGTCTTATCAAGTCCTTCCCCTCCTGTCTGCCTCACTCCTGGGGCCCAACAGAGAGGATTTAAATCTTCTCTGGGACTGTCCAAGTCAAAGAAACAGCAGAAAGCTCCCAGGTTGCAGAGGGTCTGGGCATGGCCTTGCTTTCTGCAAGGAAGCGAGCATCCTACGAGTCAATGTGGCTGCTGGGAGGCCATCTCAGTCCATCATTTCTGTCTCTGCAGGTAGCTCGTAAGTTGGTCATCCTGGAGGGTGAGCTGGAGAGGGCAGAGGAGCGTGCCGAGGTGTCTGAATTGTGAGTGGCAAAGCATGACTCAGGGGGGCCCAGCTCGCCAGCTAGGGTGGAGTGGGAGGGAGTTGGGTGTGGCGGGGAACTGCCTCCCACCAGGGCCTCTGCTCAAGTGGGTGGGCACCTGGGACTCACCACTCAGCCCGTCCTCTTTGCCTTCATGGCTGACAAAGAGATGGAGACTGGTCTTCACTGCCCTGGAAAGTTCTGCTCATGTGTTGACTCTTCCCAGGAAGGTGTTGAGAAATAGGAGCAAGGCAGGCAGTAGTAGAGAAGCCCAGGAGTTCCATTGTCCCAGAGAGGATATCGCAGAAGGCTGTGCCTCATGAGAGCAACACCAGCCTGCAGAAGCCAGGCTGCCCCGTTAGTCTTTAAATGCCTTGTTCTTGATGTCACTGTTTGGTGTAACATTCCTGGGGGAAAGGTGAGAAGCTTGGCCAGAACCCCACAAGCTCCATAAAAACCAAAAGCCTTCCCCCTCAGCCTTGGGTGAGGAATCCTGCTCTGGAATCCTGCTCTACAGAGCAGCCTGCCGTGCTGAGAAAGATCTGGTTTTGCAAAACCAGTCCAAGCTTGCTTCCTGGGGTGTCCGGTGTAAACTCTGATTGCTGTCTTTCAACCTCCTACGGCTCTTTCTTTCCCCTTCCATCTGGAGCTGACCTCATCAATCACAGATCTCACAAGTCTCATCGCCTCACCCTTGGCAGGAGCCCAGGGGTGCTTTACAAACCTTTCAAATACTCCTCGCAGGCCACGCCTCTGCCAGGCATGATAGGGTTCTGATAAGTACACAGCACCGCATCTCAGAAGAAGCCATTAACACCGCCCCCCACCCATGGCTCCCACATTCCTTCTGGGGGCCCCAGGCAGTGCGGATTCCTCCTTTTGAAAACTTTTTAGGGGAATTGCTTGCCGGTGAGGGAGGATGGGACACAAAAATCCTTTGTCTTTGCACAGAAAATGTGGTGACCTGGAAGAAGAACTGAAGAATGTCACTAACAATCTCAAGTCGCTCGAGGCTGCATCTGAGAAGGTAGGTGGTTGGCTTGTGTTGGAGGGCGGTTTGCCCAGCTTCGTCCCGTTCTCCCAAGGTACACCAAGCACGCCCAGGGTATCAAGGATCTGACCTGCGTTTGCCGATAGTAGCTTTCATGACTAGCAACCAGAGAAAGAGGTGTCCGGTGGCTAGGAGCTTGTATCTTCACCTCCCGTAAGAATGGTTTCTCCAGAAATACTTTCTGGAAGGTTGAGCAGCAGATAATCAGAGGTGGGATTGGGCTTCTGAGCTTGAAATAGTACCCCGAGGAGCCATTTCAGGAGAGGACCATGTTAGAAGCAATGCACACACTCTTCTCTGGCCCACCCTGTGGAATTCTCCATCTTTTTGCTTCCTCACTCCCCCTCTGCCTGCTGTCCTCCAAGCGCACCGAACTTTAGTTTCACAAACTTCCCATGTTCCTGCATCCCTGCAAGTTGTGTGTAGCTGCTGTCCCCTCAGCGTGGGGTGGCCTTCCCTGTTCTCTTTGCTTGGTTAACCCCGCAGTCATCCTTTAGGCCTCTGCATGAATGGCACTTCTTCTGAGACGCCTTCCCAGATTATGCATCTAGGTTAGGTATTTCTCCGCTGCCTAGCCCCACCTACTTTGCCTATCACTGTGGTTGATCACGTTTATCATTAATTAGTCCATCGCCTGACTTCCTTGCTAGATGGTAAGTTGTAAGGACAGGGACTATATTGTCTGTGTTAGAGTGATCCTATCGTTGGTGCTAGTATCACGCCTGGCACATATTAAACATTAGGATATTTGAATGAATGCAGTCCACATACATGTGCCAGATGCTACCCTAGGCCACAGGGTCAAATGTTACAGTGATAATATGGCTTCTGCTCTTGAAGAGCTCGAGTCTAGGTGAACAAGAGACCGACACAGTAACAAAGTGCCGTGGGACTTCCAACAGAGGGACCTTGCAAAGTTGGGAAAGGTGTCACAGGTTGGTGATGTACAAAAAGGCTGTAGAACATGAGGATGGCTGGGAGCTCGAATTCCAGTCAGGTTCCAGTCATGGCCTGGCCACTTCATAACCATGTGACCCTACACAAATTAACCTCTCAGTTAAGTGACTCTTCTTGCTTATCTGTAAAGATGGGACTGAGGATGTCTTGCAGCATAGCATGCAGTTATGAAGGTTAGCTAGTATTAACCTGCACTGAGCCTTGAAAGACATAATTTCTGACAGGTAGCCATGGGGAAAGGAACTTCCCGGGCTGGGGGGTCCAGTCAGATGGACTGTGGAAGGTATGAAAACATAGATTAGGTCAGCAACTCGAGCCTGGCGGCCTTGAGCAGCGCGTATTCCCATTCACTCATCTGCCCCATCTTCATCATACTTGTATCTCCAGTTATCCAGCTCACGCCTTCAGAGCAATACCACCCGACGGGATCTCCGACAGATTCCCTGAGTGTCACATGTATTTCTTGTGCCTGGAAAGGTGCTACCTCTACTTTGCTTCCTAGCCACATTCACAGTGCTTCAAAAGCACACGCTTTTCTCCAAGGAACAGGACCTGCATTCTCTTAGGCTTTTTTTCTCCTCTTATTTTAAAGTAGTGTTTTGGTTTCTCCCACAGTATTCTGAAAAGGAGGATAAATACGAAGAAGAGATTAAACTTGTGTCTGATAAACTGAAAGAGGTGAGTGTGATCACACCCAGCTAGTTCAGGTTTCTCTGGGGCCGGGTTTGAAACAATCATGGTGGCTGACTTCTTTCCCTCTAGGCTGAGACCCGGGCTGAGTTTGCAGAGAGAACAGTTGCAAAACTGGAAAAGACGATCGATGACCTGGAAGGTATGAAATGACCACCTGGTTATGTTTGCTCTGCCTCCCTCTTTAGGCCTATCTGCTGACAGTTGGGAGAAGCCTGTGAGGGGTTGGGTTGGCCTTTGTTCACCTTAGGAAAGAAGAGGATGGAGTGGAGTGTTAGCAAGTCTGGGAGTCCCAAGCCCTGGGATAGGACAGTGCTAATTACATTTGGACTTGGCTTGCCATGTTTCAAGTAAAATATCTCTGCTTAATTAGCTTCACATGTGAATACAGAGACCCAAATATGGCTGGGTTTGGGGGTTGTTGTGGGGTTTGGTGTTTTTTGTTTTGTTTTTTTGTCTTTAGAATGCCCTTCAATTTGCTTGTTTCCAAGAGATGCCTTACATTTTTTAAATGCCTTGCATTTTGCAGAAGCTCTCTCCCAGAGAGCTCACAGATTATCACAGTATGAGAAAATGGAAATAGAGAGCATGTAAGAGACTGAGTAAAGACTCCAGTCTGCAGTACTGGTGCCCACATATCCCAGAATTTCTTAAGGAGTTCCAACTTCAGGAAGAAAAAAGAAATTCTGTCCTGTGTTCTTCATGGAATAATAACCCAGAAATTCCAGAATCTTGGGGTTCAAACAAAATCTCCCAAACTGCCTATCCCAGCCCAGAAAGGATGCAAAACATTCCTTGGACCGTATGTGCCAGTGTTTGGTTTGGGAAGTCAGGTTTCCATATAAGGGAAAAATGCCTCATTTCAAAGTATAACCTTAGGGCTGGATGACATCATTGAAAGTCAGAAATAACTGGGGTGGGAGGCTGTGGCCATTTCCGGTGACCCCTCTTTTAAAGGTCCATCATGACTACTCCCCCGCAGAACCTCAAACCACTTAGAAGTCACTCCATAGGTCTTTTGCTTTCTCACTTGTTTTACATAGGACACAGCTTTCTCAGTTCATGCTTTGTTTTCTCACTTTTTTCCTCCTCCTGCTCGTTGCTCGTCTGTGGCCCTCCATTCCAATCCTCGTGTTCTGTCCCCTGTACCTCTTCTTCTGAACTTTCTCCCTGGGGAACTCTACCCTCTAGATGAGCTATATCCTCAGAGGCTCAAGTCCAAAGCTATGAGTGAGGAGCTGGACCATGCTCTCAAGGACATGACCTCTCCTAAGAGGCAGCTGGAGTGCCACCCTCTGTCCAAGCAGCTCTGACGTCTGCCTTCTCACTGGGATGCCTCTGCTCCGATGGGCTTCTAGAAGCTCCAGTGTCCTGCCTCCTGGCTTGATTTTCTAGCCTCTGTCCACTGTGTCTATGACTGTGTGACTGAAATAAAGACGGGCAGTCCTCATCATCACAGTCTCTCATTTCCATTTCCTCTGCTTGCTGCTTTTGAGCCACAGCTGTGATGCCCTTGACCATGGCTGCAGCAGAAAGTGGGTGGTTCAGATGAAGAGCTCATTTCAAAAAGAAAATTAGGCCCACATGATTCTTCTTTTCTGACACTGTGAAAACAAAAGCCAATTTGGCATGAGCTCTAATATATATTCGCTGGCTGTATCTGCATGCCAACAAAAGTTTCTCCTTAAGTAGACGTTATTTTGAATGGAGATTCATCCAGCCTCTTAAGCAGCTTAACAGAGTCAGCAGAACTTGCAAAAACTGGCAAGTATGTGTTTAAAAAGAGGCTGCTCTTGAATGGGGCTTACTCTCCAGGTTCAAACAGCGGCAGCGGCATTTAGATCGCCTTACTTCTCTTTTTTGTATTTGTTTTCTCTGTGTTTTACTCTTGAGAATGGTGCCTGGAGTTCCCTATGTCTTCATTGCTCATGAACATCTATTCAGCTCCCGGTTCTGGGAGGAAATTGACCAGTGACTCTCCCTGTGCCCTCCCCTTAGAAAATAACTACACAAGGGGTTAACGACCATCCCATTACCCAGGAAAGGGAGTGGAAGCTGCTGAAAAGCCAAACTAAAAAAGCGAGGGGATTCTTCCCTGCGTTTCAAACAGATGCCTGAGACACTGACATCTATCTCCCCTCATACTTACCAGAACCAGGATCCTAGCTTTGGGTTAGTAAGAACTCATAGCTAGCTTGTTGGGATTAAAAGGTCATGCCTATAGTGACCAAAGGCTCATAGATTTTTCCAAGAGAAGCCAAACTTCAAAGTCTATCTTGTTCTCCTGGGTGCCACCTCAGATTGTCCCAGAAGCACATTTTGGTGTCCAAGCCACATCTTCCAGACTGCCCCTTGAGCCTGGGAATGGCATGGCAGTCTCCAGCTGGGTCATCAATGTTTGATCACTACCAGCTTATTATTCCTCATGCTATTTTATTTATTTTTATTATTCTATTTCTCAGGTAATTTTTTTTTCAGGTGGGAACTTCTGTCCTAATTCTTTATACTCATTCCTCCAAAAATACCTCTCCCCTAAACTATGCATGCTCTCCCTGCTACCATCCACTCAACTTTTGCATCAGCCACGCTGCTCACACAGTGCCATACGTACATACATACAGTCCCGGAAAGATTAGACTATGTAGGAGTGGGTGGTTTTTGTTCGCTCTCTCTGTGTATTTGTTCTGGGATTTTTCCAGACGTTTAGACACCACCCTTTGAAATAACTGCAACCCTGCCTATCCAGTCATTCTGCCTAACTAAGCACCTAAGTGGAACTCCATTTACAGAGATGAGGGCCATAGAGATACACTGCTACGTGCTGACAGTCTATGGGCCTGTCATACTTTGCAACGGCAATTAACCCTTTAAGGGAAAGTTATTTTATCTCAGACCTAATAACAATGTAGACAGCAGGGAAACCAAGTGGCAAGGTGAAGTGAGGTAAGGATTTGCAGTCAGGAGACCTGAGTTTGAATTCCAGCTCTGCCTTGTTAGCTGGGTATCCTTGAACAAGCTGCTTAGCTCTTCTGCAAAATAGAAGTGCTATCTCAGTCACTGAGGGCTGAAGGACATGGTGGAGAAACGACCTCACAGAGCAGACAGTTGCTGTCTGTTACCCAGACTGGTCAGGTCCAGGCCACCGCTCTCTCTCTGATGGAATCCTCCCAGATTATTGTCACTTGATTTTTTAAGTGCCTTGTCAAATGAAAAGGTTCAGTAGTTGGTAGTTGAAAGGCTTTCTTGTTCAGTCATTTTTTTTTCCCCCTGAAAATTTCCAAAATGATCCTATCATGTTTTGTGAGGCATTTTGCTTTCCTCCAGTATTTTAATGAGTCCTGGCCCTACCTAGTCCCTTATCAGCCATCACTTACTGCAAACCAGTTCTTCCTTGTGCTCTGGCATGCATAGCTCTGAATGGTATTTTACATTTTTTAATTTAATTTGTCTCATCCGCTCAAATCATTTAACAAATACCCACCGTCTGGCTTAAATTTCACTCATGTTGCATTTGCCTGTTGTTTTACTACACTACTGTGCACACACAGACACAGTAACACACTTGTGCCTGGAATTTTAACAGCTACTCCCAGAAGCTCCAAAGGAATGAGGGGTTACAGGATGATAACTTCCTACTAAAGGCCCAAGGACTAATTAATGGGTGCTAGGGGGGCAATGGAGTAAGTCACCCATATCTAGGACTAAAATCTTAACGTTTGTGTAGCATGTCCTAAGTTCTGAGGCATTTCTCGCTTGTTCCTCTTAATAACCCCCATACACTACATCGCTGTTGTTATCCTTGGCAGATGGAGAAACTGAGGCACAGGAAGGTTAAATGGCTTACTTCTCTGGCACAGCTGGGGCTTAAATCCAGGTGTTCTGACTCTAGGATTGCCAGATTTAGAAAATACAGAACACCCAGTTAGATTTTAATTTCAGTTAAGGCAGTGAATAAGTTTTTGGCATAAGTATATCTCATGCAACATTAGAGATATACTTTATCTGACTCCCAGATTTGGTACTTGATCTCTTAGAATTACACAGTGTTCTGCTATCATTAAAATGCAAAGTATTTTCTCTGCTGTGACTTTCACTCTGGCAGTTTGGAGTTCATAAGCCTAATTGTTTTTTTCCTTTAACAAAGGTGATTATTAATTTATTTCTCCTCTACTCTTAATCCTCACCAGAAAAACTTGCCCAGGCCAAAGAAGAGAACGTGGGCTTGCATCAGACACTGGATCAGACACTAAATGAACTTAACTGTATATAACCTAAACAGAAGAGTCTGTTCCAACAGAAACCCCAGAGCTCCGTGTCTTTCTCTTCTCTTGTAAGAAGTTTCTCTTGTTATTGCATCTACGCTTTGCTGGAAATGTCAAGCACATTACGAATACGTGGCCAAATATTTTGTATCAGAGAAGCTTTGAGCACCAGTTAAATCTAATTCCTTCCTTTTCTTCAAGTGGCTCCAGCTTTCCCAGCTCTATTTTTATCCTTAAATTGCATTTATTCCTAAGGTAGGCAGGGTATTTCATACTGAGCATACTTTCTCAGGCCTGGGGGCATTTGGTTCCTGGGAGAATAGACCACCTCACACTTTTGAAAACACAGGTTCCAATATCTAGTCATGGGTCAGTTTAAAAAGGCTGACAAATATACTCTTCTGGGCCACTGTCGGTCACACAGTAGGAGGCCAGGGACCATCACATTAAAATGGGTGGGGATTTGCCATCCAGAACAACAAAAAAAAGGCTATTGTGGGAAGTCAGAAACCACACATAGATTAACCTAATCATCCTGGCTCTTTCCCACACTCCAACCATGCCGAACCAACCATCTCTGAACAGTCAGCATGAGAATGCTTGGGAAGTAGTTGTAATAATAGCCCACATATTTTCTGGAGTGATCTTTGATACTATGTTCTTTTACATGTTTCTTTCGTTCTAAAGTAGTTCTCTGAGGAGCAGGTGTTATTCCACTAATGACCAATGCTTGTCTGCTCTGATATGAGGCCATCCACTCAGCAGGAATGAATATGATAGAATTCAGTCCTATTCAGAGAAGCCATGTGAAAAAGACTGCTATCAATAATAAATAGCCATCGATAGTTGAACAGGAGTGTTTTTCGATTAACAAATACCAGGCAGAAGGGGCCTGACAGCAGAGTAGAGATTTAAAAAGTAATTGGCCCAATTTCATCTCTATGCTTCAGGAAATGGCAAATTGAAGATTTACTTATCTAGGGCTTTAATTCCTTCTTCAGGACCACATTTATAAAAGACCAAGAAACTCCTGATTAAACTGGATATGGAGTATTTTGTACACGGGGCTGCACATTTGGCTCTGTTACATTTCTGCTTTCTCGGTTAACATCTCAGAGCTGAAAACATTCCACATTCCCCAGCAGTGTGGAGGCCGACTCAAGTTTACAATTCTGAGTAAAAATCACCCTGCTTCTAGCTTATCCAGATCCTCTGCCCCTCACTCCTATTTATTAAGCATCACACTACCCAGGAGATACACTAGCAAAGTGTGCAATTCAATAAGACCCACACTATTCATTTAGATTCTTGCAACTGTATCATATGTAACAGCATCACTTTTCTACATTTTGGTCAAATAAATTTTTACATAAACTACAATTTGCGTGAATTTGTGTGAAAATGTTTGGGACATATAAGGCATTCTGGTTCAATGAATGTTAAGTGGATGGAGAGGAAAGATAACTGCCAAGGTAATTAGCAAATATTATTTATTTTCTGTATATCATGACTTGAGGATTATGATCTCAGGCAGGTGAGAGCACTTTGCTTCAGTAACTCAAAAGCTCCTGTCCTTTGTTATCTCCAGTCCTACCTGAGCCAGGCTGTGAGGAATACATACAATTTTAATAGACAAGATAGGAGCAGATGGTCCCTGTTGCTTGAGTTAGGAAAGCATACAGCCTGCCTGCATAAGGCTTTCTGTGTGTCGCATATATAAAGAAGGACATTAAAGCTGGGTGGTATGCTGGGCCCATATTATTGATAGCCTGAACTTCATTTGGTCAGGGGTGGAGAGCCACTGAAGACTAAGCAATGAATCAAACACATTAGGAAAATTCACTTAGCATTTGTTTCGGGAAGGACTAGGTTGGGGGTAGACTGGAGGCAGGGAGACCAATTAGGAAGATGTTTTACACAATCCAGGATAGTGTTTGCAGTGGCCTAAGAAGGAAGAAGTGGTCTGAAGGAAGTAATGTGAAGATTCAGCTGACTGGATAGCAGGGAACTTAAAGGAGAAAGTGTCAAAGATGACTGCAATTTCATTACCTGAATTGCTTGATGTTTGCCTCAAGATCTGATATTGAGGAAGTAGGGTAGGGAATCAAAGAGAAATGAAAAATTTCAAAACATTAGCACAGTATGCAAATAACTTTGTTACCCAATACGATTAAAAACCTTTCCTTCCTATGATCTCAACGTTTAACTAACTATGGAGCCTATTTAGATGGTAGCTGCAGGGAATGTCAGTGAATAAAGTATAACCCCCTGCCCGGAGTTCCCTACCAGTACTACCCTGAAGTGCTTCCTCCCTCCCCACCGCCTTGGGCTGTAATCTAATCTCAGGGTACCTCAGCACTTAGTATAAGTGTTCTGTTTGTTAAATTGACCTGCCTCAGCTCAGGAGTTTCCAATTGCAGGAAGTGTGGTGGAAGGAAGGGTAAGGTTAAAACCAGACTGTGAGGACTTCATCCTGCTGACAGGCCGTCTGTGGGTATTAGGTAAGTGTTTCAGAATGTGCACACCACAGGATGGCATCTGGGTGTGCATGATGTGGGAGACCAGTGGAGAGATGGGACCATCTGACTGCAACAGAATCAGAAGAGCAAGATTCAAGTGCTATTCAGACCCTCCTAAGAAGGAATGAAAGTCCACATAGGTTTCCCTGGCAGTGTAACTCAAGGTAGGCTAATGTGAGTGGATGGCCAATTCGGGCTAGCCATGTTGAGTTTGGAGTATCTTAGACAAATCCACAGGCAGACACCCAGAAAGCAGCTGGACATGGCAGCAAGGCTGGGCTATCGATTTTCTAAGAACTGTGAATCGCCAGCGTCGAGAGGGCTCACCTGGCAAGTGCAAACCGAGAGGGCAAAAGCCACAAGGAACACTTTGACGTGCGAGGGATGAGCAGAGAGACCCCGAAAGGCTGTGAGGGCACCTGACCAGCAGAACCTGAAGAAGGGGACTCGGAGGTGGTAGAAGAAACAGGCAAATAAAAGGGAGAAGGTCCCGAGTGAAAAAGCATCGCCAGCACAGACAGTCCCTGGCATCAAAGGCCGCAGGGGCTGAACCTAGGAAGTGGCTGCGGGCTCTAGTTCAGCTGCTCATCGGCAGCGCTGCATCAGCAGAACGGGTAGAGGTGTGTTGGGGGAGCGTTGTGTATTTTCCTCGGTCCTTGTCCCCGCCGCGACAAAGAATTGAAATGGCAGAGACACAGTAGTGAACCAGAGTAAAAGTTTTATTTAAAGTTAGAGAAGTGCAGCAGGCAACCTCAGCAAGGAGAGGCGCCCTGAAAGGTTGGAGAAAGTTTAAGATTAAAAGGTTACACGCTTAGAAAAAGTGTGGGCGACCTCAGAGAGAGGGGCACCCCGAAAGGTTGGGGGTTCCTCCTTTTAAGGATTCTTCAGGAATGTGTCCAAGGGCTGGGAGTGCAGACTTGTTAGGTGGTCTTTGAATACTTAGAAATAACATAAGGAACTTCTGCTCTGATTTCTCCCTGGGATACCAGCGTCTTGGTCTGGGAGCAGATCAAACAGGCTGACTGCCCAGCCCCCAAGATGGGCTGAGTTATTGTCTGTTTGCTAGAGAGTAAGGTAAGAATCTTACATTTTTAACTTCCTGGATATTAAAATACAATCTTTAAGATGGAATCCTTCCTGCCTTGCACTGTTATCCGAAGGAGAAAACAGCATACAGGTAAAGGTAAAAAAGTAAGCTGGGCCTGCAGGATTAACACAATAAAGCCGTGGGCTATGCTGAGGTGCCCTCTTTTATATGAGGAATATTCAAACATTCCAGGCCAAGTTGCTCCTGGCTTTTTGAGCTTTGATTAATTTTGGGTCTTTTTAGTGGATTTTCCTGGCCTTTTTCTCTTTCCACCCTGCTCATATCTATTTTCCTGCCTAACAGGTGGAAGGAAGGAGGAGGGGGCCCATCTTCTGCAAAGCTCCAGGGCAGACCTGGGGCCCAGCTCTGAGAAACAGGAAAGCACAGCTGCCAACACCTTGGCCTCTGGAGTTCACGGGTCTGAGTTCAAAACCACCTTCTCCCACTGTGGACCGTGGCAAAACCCCTTCGCCGCTCCGGTCTCGGTGTTCTCGCCATAAAATGGGGGTTGGGGGTGGGGGCTTTATATATACTTTCCAAGTGTTGACACCACCACAGGCCGGCCCAGAAGCAATGCTCACAAATAGCACACAGAAGTCTCACTGGTCTTACGACCTCGGCGGTTTTGCCGCCCGCCGCCCGCCCCCAAGCACGCTCCGGAGGACTGCCTGGGCCGGGGTGCGCGAGGCCCCGGGGCAAGAGCTGGACCTCTAATTAAGACCGAGGGCGCATCCCTGGGGGGCGCCAGGGGGCCTCAGGGCGCAGCTTGTTGCCGTGACGCGGCTCAGGTGGCGGAGACCCGGGCGTCGCTAAGTAGGTTCCTCCGGCCAGCGCCTCGAGGGGGCTTTGCTGCGACGTCCCACTCCGGGTCCCCGGGGCAGACGCTAAGGCCTCCGCACTGCACCGCGACCACCGCCGCAGTCCCTTCCCGCGCTCGTCGCGGTGCCTACTGCGGCTGCGCGGGCCAGGAGGGCGGGAGCCAGAGAACGCCAAGTGCGTGCACCCTCTGCTGGCGCCTAACGGTCTCCGCAGCGCGCTTGCGCACGAGTCCCAAGCTCCGCCTCCGGGCTGCGGGCGCGCAGAACTGTTGGCAATCCTCCCCTCCTCCACTCCCACCGCGGGGCGGGGTCGCCCCGGAATTCGTGGAAGAAGGCGGTGACGTAGAATGCCACGCCCCCGCCCTGGTTCCCCGTTTGAAACCCCTCGGCTCCTCGTCGCTGGCCAATCGCAAGCCGCCCAGTCCCGACCGCTGACCAATGAATGGCACGCTAGGACCGCTTCCTGCTCCATGCCCTGCTCACCCCTCGGGCGGGCACGGGGGTGGGCGTAGGCCGCGGTGACGCGCGGCGGGCCGGGAGCCGATGGGGGGCGGGCTCGGGGCTGATGGACGGGGACGGTTGCCAGTGGCGAGGCGCTGGTCGCACTTCCCGTCGGGGAGAGAGTGTAATATGGCGAAGACCTACGATTACCTGTTCAAGCTGCTGCTGATCGGGGACTCGGGGGTGGGGAAGACCTGTGTCCTGTTCCGCTTCTCCGAGGACGCCTTCAATTCCACTTTCATCTCCACCATAGGTAGAGGGGCCGGGCAGCGACCGGGCGCGCCCCTGAGGGGCTGGGGCAGAGGGCGCGGCCGGGCCGGACGGACGCAGGGATCCGAAAGGGTCAGGGGGCCGGGGGGGGGAGCCGGGCAGTCGCCCGTACCGCCGTTCGGGGGTTCTTGGGCCATGGAGGGGGAGCACGTGCCCATTTGGCAGATGGGGAGGCTGAGGCTCCATCCCTCGGTTCGTCAGGGGGCTTCTGTCCTGAAGTCTTGGCGCCCGTCATCTCATTCTGTCCTCGCAGCAGCCCTCGGAGCTGTACTGTTGGGGTCCTCGTCTTCCAGAAGTGACACTGAGGCACGGGGAGTTGGTCGTAGGAAAAGGCCCATGACATCTGACCTTCTTAAGCATCTGCTTTGTGCAGGGCACTTTAATGTGCATGGTCACACTCGCCAGTCCTTTGCGTCGGGTGCCGTTATGAACCCATCTCACAACTGAGGGATTTGAGGCACAGGACATGGCTAAAATCGCACAGTCTGCAGGTGGCAAAGGTGGGATTTGAATCCATGTTTGTCTGACCCCAAAACTCAAGGCTCAGCCATCCCAGAGAGATGCGAGCACGTATCGCAGGACAAGCACAGGTGATTCTCCTCTGAGCCAGGACTCCAAACCCAGACCTCTCGTGCTCTTTGCTCTGGCATATTGAGGGGATAAGCCCCTCTCCCTGACCCTGTTTCCCCCATGGGTGAATTTCCTGTAGAAGGAATGGTGAGTGGGAGTCTGGAGCCTTTCCCTGCCCAGCTTTCCATCCCACTGGAGGGTGTCAGTGGTGACGGCCGTGACTTCCCTATCTTGAGGCCCAGGACACCAGTTGTCACTTCGCAAAACAGCCTTTCCCACAGAGCCAGCCCACGTTGTGGTCGAACAAAATTGGCTTGTTGCTTCTCAGTTCTAGTGTCCACAAAAGTGGAGCTGACTTTTTCCTAGGCCACAAAAACAGCCATTCACATGGAAAGGTTTGACCTGGAAGGAACACCGTTCAGTGCGGTGGCTTGTGAGTGAGCTGGGCGGCCTAGCACACTTCCTGGCCCACTACCTCTGGAGCAGAGAAGCAGGAGCATGGTCGCTGAGCCCGGGAGTTGATTACAAGTGGAGAAAATCTAGGAAACTGGCTTTGTTTTACCCAAAGTGAAACCCAGTCACCTAAACTCCCTGAAACCCATGATGAGCCACTGATTCCATCGTCATCCTCCTCCAGAAGCAGCACCTTACAGTTAGGTGCCAGACGCAGAGTAGAGGGAATTGGACTGGAAATCATCAT
The DNA here is from genome assembly GCA_032199065.1 of Smutsia gigantea. NCBI lineage: Eukaryota > Metazoa > Chordata > Mammalia > Pholidota > Manidae > Smutsia > Smutsia gigantea. The sequence goes on along the minus strand of JAVSCE010017278.1, from coordinate 21,427 downwards.
GCCTGGTTTCCTCCTGCTGTTTGCCCTTGAACACACGCTTCACCTCTCTGAGCCCCGTGTCTTCAGTTTAGGGTTGGTGCGTTCTGCCTGGGCCACTGGCTGGTTGAGGATCAGAAGCGTACAGTGAGCATGGGCTTGTCACCACTGCCAGAGGCTGTCCTGAGGAAGCAAAACGGCTCCTGTAGTGCCAGCCTCCCACCCCTGGGCATAGGTGTTTTTGATTTCTCCTCCTCTTCCAGGGTCCAACTTTGGGATAACCCTTGCATCCCCACCAATCAGGAAGTGGTGTAACTCCTGGTAGGCCGTGGCTTGCTTTCAACGCCGCCTCAGTTTCCCAGCATCGGAAGCTTCCTGTTCAGCACAAGCCCTAGTGAAATCCATTCAGGGGTTGGGTTTTTTCTTTGGTTTCTAATTCTTGACCAGAAAACCCAATCTAGCACTTCACAGTTCCACTTGCAGACAAAAACGTGTCTTAGACGAATGTCACCTAGGCAGGTGGAGGTGGCACTTGAACCTAAAATCCCTCCCTCCCTCTCTGGTGTTCTTATTAAGTGTGGAGCCTTCTTTCATGCCTCTGTCTTCTAGGAAAGTTTAAGTCACCCTGACCTTGAAGTTGCATCCTCATAATTCTTGGGCCTCGTAAAGTTTACACTTCCTAATTAAATTTGGTGTGTTACTAAAACCCAGGAGGAGGACTAGACAGAGTAATGTGTGGCTCTGCTGATTAAACAGTGCTTCTGGTTTCATAAGGCCCCGCACATGTGCAGCAGGAGGTGGGGATGTTTTAGGAAGAGACAACGCCAGGCCACTTAGTCCTAAAATACAACTTACTGCAGGAAGGCACTGTACTGGCACTGAGTGTACCTCTGGGTTTTCTTTATAGATCAGGATTAAGTGGCTGTTCATTTTCTGCCCAGGTTTTGTTTTGCCAAAACCTATCATCATAAGCGCCGCCAATCACCTGCGGTGTGAACTTGGCCGTGTGGCTCCCTGAATCGGTTCTCCCTTGCCAGGCTCATCCCTGCTGCCTCCTCAGGGCCCCATTTGTTCATTCCTTCAGGGAGACAGATGATGTCTGTGGAAGGACTTCATAAACTGCACAGCACCATATAGACACTGTTGCTCTCAATTATTTCATCCAGCTGTCTTTCCCCTATGCCTACTGCATGCAGATGAATCAGAGGGAAGCAGAAATGTAACAAGGCCCGAGGTCCAGGTGTGTGTGCAGGACTGGGCAGTTGGCTTCTAGCAAATACAGACTCTGCCATGCTTAGTCACTGGACATGCAGCTGTGAGTAAGGTGTCTGAGTCCCTGCCCTCCTGGAGCTCATGGTCTACCAGGCAAAATTCAGGTGCAGGCTTCTGTTCCCTGTGGGCCCCAGGATAGCTCATGAGGCAGGCAGGGATGAAATTGGCACCCCCATCATGCGTTCTGAGGGGTCAAGTCAGGCTTCAACCTCAGGGCTTCACAGGTAGAGATTTAGAACAGACTCAATGGAGTCTGGCTGGGTTTGGCTATTTCCCCCCCCCACAGGCCATTCAGAGTGGCAAGTTTTACTCCTAGATTCACGGAGCAAGTAAACAAGTATACGATGTCAGGGATAAGTACTTAAAGAAGGAAGAGCAGTCAAGAGGAGAAGAATGGGGACGGTCGGGACGGCCCCCCTGAGAAGGGGACTTTACCAGAGCCCAGAAGTGAAGGGAGGAGGGAGCTGAGTGGCCACGGAAGGAAAGGACATTCCGAAAGAGGGAAAAGCAAGCACAAAAGCCCTGAGGCAGGAGCATGCCTAGGATGTTTAAGGAGCAGCCATATGGTCAGAGAGGACGGCAGGAGTGGGTGCTCAGGTCAGCCAGGACCTTGGAGCAAACTTTTCACTTTATTCTGGGGCCTAAGGGGTGGCAGGAAACCACTGGAAGGTGGGTTTTTTGGGGGTTAAAGGACAGGGAGAGGTTTGTTGGGCTGACAGGCGGTGGGGTGGGCACTGTAGAGAAGGAACGGCATGTGCAAAAGCCAACTCCATGGGGCCCGGTGCCCTGTGTGCCTGGAAGGCCTGTGCCAGGGGGCATGGGGCTCTGGTCTGCCAGGGGCTGAGAGGAGAGAGAAGAGCCAGCCCTGCCACCTGCCGGCTGCACTCTGGGCAGCTCCCGTCTGCCCTCTGGGCCTCCACTTCCCCTTCTGTGAGAGGAGAAAGTTCTCCAGGCTCCTCCCGATTTATGGTCAGGGAGTCCAAGACCCCGCATGCCCGGAGCCAGGCAGGTGCTCCATAAGCTGTCAGCTGTACAGGTTGGCAGTGCCTGCCTCGGGTGCAGCTTGGGAAGTGGGCTCTCAGTGATGTGCCTTTTTCTTTTTAATTTTCTTTCAGGAATTGACTTTAAAATTAGGACCATAGAGCTCGATGGCAAGAGAATTAAATTACAGATATGGTAAGAGTCATTGTCGTCATCAGCCTCTTCCCTCTTCCTGTGACCATGGCTTCTGTCTCTGTACCCAGCTGGACCCATCAGGCTGTCTTCAGGAGCGCCAGGAACTGTGCTCTGCTGGCTACGGGTGCCTGGGGTCTGTGTCCGCACCCTCTGGGGATACAGCCGCCAGCCCCGGTTAGTCCAGCATTCCACCTCAGGCACAGCCGGGCCTGGTCTTCAGCACCACGTGCTTCCCTTGGGCTCGGAGAGAGCCTCTGGGCCTGGCAGCAGTGAAGGCTGCCAGGAACAGTGAAATGCCCCAGCCCGGCATTCCCTTTTGAGCCTGTCGACTCACTGAAGAAGGCCAGTTTTCACTTCCCTTTTTCTCTCCCGGGGAAGCCCAGGCCTCACTTCCTTGCACACACACCTGAAACCCCAAAACCAAAAATAGGCTGAGGCCAGGCCCATCGGTAAGACCGTTTCCGTTCCACTCTCCATGGACTGACTTCCCATGCCACACGGAACTAGAGTTGTGAGTCCCCCTCCACTAATACCGACTGTGGCCCAAGCCACTGCGCTAGGAGGGCTGAGCTCAGGTGGTTAGATGGAGGGGAGAGCCACCTTGCCGCCACATCACTTGCAGGGAAGCAGGAGCCCTGAGAAGAATAAAGAGGAGTCATATCTGGCTGGCACCTGTGGGTGGGAGGGAGACGCCCTCCCTGCAGCACGACTTCCCTGTTCAAGTCTCAGAGCATGAGCATTGACCTGCTTGCCTGCTGGGTCCCCTCGACCTCAGTAGCATTCACCTCTGAATCTGACTCCAGAATCGAAGTCTGGGTGAGGCCTAACTCCTTGTGGATTGCTAGTCAGCAGTCACTGGCCACCTCATAAGCTACAAGCCATAAAAGTTCCTCTACTCCCACCACCTTGCTTCCTGGCAGCCTCAGGGCCCAAGTCCAAAGTGGCCCTGTCCCAGCAGGCAGAGGTTTCGCTTTCCTCCCCTCCCATGTTCCTGCTTCTGCTCTTAGCAATCTCAATGAGGTTCGTGACTTTCTTAAAACTCTCCTAGACCAGGGCCATGGTTGAGGATGAAATGACTATTCATGACCACAAATGCTGCCTGCTATTGGCATCAGAAAGTCAGCTCAGTCCCAAATGAGGCTCTTCTGTACAGTCCACACAAGCAGAGCCCTGGGGCAGAGGGTGGAGGAGATCGCAGGAGGAGCCCTGGGCCCAGAGGCAGAAGACTTGGGTCTTGCCCTGCCTCTGCCACTGATACCAGTTAAGTCACCTTTAAACCAAACACTGAATACCCTCTGTGCTGGGCACCGGCTTGTCTACCTCATTGTCACCCCTCATCTTTGTGAAGAACTGGCCCCACCACCACCACCTCCACCAAGGTGGCAAGCCCGGAAGTGCTTCCGGAGCCCCAGCTGAGGTCTCCTGGCTCCGCCCACCAGCAAGGGCTGTGTTCCTGTGTCCCGTGCCATGTGACCCATCCCTTCCACATGCACACGGCCCTGAATTCTTACAAGTAACATCCAACCTTGGCTGTTCTGTGACCCAGAAACTCTGGGGAGATTCCCTAGGAAGCAGTGGTTCAGAAGAAGCCGCAGGGAGTCGTGGCCTTGCTGCATCCCGACTTGGGGGATGGTGGCAGGTCCTCACCTCCTTCCCACCAAGGCGTCGTCCTCTGTAAGATGAGGGGGAACACGGTGCTCCTCGTAGCAGGACAGTGAATGAGGAGAAAACGGGGCGTCCATCCCCAGTAAATGGCCACCATTCCCACTGTGACAGTTGTTCACCTTCTGCCTCCCTAATATCCCTTCTCCTTGTCTTTAGGGACACAGCTGGTCAGGAACGTTTTCGGACCATCACAACAGCCTACTACAGGGGCGCGATGGTATGGACTGGGTTTTGTTTCTGTTTTTGGGTCAAAAAAATGAGCATCCCTACCTAGCATACTGAGACCTGGCTATTTCTGGGGACCCCTGCTCTGGCTCCTCGGGGATCCTTGTCCCAGGTTAGCTTTAGGGAAAGGCTGTGTGCCCCCCCTGCTGCTCCACATATGTACATCCCCTTCTGCTTCAGAGACAAGGCCAGGTTTGAGGAAACCTATTTCTTTGGGAATGGAGGAAGACAGAGGAAGCCGGTTCTGCTAGGTGAGGTCACTGAAATCAGAGACGGCATGCCCCAACACTTACCAGCATTCCTGTGGCGTGTGTCAGCCCCTGTGGAATGTGCTGCCCCAAACTCAGAGGTTGTCCAGGAGCTGACCTGCTGTGGGCTCTTGGATGTTAGGCTTGTTACCTGGCCCTGAGGGGCACTGACATGACAGGGAGACTTGCTGATTATCCCACAAGTATTTCTGCCAAGTGCCTTCTCCAGGCCAGGCCTAAACTACATGCAGAGGGAGACCTGGGAAGGGCCAGGGGCCAGAGGGAGTGGGAGGTAGACGCCCGGGGCCTCGCTCAACACCCTGGGTCGCCCCAGGTCACCCTGTGAGCCCCGTCTCCTTACTCGGGAAGAGAGCAGGACTCTGTTATTCCAGGCAACTGTGAGGCTAGACAGCCATCTCCCTATTTCCAGCTGCCATTGCACCTGCCCTTTCCATGGCACACCCCACCATTTAACTGTATAGGTGCCTGTTTCCTTAGCTAGACCATAAGCTCTGTGGAACAGGGCCATGTCCTGGTCACTGTCAAATGCCCTGTGCCTGGGCCTGTGGTGGGGGAGCTTAGGAAATCCTGGTGGACAGCAGAAATAATGGAAGCATTAAGTATTTAGAGCGTCCCGCACAGTGTCTAAAACATAAGAGAAACTCAATCGCATGGGTTGCAACCTTAGCACTCCTCATTAAAATGTATTTACTAATTTTCCCCTTCCCTAGCTGTGCTGTGATGGGGCAAGGGCCTGAGGCTTGGGGGAGTTTCAGCTATGTGGCCTCAGGCCCCATCCCTCTTGGGGCCAAAACTGCCCCCCACAGCCCCAGTCACTGAGCCCCTCCCTTTGCCAGGCACCAGGCCCAGATCTTGGCCATAAACCCCGGAGCATGGATGCCATGGTTACCCCCATCGACAGATGAGGGACCTGAGGCCCAGCACGAGTCTGTGCCTGTCATGCAGAGGGTACAAGGCTGGGCCGGTGCTCATTGGCTATCTCCAGCACACACATCCTCAGCCAGCCCCCGTTGAGCCTGAACTGAGCCCTCCTGTCAGCCCGAGATGATGGTAGCTGTGGTCCTCCGAGACCCGTGCTGAGCCGTACGCACGCCAGCCGCACATGGCTGTGTGAGCCTCGGTGGGTCACGGCGGTAAATCCAGCCCTTCAGTAGCACTGAGCCACGTGTGGCCAGCGGTGACTGCACGGGACAGGACAGAGAACCTGGCCACCACTGCAGCCCACGGTCATCCCTCTTTCCCTGTGGTACTGGACCATGGGGTCCCGAAGTTGGGGGACATTGGGTGTCTGTCGTCCCATCGTGAGTTTACAGGTGGGGAGAGCTGTGCCCAGGTGGGGGCTGGGAAGATGATCACCCGGAGCCCCGAAGGGAGTTTCAGGGAGGACCTGGAAGAGAGCCACTGGGTTTTCCAGGTGCCTCTGCACTTTCTGATAGCGAGCTTTATCTCTCCCCACCAGAGGTACCAATCCAGGACCTTGGAATTTGGAATTAAGCTTAGCGGCAGGAACCCCAGGCCACCAGAGCGCCTGCCCCTGGATCATTGGGCCAAAAGGCCTCACAGCCCCATGACATTTTTTGCTCCTGATGGCAGCTGCCGGGCAGAGGCAGCTCACGGGGTCTGCCCACCAGCGTCTCCTCATGCTGGCCTCAGCTAGAGCGCAGCAGACAACAGCAGCCGCTAACAGCGCCTCCGAGTCCTCTCATCCCAACCCTGAGTGATGGAGGGCCCCGGGTGCTACTTTGAGGGGTTCTGGCTGCTGTGACCATACTTGGGACAGGCTATGAGACCACAGCATATCCTCAAGTTCACGGCGGGGATTTGGAATTGCAGTGGCTCTTTTGCCTAGTCTGCATGATTTTGTCATACACCCTGGCCCCCGAGGTCATCCATCTAGTGCACACAGCCTGTGTTGGTATTCTGCAAACTAGGTGGCCTCAGTGACATCTTGGCCAGCACCAGAGGGTACTGACACAGAGCTGGGCCCTTGGAGCAGGTAGCATGAGGAATGGAGTAGGCCAAGCTGGGAAGGACAGCTGGGGTTTCGGGCCTAAGAGACATGAGACTCGCCATGTGTGCCCCTCGGTGATGTCCCAAGCAGCAGGGACACTGGAACGGCGGCCCTGACCATGGCTTGGTCCTGGCGAGGGCCCAGGGAGATTCCTAATGAGAGCTGGCGTCATCAGCTGCTGCCTGGTTAGCCTTGCCTTGAATCTTAAAGGTCACTTTTCTCTGTGCCTCTGTTTCCATTGTAGCAGGCAGGGATATTTGTCCTCAGGGTGGGATCGTGGGGACACTCTGTGGCCCTTAGGGACCCGTGGACCGTCTCCCAGGTGCTCACACATTGGGTGTGGAGCCCAGGGGTACCAGTACTGCCCAGCCCAATGCTCAAAACCAGCCCCCACTTTGGTGGGGTCACTGGAAGGCATGCAGCTGTTGGGGTTCAGACACCAGTTATGTCCTTGACTGCCCTGTGGGACTAGAGACAGGGGCCTAGCCACTCTCCTACCTCAGAGTGGGGGTGGTGGGACCCACCCAGCCAGGGCTGGTGAGGCTTCAGCAAGATCCCAGTGCAGTGCCGGTGCATAGTAGGTACAGGACGACAGGTGAGGCTGGGGCCCCCAGGGCAGGCTGCACTGGCTGAGCCTGGGAGGGGACTCAGACTGGGTGGGGGGTGAGGGCGGGTGTGGAGGAGGGTGAGCACAGCAGAGGGTGGGCATGAGGAGCAGCAGGGTGGATGCCGGGGTGTAAGGCTGGGAAGTCAGCAGGGCCCTGGGGGCTGCCAGGGTGCAGGGGCCGTACTTACCCTGCTGACAGTGTTGGGGGGATGGGGTTCTGGTCCAGGAGAAGGGTCACTCAGTGGCCCAGGGGGCAGGACTAGAGTCTAGGAGACTGGGGAAGGGCTCGTGCTAGAGCCCAGCAGAAGGCAAGCCCCAGGAGGAGAGGAGGGGGCTTGTGGGGAGGGGTGTCCTGTTGGTGTCCCCACTACCCCACCTTGCTGGGGCCCCCATGGAGAGTGTGCGGCTCATGCAGACTGCATGTCTCTGTCCCCCTGCCCAGGGCATCATGTTGGTCTATGACATCACCAACGAGAAGTCCTTCGACAACATCCGGAACTGGATTCGGAACATTGAGGAGGTGAGGATTTCAGCCCCTCCCACGCTGGGAACTTCCCATGTGCCCTCTCCTCGGTCCTCACCGTGGAGCTCCCAAGTTTACAGATGAGGTCACTGAGGCAGAGACACCTGGAAGAAATTTGCCTAGAAACCCTAGACTCTGGGGACTGGAAGGAACGTAGGTGTCAACCCCAGAGATGACACACTGGCCTGAGAGCCCGCCCGTTCCCCAGCTGGGCTGTTAGATTCAGGCAGCTGTCACGAGAGAAGGGATACCTGAGCTCTCGGCCACTGCGAGCCTTTGGTGCTTTCTAGAAAAGGAAGATTCTAGAATCGGCATGACCTTCGTATTTGGTGGGTGTGGTGAGAAGGCACATCAGGCCGTACTTTGAACTACACAGCAGAGCGGGACGCAAGCTCGTATGAGGTCCCTTCGTTCAGGTCAGCACCACCTGGACTGCAGCTAGCTGGGAAAAGGGGCCTTGGACCACGGAGAGGAACAGGGGCAGGCCCCGCCTCCCTGCCCCAAAGCCGGTACTCATCACCTTCCGGCTCCCCATAGGGCTGGCCCTCACTCCCACAGCTTTCCTGGACATTGGCGCCTACAGCCTTTGATGACTCTCAAGGTGGGGCTTTAGGGCCCAGGTGCAGCCAGAGAACTTCCCACATCCATAAAGCCAGGGCCAAGGGTCATAGCACTGCTGGCATTTGGGAGCAGCTGTGCTGGGTAGCCTCCCCGGTGACCCTGCGCTGGCTGGCGGGAGGCTGGGCTGCGGCCGAGGAGGGGAAACAGCTCACCTGGGTCTTTGTGGAAACTCTCTGGCCCTGGCCGATAGGTCCTTCTGGATGCCCCAGTCCTTCAGCATCCCAGACACCTCCACCAGGAGTGTGGGAGAGGGCTGGAGGAAGGAGCCATTTTCAGGTGTGAGAGCAGATTTAAGGGCACACCAGTGGATGGCAAAGCCCCCACTCCAGGCACAGCCATTTCCGGAGCCCAAAGAGAAGAAGCTGGAGGGGTGCAGCAGGCCCCAGGACAGCTGCTGGAGCGTCCAGCAGAGGAGCCAGGGGGGAGGGAGACAAGCAGAGGGAAACAGCCTACCGTGCCTGCCTCCTGTAGGCCAGACCCGGCCAGAAGCCCGAGGAGGTCGGCACAGGAGCCTGACTGACACAGCCCCTGGTGACACTGTCCTCCGCAGCCGGAAAGTGAGTGCTCGGTCAGAGTGGCAGCCAGAACCCTGGACTCGGGCCTGGCGGCTTGGCAGTGTGACCTGAGACAGGCCTGTCAGCCCCTCTGAGCTTGTTTGTCACTGAGCAGAGCTGTGCCGGGTAGTCCAGGCTGAGCCTGCCTCTCACCTGCCCCCCCCCACCCTTCTGCCCCTCAGCACGCCTCTGCAGACGTCGAAAAGATGATTCTCGGGAACAAATGTGACGTGAACGACAAGAGACAAGTTTCCAAGGAGCGGGGAGAAAAGGTGGGCGTGGTGGCCGCCCCAGGCCTGGCACCTCGGGACAGGGGGACCCCTGCCTGGAGGCCAGCTCTTCCCTAGAGGGCCCCCCAGTTGCTTGCTGATGGAAAGGCTGGGCTTTGGGGGAGAATCCCTCACGGCCTTTACGAGCGTAAGACGACTGCCCCATCCTGGCTTGTCCGAGACTGAGGGGAGTCCTGGGACTCCCAGCTCTGCCAGGTGACTGGGAACAAGTCATCTGCCCCAGGGGGCGCGTGCCTGGGGAAGGCTGCAGGCAGCTGGCGCTTTCCGGGTGTGCTCTGTGCGCTCCCGTATGGTGTCTTGCTGGAATCTGTCGGGGCCGTACAGCAGAGGACAAAGCTGTGATTTTAGCTGGGCCTCTGCAACTTCCCACCAGGGACATTCACCACCTGCTGCCCACTGGTAACTCAAAGGAGCTGCCCAGGAGGTCAAACCCACAGCTCTGGACACCTCCCAGGGCACTTTGCGGGTGTCAGGGTCACCTGGCAGCTGATATAAATGTGTCTCCCTCCCTCACAGCTGGCCCTGGACTATGGAATCAGATTCATGGAGACCAGTGCGAAGGCCAATATCAATGTGGAGAATGTGAGTCCTAGCCCACGGCACCTTCCCGCTTCAAGCCGAGGGGCAGGCTGACCCTCTGAGGAGGCTCTGCTGGAGGGACCAGCTTCAGGCTCCGGGCTGCCCTGTCATCCAGCTGCCATCTGAAGGGCCCTTCCTGACAGTGTGTGCAAGGTCCCTTGAGAGGCCCTGGGGGATCGCCCCAAGACTGACATCAGTAGGTGCACGCCCCAGCTGGGCACCTAGGACATTATTTCACTGGCTTTCGAGCAGCCCCAGGGAGCAGGCACAGTTTTGCAGGTGGGAAACTGAGGCTCAGAGATTCCCAGCTCTGGGTTCATACTCTTGGCCATGCCACCCGCAGAGACTGGCACCGGACACAAACCCAGGTGGAGCAGGGAGCCCTGACTGAGCCTCGGCCGGGCCGCCTTCCTCTCCCCTAGCAATGCCAGCCTTGCAGCTGACCCACCTCTCCCTCCGTCCACTGCCCCAGCGGTCTTTCTGGGACGGATCTTCCATGGCACTCCCAACCTCAACCCAATGAACATGGCGCAGAAGGCCCTCCCTCGCTGGCCCCAGCTGGTGTGTGCACCCATCCCAGGCCACCTTGCTGCACCCTCTCCCAGGCTTTGCTACAGCCCCTTCTCTCTCACTCCCTTTCCATCAAGACCCAGCCCAAGTGGCCCTGGCCCCTCCCCAGGGAAGCCTGCACCATCCCTCAGACCCTTAGGCCCACCATTTTGGGTGCCCCCAGCACCCCAAGCCACCCTCCATGAAAAACCTTTCTGGGTGTTTGCTGAGACTCTGCCCCTCCCCTCCCCGCAAGCCAGGAGCCCCTCAGCTGGAAATGCTGAGCTGGTTTATCTATACGTGAGGTCCAGAAGTAGGGCTGGTGCCTGGCTGAAGTTTATAAGTATTTGTTGAAATTACAGTTGAGGGAAAGGAGGCTGCCGTGGGGGTTAGCACCCTGGGGTCAGACCTGCTCAGGCCTTCTCCGTGCACGGGAAGGCAGCCCTTTTACCCCATCCCAGCCCTTCCAGGTCTCCCTGCCAGCAAGGACCCAAAAGGAAGCTTGTTTGGCCAAAGAGCTGCTTGTCTTTCCACACTGCCCCAACCGTCAGAAGGGAGGCAAAGCGGGCAGGGCGCAGGATTAAGGGTGGAGAGCCGGGTCCCCTTCCTGGGTCGTTCTGGATCAGTAAGTGGAGCCTTTGGACCAGTCCCCTAACCCCTCCAAGCTTCCGTTTCCTCTCTGACCAGTCAAGATCGGCCCACCTCCCAGGATCATTGGCTCAGGGAAGGTGGCCGTCTGGGTGGGTGGAGGTAGCCTGGCAGGGGCAGGAGATGGGGCCGGACAGGTGAGCCCCACCACAGTGAGCCGGCCTGACGCTGTTCCCCGTGCCTGCCCCACTGTCCCGCCATAGCCACTGCATAGCGGTGGCCGGGAGCCAGTGGGCCCCGTCTGCTTCCCGCTGCAGGGCACTGATGGCACACTCACTCCACAGGCGTTTTTCACTCTCGCCAGAGACATCAAAGCAGAAATGGACAAAAAATTGGTGAGTGTATGTCCTTCCTGGATCCCTGCATGGGTCCCAATGGTGTGAGGCTTCCCCAGGCAGAGCTACTTTTTAGGGCCCAACCAAAGCCAATAGGAGGAAGAGAGAAAGTGTGGCTGGGGCATCCGCACCCACATGCCCCCATCTGCTTCCTTCCACTGTGGCCCAGAGCTGCTCGCCGCCAGGGGCTGCCTGTTAACACACGGGCTGCCTGGGGACACACGGCCCTTTCCATCCTTCTCGGGAGACGGGCTTGTCCAAGGACAGAGAACCTCCTGCAGAGAAGCTCCCCGGGCAGGCCCAGGGCCACAGTCCCCTCGTAACAAGGTCCTTCTGCAAGACATGGGTCTGACAGGTGCTGGCTTTTCTTCCTGATGAGCCTGCAGGTCAGTTGGTGCCCCCAGCCCCCAGTTCCACAGGCTGTGACAGCTCTGTGACCTTCATTCAGTGGGTCTCGGGGCTCTGTGGAGGTCCTGCCCGAATCTCTCCCCATCCACCCTTTCGTTTGTCTCTGGCTTTTCTGTTTTCTAGCCCCCAGCACTGGGCATAGCTAGTGCTTTCTTGGTCAGTCTGAGCACTTGACCTTGGCCGTGCTCAGCACCTAGACTGTGTGATGAGTCTTGCCCTGGAGCCTCCGTCCCAGTGGCTACTCTCTCCCAGCTGAGCGGCACTCTCCTTCGTCTGATCCGAGAGCACAAAGCGCTCTGTGCCTGTCCCACATCTAGTCACACAGACTGCACACGTCATAGGAAGTGCTACTCAGGGAGTTCCCATCTGATTTAAAACGTCTCTTTTCATGATTCTAAGATCCTGTGATCACAGGATTGAAGCAAAAGACATATGATGGATTCAGTAGTGACCTTTGGCCAAAATGGAAAATAGTCCACGTAAACCAACACGCCAACCAACGACGGCATGTGATTTTCTTAACACTTCTTTTCTTTTCTATATAACGGTAACATTTTGATCCTTAACAATTCCTTCTGACAATTGCCCACCCGCAGTTACACTGCGTGGCACAGGCACTTTGCTTCCCTTCGCCTGTGCTTTTGATACCGGCCTGCAGATTGTCTCCAGGATGTGCCGTATCCTTCCAAGGCACAGATCGTGAAATGCTGATGCGCAGCCATAATCCTCACTATCTCCTTTTCTGAACTGAATTGCAAATCAATGACAGCTAAATTCCTACCCATTTCCTACCGCTTTTGTTTATTTCCAGAGCTGCAGCCCCGTGCCATTTTCACATCTGCCTCGTTTTTAGTTGAAATGCAATGGACACATGGTGTGAGTCTGAGGTGTGAGCCACACTCTAGTCTGGTACATTTACGTGTTGCAGTGGGATCACCGCAGTGGCGTTCGCTGGCACCTCCATCATGTCACACGGCCCCCACTTCTCCTTTGTGCTGAGAGCAGGATCTAGATAGAGTCGCAGCAGCTTTGACGTTTATAACACAGCATTGCTGACTGGGATCACCGTGCCATGCATTAGACCCACAAGACTATTGATCTTGCAGTCACAAAGACATCTTGCATATCTGTCTTTACGCCGTGGATGCAGCCAGCTCTGCCCACCCGTCTTCCTTCTTGGGCACATCAGAGAAAGCTGAGCTCTGGCTGCTGTCAGCCTCTCCACCCTGTCGCCCAGCCACTGCCCAGCTGTCCCCTCTGTGCCAGCCACACTGGCCTTTCTTGTTCCTTGAACACCCCGTGTTCATTTGGACTTGACCCCCCCCCCAACCTGAGGTGCATCTCGTTGCATTAGTGTCCTGGGGCTGCTAGAACAAAGCCCATAACACACCTAGCAGCTTTCACCACGCGCATTTCTGGAGGTCACAAGTCTGAAGAGGGTGTCCCAGGGCTAAGAGCACGTGGCAGCAGGGCTGGATAGTTTTCTGGAGGCTCCAGGGGAGATGAGAAGACGCCACTTCCTCTCCTTGCCTGGCTTTGAGAGGCCACGGCATTCCTTGCCTTGCGACCCTTTCCTGCATCTTCCAAGCCACTTGGCATCTCTCTGACCCCGTTGTCACCACCCTCTCTCGGACCACAGCTGGGAAAGTTTCTGTTGTAAGAATTCCCAGGATCAGGTTGGACCTACCTGGATGATCCAGGGTGCGGTCCCCCACTCTGCATAGTCACGTCTGCGAAATCCCTCCAACCACATCAGGCACCGTCTTTGCAAGTGGCAGGAATGAGGGCATGGATACCGCTGGGGGCAGTTCCTCTGCTGACCACAGCCCTGCCCCCACCCACCCCCCAGCCTTACTCCCTCACCCCTGAGGTCTCTGTTCAGACGTCACCATCGGAACACACCTCCACCCTTCCCTGCCTGTCCTCCCGATGCTCGCCACTGTGGATCAGTGCTGTCCACCCACACAGTGAGCTCCCCAGACAGGCCCTTTAGTCTGCCACTGTGTGCCTGCTGTCTCCAAAGGCGTCTGCCACAGCAGACATCTGATGGTTACTTGGGCAAATTTGGGTTTTAACAAAGAGCTGAAAGATGAGAAAGGATTAGTCAAAGAAAACCTTCCAAACTGGAGGAGCCCAGAGGAAGTAAGTTGAGTCACAGAGTTGGCAGGGGCCAGGTCACAGAGGCCTCCAATGCCAGAACAGACCTGGGCAAGTCCTCTGAAAACGGGGTGCCGGTGGGTTTTCAGTAGGGATTGAGTGCGCCAGATGGAGTTTAGGGCTTACATCCCCGGCAGTGGGGCAGAAAGTGCACAGGGTGAGGGGGTGAGCCAGCCAGATCCTCGGCACAGGGGACTCGGAGGCCAGCGAGGTGTGAGTGGCCCTGGGGCTCTGAGTGCAGCCTCCACCCCCAAATCCCAAAGGGCAGTCTTGGCGCTGCTCCTCGGCCGCCTCACTGGGTGTTAATGGACACAGTCGGGTAGATGGATGGGAAGAGGGTGGGGCGTGTGAATGCAGAGAAGAAAGTAGGGAAAGATGTTGAGAGGGTGGGTGGGAAGAATGGATGGTTGGAAAGGGTGGGTGGGTAGGAGGTGAAAAATAGATCTGTGGGTTTGTCAAAGATAAAACTGTCAGTTGGACGGGAGGGACTGGTGGGTGGGTGGACAGATGGACGGTTCGTGACCCGTGGACGGGGGATGGATGGTGAGTGGGCGGCTGGGCGGTTAAGGGACGTCCTGCTGGTACTCAGCCCTGACCTCCGAAAACCTTTCATGATTTCAGGAAGGCAACAGCCCTCAGGGGAGCAACCAGGGCGTCAAAATCATGCCAGACCAGCAGAAGAAGAGCAGCTTTTTCCGATGTGTTCTGTGAGGAGCGCTGCCTTCCTCTGAGCCTTGCTTGACTGAGCGGACTCTGCCTGTCCGGAGTGAGCCCCTCGCCCGGCCGGGTTCCCCCTCCAGCGCCCCTGCCGCGCGTGGCCACCAGGCCCACGGCTACCAGAACACAATCAAGAAATTCTTTATTTTAGTAACTGTCTGATCTTTTTCAACTTTGGAGATGGAGTAAGTTAAGAATTTGCTATTTTTCCCTCGACGTCTGCCGAATGGGCCTGTCCTTTGTGTAACTAGAGAGAAAGGTGGACCGTCAGCCAGCGTGGCGGGCTGCCTCTCTGGGCCTTGGATCCTCATCTCGCTGGGACACAACTAAAGCCCCACCAGAAAGCCCGTCCACGTCCCCCACCCCAGAAGCCAGGCCCCCAGAGACCGGCAGTGATTGCAAGGAGTGCCAGGCTCCGCACCCCAAGTGAGGCGGCCCATGCCGGGCCTGGGAAGTCTCCGCCCAGGCGTCTGAGGCCCACTTTCTCTTCTCCCGATCTCGGACGACTGACAAAAGCCATTGTCCCCGTCTTCTTTTTGACTGTCAGACCAAAGGGAGGCACAAATCAGGAACTCCTGAGGAAAGCATGGGGCGGCCTTCCCTGTACCCAGCCAGGCCTCGGCCGTGGGCAGCGGGCCTCTCTGCACTCCCCACCTGAGCATCGAGGGGGCGCCATGCGTGCCATGGGCAACCCCCAAAACACAGCCACATGTGGCCCGCCCGCAACCGGAGCACCTGCCTCCGCCCGCAGATGGCCCCTGCTCCGCTTCAGCCCCCGCTGTCTCCAAACCAGACGTTCTTTCTAGCTGAGATCTTTATTTTTCCAAATCTGTAGTGCCACGTGGTGATTGTGTCTGATGTCCAATGGCAGACCTACATGACTGGGAGGGAGCCTGGCATGCCCCAGCTGGACGGGGCTGAGTCGCAAGGCATTCCACGGTGACACACCGACCACAGCAGGGGCTGGGCTGTTTCTAACTGCCATCACCTGGTTCTGTGTTGACAGCTCTGCTTCTGGCAGAGACTGTGCGGTGGGGACCAGGGAGCCTCTGACTTCCCACCCCCTGCCCCAGCTGCTGTCACTCTGAGCCATTGGCATCGTAGTTCCTTCTTTTTTAAATTAAAATCTATGTACCAGCAATAGCCTGCTCTCCCCCGGAATCTCCTAACATGCTCTGTTTACATCGATAATGCACTTCAGGAAAACCAACAAATTAAAGCTCATTTTAAAGTTAATGGGTTTTTTTTTTAACAGGCCATCTTTATTCTCTTTTCATGGCTGCAGTTTCATCTGTGAAATTATAGATTGGACTACATTAAAGTTCACAGGTTCCTGTGTCCACGTTTTCCCTGTGGTGAACAGTTGTTGTCGGGTGGTGGGTCTGCAGGACACCGATTACTTCACACAGCCCAGGCGGGCGGGGGCCTCGGGGCTGGACGAGTTACAGGGAGAGGTGGTGGGTTGCCCTGGGCTCTGAAGAGGTGACGGTCATCAGAGGTCTGACTCGGAACAGTGATCCCCCAGCTCTGCGCCAGCTCCACAGGAACACGGGATGGCTTCCTACTCCCAGCGCTTCCTTGGCGGGTCACATCCCCTGCTCAGCGCACTTGGTCCCCGTCATGCCACCACGATGCTGTTTTCTCGGTCGTGTCTGGCACCCAGCTGAGCGTGCAGCTCCAGGCCTGCTTCCTCACCCCCCACCTTATCCTCGCCACACAGGCTACCCACCCATGACACAGCCTCGGGCTGAGTCTCAGTTCCCCCATCTGTAAAATAGACGTGGTCGTAGTGCCCACCTCATAGGATGGCCATGGAGAGCCAGTGAGGTGGTGTGTCCCGGGCTGGGACAGGAAAAATAAATGCGGAGATTAGCTGCTACCAGTGTCATCATCGTCATTAATGTCATATTTGTTATTAATATTTTTTCACATTATTTGTCGTGCTGCAGGAGAAAAACTTCTCTTTACATCTTGTCTCTTAACAGCAGTCATCCCAATAGCTTATGGCTTAGAGCTTTATTTGCCCCATAATGCCCCAAATTGCCACCAGCTGCCACCCCCAACCCCGGGCAGATGTTCTTGAACACCTAAGTCCCAACGTCTTGCTCAAAAGTGTCCCTGGTTTCCCTGACTTCCAAGGACTCTGCTGGGGTGGCAGGCAGGAAACTTATCCGCCATCACCTTCTTGAACAGAGAGAGATGACTCCTCGGCCTTTTTTTATCAGAACAGCTTTACTGAGATGCAACTCAGACAACCATACAGTTCACCCACTAAAGTGTGCATTTCACTGGCTTTTCATATACTCAGAGTTGTGTGGCCATCAACACTCCATTTTTGAGTTCTTCCATCCCCCTGGAGGACACCTCATCCCCACGAATAGTCACTCCCCCTGCAGCCACGGATCTGCTTTCCGTCTCCATGGATGTGCCTGTTCTGGACGTTTCCTGTACATGGGCTCATACAACACGTGGCCTTTTCTGTCTCACGTCCTCAGCATGATGGTTTCAAGTTTCATCCACACTGTGGCCTGTGTCACAGCTCCATTCCTTTTTATGGCTGAGTAGTACTCCCGTAGGTGGACCACATTTTTAAAATTTGGTCCTATTGACAGACATTTGAGTCATTTCTGCCTCTTGGACACCTCAGCTGTTGTCAGCTCCTCACACGTGCCGAGGTTGCCCCGGCCCCAGGGCCCTTGCCCTGTTTCCTCTCACGCCAACCTTCATGTGGCATCCATGTCTCCACAGACGGTCTTGTCTGTTGCTTCATCCCCAGCATCTAGCGTGGTGCCCACAGTTGGGGCCCAGCCAATGTTTACAGAATGAATGAATGAATGGAGCCATCGCAGGATGACAGAACCGTGTGACTGCATAAAACCCAGCACTGACAGCCTGACTTCCAACCCCTGACATCTTTGGCCCCAGCAAATCCCCAGGGCTAAGATGCCATTGTGGTGGGTTATCCTGCAAGCCGCCCCACACGGGGCCATGAAAATCCTGCTCAGCTGCTGAAGCCTCCAGCGAAAAGCCCAGACTTGATGCTAGAGGGGAGGGCCCTGCAGTCCCAGCCCCTTAGCTCCTTGCTGATCCCCTCTCAGAACTCCCTCTAGTGGCCACACGTTTGATCAAGGACCGCGGCCACCAGGGGTGGGGAATGATTCTGCTGTGATGGTCTCAAGGGAGGAAGGACGTCAGTGTGTGTGAGACAACATCCGCCCAGCAGATCAGGGGAATCAAGAGTGGAGCCGTGTGGTGGGGCTTCAGGGGCCCAGGCCAGAGGTGGACTGAGACACCCCATGTTTCTGAAGACTGAACTCCATGCAAACAAAGCTGCTGATGGCCAGGCTTTCTAATGAGGAGGTCTCCCCAAACAGCACTGAACCTCACCATCAAGGCTGAGAGCCAGCCCGTTGCGCTGTGGAGGGCATGGAGGATGAGCGAGGTGAGGTGAGGGGCCCGAGGTGGCCCAGCCCGTGAGGTCTGGAGCCCAAGTTTGCGTATCCCCCAGTGAGGCACAAAGGCATCGTCATAGTAGTAAGTCCTGTTATTATTACTCTTAACTGAGCCCCATCCTGCAGGGTTGAAGGCTGTCTCTCTTATCATCATCACCTAAGGAGAGCTATATCCTGCCCACTTTACAGATCAGGAAATTGAGGTCCAGGGAGGTTGAGCAACTCACCCAAAGCCACACAGCAAGTGAGTGGGAGACGCAGTTCCATGTGTATTCTGCTTGACCCACAGACTCCAGGCAAGGGTGCCCCTCTTTACTCAGCTGGCGCCTGCATGGGGCTGTCCAGATCAGCTGGGCCAGGGCAATAGGCCCATGGAGGGGCCCCCAGCTCAGCCATGAGGATCTGGGTCATTTCTGCCTGAAAAGGGAGGAGGAAGCGGCTTTGCCCATGTGCTGGGGAAGGGGGTGCAATCAGCACACATCCGGGGCTGGCTGAGCCGTTAGACACATGTTCCCACAGTGTGCATAGGGGTCCCCAAAATGTTTTAGTTTTTAAAATCAGAAGAAAAAATGAATATAATAATCAATGAATATATGAAAATGAACCCAGCCTGGATGCCATTGGTCTTGACATATTGGCCAACGCATTCATAAAACACAGTGTTAAATGTGTTTTGGTTTGCAGAGAGGACGTCACCATGTGGCCCTGTGCACAGTGTGGCCCGACCTGTCCAGGCTCAGGCTTCATTCCTGCCTCTGGGCCTTGCCTGTACGGTTCCCTCCACTGAGGCCACTTTCTGCACAACCCTGGCCCAATCAGGTTGGCTCCTTCCTACCTGCCCCCCAGGTGCCCCTTCCTCCAGATCAGCTAGGCCCCCTCTGGGGTTCTGGCAACTCCAGCCACCCCACCCCTTGGTTTCCTGCCAGATCTTACACTTAGAAACGTCACTAATTTCTCACTCTTCCTTGCCCGCTAGATTAGAGATGCCGGATCTCAGCACGTGCACCCGTCTGGGGCTCCCCCTCTGTTCCCTGAGGACCTGGCACACAATAGGTGCTTAATAAAGGTTTGTCAAGATCTGGGTGGTGCAAAGGTGTCCCAGCATCTGCAGCTTGGCAGCTGCTGGACTGCAGACACCGAGCAAAAGGCTGTCCTGGTCCCGCCCCAAGGCCTCACCTGCTTAAGGAAACAGGAACCCCCTGGGGGCAGCAGCCCCTCCCTGCTGAGGTACAGACCCTGAAACGAAACCGGGGCTCCTGCAGGCAATGGGCACCTTCAGTGCAAAGGACTGCCGAGAGGGCCCTCCCAGGTACGTGCCACGTGGGGGACCCTTCTGTCAGCCACAAGCCTGCCTCCTGTGCCTGCCCTGTGTTGGGTGAAGCTGGGACCCCGGGAGCGTCAGCCCCATCCCAGCCCTCTAGAAGACAGCATGGGGCCTGGCTGGGCCAGACAGGGCTGTGCAGGACCAGAGAGGCGTGAGGAATGTCCTGGGGGCACTGGGAGATGATCATTGCAAACTGGAGCTGGAGGTAGGGAAAGGGCATTCCTGGAAGGGGAACAGCGTGAGCAAAGGAGTGGAGGGAAGAGAACTGGATCAGTTTGGGGCAGGAAAGGATGTCCTTCTGGCTGGAATGTGGGGGACCCGGAGGTGAGGGAGGCCTCAGTGCCCGGGTCAGGAGTTGGATATTTGGTATGGGTGGATTCGTTCACCACCAGACACTTATTTGTCCACAAACACCGCTGCACCCTCTGTGCCTGCCCAGCCCGGGAGATGCTGGGGACCCAGAAGCAACCAGAAGAACCTAGCCTGGGCCCATTTCCCAGGAGCCTCTCACACAAGGGACACATCTGTGTTGGTCTCAGCCTGTCCTGGTAGTGCTGTCGTCTAGAAATACCTGGGTCCCCGTGAGCTTCCCAGACAGCTCCTATTTCTGGACCACTGCTAGGACTGAACCAGAGCCTGTGATTCTTAGGATTGCAAGATGCCCTTCAGCAACAAGTCTGGGAACTTTGAAGAAAAAAAAATGTATTACTTATAAACCCTTGTCTTGTAAATGAGTTTCAGCTCCAGGCACGTTAGCTATAAATTCACTGTGACCAAAGAAATTTACAGAAAGGGTTCTTGGGGTGAAAAGGTTATACTCAACTTTATTTCCAGGTGGCGGGTCAGTCACTAAAATCCCCTTAACTCAGAGTCTGTGTTATCACTGCGGCTTCGGGTGCAGCAAGCCGGTCTCTACCTCTGGGCCTCTCTGCACAGCCGTCCCGCACAGCCGTCCTCTGGGCCTCTGTCCTCGGTGCTGCCCGCACTCCAGCCTCCGTTCAGCTCTCCTACAGCTTCGCAGCCCCGCCACCCAGTCTCCGGCAGAGCACTGGGCGGAACTCAATATATTAACACAATAATGTCTTATTGCCTAAAGGTGTGGAAGCGGTAGCGTAGCAACAGGCCAGTTACCTTTAAGTTCAGTGAGAATGCTGGCCATAAGAACCCCACTTTACCCACACCCTGGAACATAAAAGGCACGCCAGGAGGCACATAGTGAGGTCTTGCGTGGAGAGAGAAAGAGAGGTTGTGCTGCACCCAGGCATGGGGGTCTCCTTTTATCGGGGCTGAGGGTGGGGGTCTGTGGATTCCAGGGCTCACTCTTCACTGGCAGATTTAAACATAAGAGTGGGAATTTAAAGCACTGGAAGAGAGAAACAGAAATAAAGTGAAAAAACAACGAAAAACAAAAAACAAGAAGCCCAAATGGCTAGTTACCTTAATCTACCAGGATCTCTAAACAAAAGAGCTTTGTGGGGAAAGGGCTGGGGGCGGGTGGGGTGCATCACCCGCCTCACAGTCCAGTAGTGTGACTGGCAAGGGTTTATCTGAGATAGCCTTGAAGCAGATGCCTTGGCAGTCAAAACGTGCAGTCAGGCTCTTGCATTGCAAACAGAGACGGGCACTGTTGGGGCTTGCGACACACAGACTTTCCAGCCCCTTGAGGCAAAGCTAGGCCAGAAGCAGGAAGGGGGCGGTGGGGTGTGGGGGGCAGATGGAGAAGAATGCCAGGGTTTCATTTGGGGGAAGAGGCAGGAAAGCTGCCTGGAGATGGGGTTATTTTTGCTCAGTCTTGAAGGATAAGTAGTTCTCCCAGGTAGAAAAAAGAACCAGCCTATAAACATTATCCCATGCTAGGTCACTACTAGATTCATGAATATTTATTCTATACATATAGCACTTAACTCTGTGTCAGCTATACCTTCCCAGGTAAATACCATTATCCCCAAATTGCAGATGAAAATACAGGTCCAAAGAGGTTAACTGACTTGCCCAAGATCGCAGAGTGACTGAGTAAGGGAGCTGGGATTTGAGTCCAGGCTGCCTGGCTCCAATTCCAGGCTCAGGTG
>JAVSCE010017277.1:0-15688 GCA_032199065.1 Smutsia gigantea | reverse complement strand
TAGTCCAAACCCACAGACATGTTTTGGATCTGCTTTTACCAGGCAGGACCAGCACTGGAGATACTCACATCACTTTGGAGGTCATAAGCTTTCCGAGCCTGGATGACGTCGTTCTGGTCAGGCAGGCAAGTCCACTCATGCAAAGGATGCTTATAGTCCACGTCACTGACCAAGGTCTGACATTTCTTGGCCAAAACGATACCAAGCATGTCCACTGGGCTGCTATACCTGGTCTTGTACTTCTCAAATTCTTTCTTGTACTCACGGTCACTCTGGACTTTGGCAATGTGGATGGACCACATAATCTTGGGGTCATCTTGCACCGCTCGGGCACCAATGTGGTGACCCAGCTGCCTGCGATAAGCTTCTTTGTATTTGTACTGAAAGAGAGAAAAACAGTAAAAAAGGGGGAAGGACCAAGAGCTATTTCCTTTTATTCTTTTTGGGGTAAAGCTTTTGTATGAAATCCTCAAGACACCTGAGGAATTTCATCACATGTGATATGACATATCAGGTAGTGTCACAAAGAAGCTTACTCCCAAAGAAGCTGCTGTGCTCATCTGCACATTTCTGCAGAATAGCTCCTCAACAATTATTTTATGTTATGCTAGAAAATACATTTATAAAAAGCGATTAAAAGTGAACATTGAAAGTGTGAGCTCAATTACAGTGACAGCGTCTCAGAAGTCAGTCATGGGGGTGGGCCCATTGAGATGTGTTTACATGGTTCATTAATTTTTTCTAGGGCATTCTGAGAAATAATTTTCTCTGCACAGATAACCTAGAGGGGTAGTTTAAAAATGACAGCTTTTGTTGTTGGATGGGCACAGAGTTTCAGTTTTACAAGATGAAAATGTCTGGAAGTTTGTTCCACAGCCGTGAGGATTTATTTAGCACCACTGAACTGTACCCTTAAAAATGTTAAGAGAGTACATTTATGTTATGTGTTTATGATGATTAAAAGAAAAACACCCTGCAAAAATGCACAATTTTGGTAGTCTTGGATTAATATTTAAGGTGTCCAAGAATCTGATGTCTTCACTCTTAGGATAAGGAATACTGACTTTGTGGACTCCTCAGCAAAGAGACTTACAGCTCTTTTGCTACCCTCTATCCTTCTTCAAATCATGGGGAAAACTCAGTTAAAGCTTGCTTCTTTCCTGGCATCTCTATCTTGAGTATATTCTGAGAGCTCATGAGGTTTTATGAGTAGCTTAGCATATGCCTACCTACCTTTAATCAAGGCATCCAGTCTTATTAAGACCAAAACACAAGAGTCAAAGAAACCACATTCCCATTCAGGCTTTGCCTCAATGATGCTTGTGAGCTTGAGCAGGTCTCAAAGCCTCAATTTAAATGTCTTCACAATGGTGATGACTAAAGAGACTTCCAACTGTATTCCACTAATGTGATTCCCTATGCAGGGGGCTGGCCTGTTGGTAACAACGTAAGGACTCCATCAGCTCTTACTTACATCACTGGCAATGTCCCGGGAGGCCTTGGCCGTCACAATGGGAATGGCGTCACTTCTCAAGTCACAGCCTTCTTTCTTGGCCTCTTCCATAGCCTGGCGATAGAAGTTCTAAGGAAAGAAGTAGCAGCCCTTAGATTCAGTACTCAGTTTCATGCTAAAATGTCTTTTTGTCCAAAGAAGCCTGCTTTTAGATGCAGAGCTGCACTAAAGTGTTCAGCCTTAAATTACCAAAAGAAAAAAAAAACCCTCTTTCTTTTACTTCCTATTTATCCAAGCTATTTATTTAAATTGAAATTTTACATTCATCAGACTTTAACACCATGAGTTCTCTTTTCATAAATCCCTATAGATTTTAGACAGTAAGTCAATAGCTCTCAAATATGTTTGGGTCTTTCGGTACTTGCTCTTCTTATGAAATAACCACGAAATGTAGATTTACTTAACTCCAATTTTGAATTAGGAACAATTTTGCCAGCAAAGAATATGATTATATAATAATATGCAGTAACAAAACTACCACTGTGAGCATGCATCTATAATCAGACAGTGCTGGACTAAAGATAATCCACTGTCTGAATGTCTTTGTTAATATTGAAATCTTCCCATGGATTCATTTTGTCAATTGCTGGAAATTGCTAGCAGATATGGGGATACAGATACCAAAGATTCATGAGTCAAAAACATAAAATTGATAAAATTGTATTTGTTAATATTTTTCTGTGAAATGGAAAATACCCACTGTTCAGTTTCAGGGGCAGAACCAATACACACAGAGGGTAGAACACAGGCATTCCATGGGAACATAGTTTGAGAACCACTGCATTAAACAAATCATCAATAACAGAAGTTTTCATCCTTTTTTGATTGTGATCCACTTATAAGAATTTTGACCAACTCTACACTGTTCAAACAAAGTAAATTTTAAAATATTCCTACTTTTAGTATTTAATTAATTAAAGCAAGATAAAATATACAACTGGACAATTTTTAAACATTAAAAAGTAAAAACTTATTGGATCTCTTAATGATGTTTTTGTGATTAATAGGGACAAAAAAGGTTTTGGTGAATGTTAATACACTGTTTGGCAGAGTTTCCTTTTTTTTTTTAAGACTCTTAGGCATGCATCATGTTAACTACTGGCAAGGTATGTCTTTTTGTACCCCCTTTTTAAAAATAAAATCTCCATGTAATTGTACTTAGTCATACCTTTTAACATATGTTTTAATATGTTAAAATGTATATAATCTTTATTTTGAAAAATTTAAACCCTACAGAAAAGTTATAAGAATAGTGCAATGAACACCCAACTATCCAATTATTAACATTTTGCCATATTTGCTTTATCTCTATGTGTGTGCATATGTGTGTGTGGTGTGTTTATTTATGTTTTAATTCTTATTTTCAATAATAAGAACCAATTAAGAGTAAATTAAATTTAAAAAAAGAGTAAATTGTAGACATCATGAACTTCACCCCTAAATCTTTCAGTATGTATTGCCTAAGAATAAAGTCATTTTTTATACAACCACCATGTATTTATTAAATTCAAGAAATTTACTATTGATACAATACTCTTTTCTAATAGAAAGTAAATATTCAAATTTCACCTATTTTACCAGTAATGCCCTTTATAGAAATGTTGTTTTTCTATCTAGAATCCCATTCAGGAGCACAAGTGGCATTTAGCTCTGTCTTTTCTCCTTCCATGTTTTTAATCTGTGCTTTTCTTGTTTTAAAGTGGAAGAAGAGTGGCTATGAGCGAGTAAGTGGACACTACTTTAATGACAGGGATGTTCTCAGGCAGGTAATTTAAAAAAGAGTACATATGGAAGTGGAAGCTATGTTAAACAATTTTAATGCATACTGGCATAACCCACTGGAAAGCCTTTGTGTAACCTCAAGGACACATGAGGTCTGAAGGTAGCCCATCTCTATACCCCAAACAGGGACATAGTCCTTAAATTAGAGTATGATAGAATAATTTAATCTTTCATTCATTTTCTTCCTTTCCTATACTAGGATGAGTAATTGAATCAGGGAAAGCAGAGGCAATACTGTAAGTAGACAGTTCTGGAAAAAGATGCAGGAATCACTTATGGTTTTAAGGGACAAACAACAATAATCTACAATTCTTCAGGGCTTTATCTTTTTTCTACTTTATATTGTTCCATGTAATTTTCATTGTTAAGACTGTGTAAAGACAAAATTTTAAATGTAAGGAAAATCCTTAAAAGGTGTGGCAGAAATAATGAAAAGTAATTGCTTCTTTATTATGTCTTAATCTCAAATTAAATTGAATGAAAAATACTGGTAATATCTGGATTTTAAACATGATGCAGAGGCACTTAATTTTTAAATGACTTAAGAGTCCTTGAGGGAAATTATTGTATATTTTTAGTGTAGATTAAAATGTGACAATTTACATTCTTTTCAAGAGGAGATATTTACAAGGAAAAGCTAAAGTAAAAATAAAAATAAATTTGATATATTTGAGATAAAATCCCAAGGGCATTTGTTCTTCTCAAACATCTTCAGAAATGTTTATTTTGTAATTGGAGAGTCAAATAGTTCCTTTGTTATATTTTTCCTTTGAAGATATTGTCCTTATGTATAAGTGGGGAAAAATGTGCTTGAAGGGTTTCAGGCCAAACAGATTTCTTTCATTCTTCCAACATTTGAAAAAGATGCGAAGCTTCAAAGAAGAAAACACTATTAGTTATCAAGGCTATGTTTTAAAGCTTGTTTGGTAAGTTATTCACCCAAGAGAATCAGAATGGCTCAATGAGAATTTAAGAGAAAAAATAAGATGTGGTTGCTTTGTTTTGTTTTCTTTTGTTAATGTGTACTGAGCTAAGAATGGAATGAAGGTACCATTCAATGGCAATGGGTTGAAAAGAAATTCAAGTGGGCCATTCTGAAATCTAATGTTCAAAAGACAGTCCTTAGAGAACTGGCATAATCACGCAATTTTAAGGAAACTAAATCCAGCTAAAAATTTTGGAAATTAAAAAAATAGCTCAATTTCCTCTAAGTAGCCTCATCTGATCTAATTTTAACAAAAGGGAAAAGCTTCATTACCAGTTGGGCTAGAAACTCACTTCATCTGCCTGGGGTGAAACAGACTTACTGGAGAAACAGACTTCCAACAGAGAAGCTCTGTGGCCAAGAGAAAAGTTGCTCATTCAAAAATGACCAAAGCCATGGTTGATCAAATGCTCATAATCAGGCTTGTCTTTGGGTCTGTTTTATCATGTTAGAGAAAGGGAAATCGTGTCCTCTTCATTTCACCTGCCCTGGTTATTGGATATTTATATGCCTCTCTTTTAGGGCTGCATTATTAGAGGCAAAAGTAATCAGTACAGGTACAATCACGAATATGGCCAAGTCTTGAAATGAGTACTTAAGTTTTCCAGTGTTCTCAAACTGAAGAAAAGACTGCCCTGCCTTTTTTTTAAAGGAAGACACACAAACATGTAAGAAATTAGTATTCTTCTTGAGTAAACCAGATAATTCTTCACTTTGCCAAGAACAATAGGGCAAGGAGCTGTTTGGGCAGCAGAATTTCTGGACTGCAAAGATATGTGATGACAAGTTCAGTGAGTCTGGAGATAAGTGCATAAATGAATGCATTCTATTGTCCTCAGGCAATTTTGAAATTGATGAATTTAAGAATTCTCATTTCAGTTCTTGTAAATGAACCTCAAATTATTTTGAACATATTAAATAAATCTAATTTC
Source organism: Smutsia gigantea (assembly GCA_032199065.1). NCBI lineage: Eukaryota > Metazoa > Chordata > Mammalia > Pholidota > Manidae > Smutsia > Smutsia gigantea. Next base: position 10,476 of record JAVSCE010017277.1, on the reverse strand, counting down.
CATTGTGACTTGAATGTAAAGGGAGGACTTGAAGTTTGTTAGGCAACTTTTTTTGTGCCAGGCACTACATACTGGGAATATATTATGTCACTTAGTTGTAACAAAAATTCTTCAAGATAGGCATTTTTATCCCATTTACCAATGACATAATGGAAGAAGAGCTTACAGGATAAATTTTGAAGCACATACTAAACTGAAAAATAGCGGTAATTATTTTTAGTTAAAATTACAATATTTTAATCATTAACAGTTTACTTTGAGACTTTTTCCTCCTCTCCTGACATGAAAATATTTTTTCTGTTTATCTTTCTACCTATCTTCTTTTTGAATACAATGATACATATATTCGGGGTAGGGTAAATTGGCATAAAAAGAACCCAAAACTAAATTAATTGGTTCACGTGAGAATTAAACCCATAATTCTGACCTTTCTACCACATGAGCAAGTATCAGTGTGGTCAGATCAACGAAGTGAAACAAATGGTCTTACCTCACTGTAATTTATTTTATTTTTTCTTGCCAACATGATTTCAGGCGTATCAGGCATAATGTGGATTTGGGTCTTGTCATTGTCCCATGCTTCTGTGTATAAGCGCTGTGAATTATAAAAAGGTTAACAAATTAGGAAAACAAGGTTGTAAACAGGAGTTTCCAATTTAGAGACTATCTGTGCTGTGTGCTATATATAGCACACTCTTTGATCTCTTTGATATTACAAGGTATTCATTGTCATTAAATATAAATGTAGACTAAGATATGAAAATGAAAAAATGTATCTGTTGCACGATCACCTCCACCTCAACCAAATTAAGAGCAAGTATTTTCCAAGCATATATATACATGTGTATGTACTGTGGCTATTATTAACAAATCCTTCCCATGGTATTGACTACACATATACCTGGATATGTCATCGCTAGAGATTTTGTTTGTTTGTTTTATTTTCTGGATTCCACATATAAGTGAAATCATATGGTTATTTGTCTTTCTCTGCCTGACTTATTTCACTTAGCATAATATCCTATAGGTCCGTCTATGTTGTTGCAAATGAAAAGATTTCGTTCATTTTTATGGCTAAGTAATATTCCATTGTGTATACAATGTACATCTTCTCTATCCATTCACCGATCAATGGACACTTAGGCTGCTTCCATATCTTGGCTATTGTAAATAACACTGCAATAAATATAAGGGTACATATATCTTTTTGAATTAGTGTTTTTGTTTTCTTTGGGTAAATACCAGAAGACGAATTGCTAGGTTGTATGGTATTTCCATATTTAAATCTTAGTGGAACCACCAAATTGTTTTCCGTAGTAACAGTATCATTTTATATTCCCACCAACAGTGCACAAGGCTTCCCCTTTCTCCACATCTTTGCCAACACATGTTATTTCTTGTCATTTGGATAGTGGCCATTATGACGTGTGAAGTAGCAGCATCTCATTGTAGCTTTGATCTGCATTTCCTGGATGATTTGCCCTATTCTTAACCCTGGCCATTACAGCAGATGTCGAAGCAGAAATTCCCACATATACTTTTGGAATTCTAATGTAAACAAGTACAGAGCTCAACCACAACACCATACACAGGATGACAATTGGATAAAACAAAAAAGAATAACTTAATTAATCATACATATTCTCAAGGACATAAAGCCCTGTTTTACTTCCCACCAAACTGGGGACTCACCTTGCTCATGTTAATGGCATTGTTCCTGGCCTGCACCTGCTCCGGGGTGTCAGGTACACTGGTAAACTTCAGCTTCTCTGGAGGCTGGCGGTAGAGGTTGTCGCTCAGTATCTCCGCAGCTCTCTTGCACTTGACCACTTCCACAGACCCGATGGGGACCCAGCCAAGGCCTCTCAGCCATTGGAGATCTGATTTATAAATGTTCTGGTAAGATCAAATACAAAAGCAAGTATTAATGCAGTTGTTATGACACTTGATTTAAAAAGTAAAAGAAAAAGACTAGAAAACTTGGATATGTAAATTTCATGCCTAGGTCTTTTGAAATATGAAGCCCAGTAGGATATAGCTTCATGGTTTTATGTTCCATCTAAAAGAAAAGTAAGGTACAGTGAATGAGGAATGGGGAGAAAAAATGTCTTTCCTTCTGGAGGTTCTACCTAACCTTAGAATATGATCTACTTATTACTGTCATAAGCGTGGTCACCAGGGGTATGTCATGGGTCTCTGTACTCACATCGCTCTGGAGGTCGTAGGCCCGCCGAGCGTGGATGACGTCGTTCTGATCGGGCAGACAGGTCCATTCGTGTAGGGGGTGCTTGTAGTCTATGTCGCTTACAAGGACCTGACACTTCTTGGCCTGGACCACCCCCAGCATGTCCACGGGGCTGCTGAACTTGGTCTTCCACTTCTCAAAGTCCTTCTTGTACTCCCGGTCACTCTGGATCCTGGCCGCGTGGATGGACCACATCATCTTGGGGTCGTCCTCAACCTTACGGGCCCCAATGTGGTGGCCGAGCTGCTTGCGGTAAGCATCTTTGTATTTGTACTGAAATAAAAGCAGTCATTTTAAAAATAAAAATGAATAAAAGGGCTAAAAGTCTTATTAAGTCAAAGTCCATTATTTTTAAATTCTTCCCGAGAAACGGAGTCTTCTGAATATGAACTTATCTCCTTATTCTGACCTCCGATTACATTTCCCAGGGAAGACTGACCAAACTACAAAGTTCTGTGGTTTGCAGACATTAAGTCCCTGGAAACACAGGCAGTAACACTTTTCAGAAAATCAGTCAGAATTGCATACCTCCTTTTATTCATCTTGGGCAGCGAATCACTTACCCAGAAGTTTTACACATGACTTTGAGTACCTGTCCTGAGCCCACAGGGCCTGCCATCCATCCCCTGCCCACCCATCATCCCTTCCAAATCTGGCTCCAGTGACTGTCACTGGGTCACTTGACTCTCTGGAATGGACTGGCTTTTCCATCCTGTGTGCCCTGCTCTGCCAGAGATTAAATTTGGCTGTGGTCTGTTGGTACTCTTCAAGCAAGAAGACATATTACATAACTACAAGAAAGCATTTTGTTGGTGGTGATGGTATGTGCTGACTGGATATCGTCTCTCCACTATAGGCAATAACATCACACAAATCTAACATGTATTTGTGGAAGTCTGAATCCTCCACCAAAGGACCCAATTCTTTCAGAGACAGCGGAAAGAGAAATCAGACTCACCATTTTGTTGTTTTTGGTTGTTTGTCTTTGTTCTTCTTTTTTCATTTCAAAAGAACTCACAAGGAAGTACTTAAGGTATTTTTCAAAGAAAGAGTTGGCAAAACTCCAGAGCACCTTTGGGGAAAGGTGCATTTTCCTAGACCTGACTGCCCTAAGTCTTTGTATGGTGTTGAACCAACACATGTAGCCATGTTAATTTTTAAACTCTTCTGGCATTTTCTTATTTCTGTATAGGCTATGTGCTCATAGTATAGAACTGAATGTCTCATTGAATAATTGCAGATTCAAATTCAGTCTTATACTGAAGTTTAGCACATCTTCTCTGCCTATGGGATCTGAATATTAAAGACTTTTGGAGTTAAAAATACGAAAGAGCTTTGTCAAGCGAAAAATATTTCTTTCATTTAAAGCACAACAGATATGCTTTAACTGACACCCAGATGCACCTTCCCATTGTAATAATGATTGTGCCCCACGCCCACCCAGGGAGGTGCACACATGGGGACTACTCACATCACTGACGATGTCCCTGGAGGCCTTGGCTGCCACGATCGGGATGGCATCGCTTCGCAAGTCATAGCCTTTCTTCTTTGCTTCTTCATTGGCAAGTTTATACAGAGTCTATAGAAAGAAGGTCACAGTTAAAGCAAAGGGTTTGACAACAACAATTTGGAGATTATCAAGTGACATACCACAGAATTTGAAAAAGGATAGGTTCTGTAAATGCAAATTTCTAGCAACATTGGAAAGCAATCTAATTGTATTATATCTTACCCCCCAAAACTCTACAGCATTAGAAATAAATGAGATATAGCAATGGTGTTAACATACATTGCCATATTAATCTTTATATGTATCATTATTAATGTACATCACATATAGATTAATATACTTTCTGCATATCAATATAGATTTATATAATGTAGTAATACAGATCAATGCACAAAGCATCAATCTACACATAGTTCTAATTGAAAAAGAAGTTGCAGAACAATGTGTTTAATAGTATTCATTATACTTACAGCATATATACTTACATACTTTTATTTACTTTTTACTTAAAACTTTTTGACAATAATAATATTTTATAACACTTATGTTGATACACATTGGTATAACTCACTTGTTTCTAATGCTATATAGTTCAGGTGACTATAATTACAACTTTAAGAATTCTAAATTTGGGCTGTATCATATTAGTAAAACACATATGTGTAAAATTCAGTTTTACTAAAAACAAAAACAATAAGCAGTGTTGGTAATGGAAGACACTTCTTTGCCATGCGTGAGGTTTTCTTTCTGCAAAAGGAACTCAATTATTTTATCTCTGGCCTTCTTCCTTTCTCTGCCCCTTAGTCTCTCTGGGCCTCGAGAGGGGCAGGGTTGACGGATTTATCCAGGTGGTAGGGATGGGATGACAGGGCATGCTCAGCTCAGCGCTGTCTGCTCCCTCTAGGAACAAGCCCAGTGCCCTCCTCTGTTTCTCTGTGCTATAAGCAGGACCTCACCCATGAGGGAGTGGCGCCGATGCCCTGTACCTGCCTGGGGAACCTAATTCTGGGGTTCAGTTAGCAGGCTTATTTGGCTGTCATACCGGCTTGTTCCTGAACCTAACTTTAGTTATAAAAAATGTGATATTTTGCCTTCTCTTACTACTCCTTTGTTTTGCTTCTCAATTTAACTCAGGATCCACGCAGAGAAGAGGTACATGTTATTAGAGACCCCCTTGATGGGACTGCCAGATTTAGCAAATAAAAAGAGCATGCCCAGTTAAACTTGAATGTCAGATGAACAAGAAATAATGTTTTAGTATAAATAATGAGCCAGTATTTATCTGGCTGTCCTATGCCTTGGAAATGCCAAAAATACTACTCAGTTCCACTGACCCACCCTGACGCTGTCATTAAATGAAATGATAACGTGACTTCCACTTGCCCGTGGAATCCCATAGCATGTGATATTCAAGAAAGACTGGATGGGCTGAGTCTTTCCAGCACAGAGCATGTACCATGATAGCTGAGGCCTGAGAATCTCCCCAAACCTAAGTGCTGGAAAACCAGCAATAACAACAACGACCGAGTGCAGCACTGCAGAGCCTGCCCCTACCTCACTGTAGTTGATTTTGTTCTGCCTTGCCAACGTGATCTCCGGGGTGTCAGGCATTATATGAACTTGAGTCTTGTCTTTATCCCAGGCTTCTGTGTATAAGTGCTATCAAAGAAGACGTTCATAGAAAATCATTTGAAATAGGAATTACAAAAAGTCAAATTAGAGCAGAAGTATTATTTATCTAATGAGGAAAAATAAACCAGAGTTCAAAATAAGGTATTCATTGGAGGTTTCAGTCTTAATGCTAGTTATCAAAGCTAAAACTGGAAATAATAGAAATTATTACGAGGATGTCAAGTATGTAAATTTAGGAGGTAAATGTGACTCCACACGTTCATGTATGATTTTAACGCCAGTAGTCATTAAAGTAAAATAGCATGTGTTGGCATCCTGGAGTAGCTTGAGGCAGCTCGCTCACCTTGCTCACGTTGATGGCATTGCTTCTGGCCAGCACCTGCTCCGGGGTGTCAGGTACACTGGTAAACTTCAGCTTCTCTGGAGGCTGGCGGTAGAGGTTGTCGCTCAGTATCTCCGCAGCTCTCTTGCACTTGACCACTTCCACAGACCCGATGGGGACCCAGCCAAGGCCTCTCAGCCATTGGAGATCTGATTTATAAATGTTCTGGTAAGATCAAATACAAAAGCAAGTATTAATGCAGTTGTTATGACACTTGATTTAAAAAGTAAAAGAAAAAGACTAGAAAACTTGGATATGTAAATTTCATGCCTAGGTCTTTTGAAATATGAAGCCCAGTAGGATATAGCTTCATGGTTTTATGTTCCATCTAAAAGAAAAGTAAGGTACAGTGAATGAGGAATGGGGAGAAAAAATGTCTTTCCTTCTGGAGGTTCTACCTAACCTTAGAATATGATCTACTTATTACTGTCATAAGTGTGGTCACCAGGGGTATGTCATGGGTCTCTGTACTCACATCGCTCTGGAGGTCGTAGGCCCGCCGAGCGTGGATGACGTCGTTCTGATCGGGCAGACAGGTCCATTCGTGTAGGGGGTGCTTGTAGTCTATGTCGCTTACAAGGACCTGACACTTCTTGGCCTGGACCACCCCCAGCATGTCCACGGGGCTGCTGAACTTGGTCTTCCACTTCTCAAAGTCCTTCTTGTACTCCCGGTCACTCTGGATCCTGGCCGCGTGGATGGACCACATCATCTTGGGGTCGTCCTCAACCTTACGGGCCCCAATGTGGTGGCCGAGCTGCTTGCGGTAAGCATCTTTGTATTTGTACTGAAATAAAAGCAGTCATTTTAAAAATAAAAATGAATAAAAGGGCTAAAAGTCTTATTAAGTCAAAGTCCATTATTTTTAAATTCTTCCCGAGAAACGGAGTCTTCTGAATATGAACTTATCTCCTTATTCTGACCTCCGATTACATTTCCCAGGGAAGACTGACCAAACTACAAAGTTCTGTGGTTTGCAGACATTAAGTCCCTGGAAACACAGGCAGTAACACTTTTCAGAAAATCAGTCAGAATTGCATACCTCCTTTTATTCATCTTGGGCAGCGAATCACTTACCCAGAAGTTTTACACATGACTTTGAGTACCTGTCCTGAGCCCACAGGGCCTGCCATCCATCCCCTGCCCACCCATCATCCCTTCCAAATCTGGCTCCAGTGACTGTCACTGGGTCACTTGACTCTTTGGAATGGACTGGCTTTTCCATCCTGTGTGCCCTGCTCTGCCAGAGATTAAATTTGGCTGTGGTCTGTTGGTACTCTTCAAGCAAGAAGACATATTACATAACTACAAGAAAGCATTTTGTTGGTGGTGATGGTATGTGCTGACTGGATATCGTCTCTCCACTTTAGGCAATAACATCACACAAATCTAACATGTATTTGTGGAAGTCTGAATCCTCCACCAAAGGACCCAATTCTTTCGGAGACAGCGGAAAGAGAAATCAGACTCATCATTTTGTTGTTTTTGGTTGTTTGTCTTTGTTTTTCTTTTTTCATTTCAAAAGAACTCACAAGGAAGTACTTAAGGTATTTTTCAAAGAAAGAGTTGGCAAAACTCCAGAGCACCTTTGGGGAAAGATGCATTTTCCTAGACCTGACTGCCCTAAGTCTTTGTATGGTGTTGAACCAGCACATGTAGCCATGTTAATTTTTAAACTCTTCTGGCATTTTCTTATTTCTGTATAGGCTATGTGCTCATAGTATAGAACTGAATGTCTCATTGAATAATTGCAGATTCAAATTCAATCTTATACTGAAGTTTAGCACATCTTCTCTGCCTATGGGATCTGAATATTAAAGACTTTTGGAGTTAAAAATACAAAAGAGCTTTGTCAAGCGAAAAATATTTCTTTCATTTCATTTAAAGCACAACAGATATGCTTTAACTGACACCCAGATGCACCTTCCCATTGTAATAATGATTGTGCCCCACACCCACCCAGGCAGGTGCACACATGGGGACTACTCACATCACTGACGATGTCCCTGGAGGCCTTGGCTGCCACGATTGGGATGGCATCGCTTCGCAAGTCATAGCCTTTCTTCTTTGCTTCTTCGTTGGCAAGTTTATACAGAGTCTATAGAAAGAAAGTCACAGTTAAAGCAAAGGGTTTGACAGCAACAATTTGGAGATTATCAAGTGACATACCACAGAATTGAAAAAGGATAGGTTCTGTAAATGCAAATTTCTAGCAACATTGGAAAGCAATCTAATTGTATTATATCTTACCCCAAAAAACTATACAGCTTTAGAAATAAATGAGATATAGCAATGGGTATTAACATAGATTGCTATATCATTTATAATATGTATCATTACTAATCTATATCACATATAGATTAATATACTTTCTGCATATCAATACAGATTTATATAATGTAGTAATACAGATCAATGCACAAAGCATCAATCTACACATAGTTCTAATTGAAAAAGAAGTTGCAGAACAATGTGTTTAATAGTATTCATTATACTTATAGCATTTATACTTACATACTTTTATTTATTTCTTTTTACTTAAAACTTTTTGATGATTGTAATATTTTATAACACTTATGTTGATACACATTGGTATAACTCATTTGTTTCTCATGCTATATAGTTCACTTGACTATAGTCAAATTTTAAGATTCTAAATTTTGACTATATCATATTAGTAAAACAGTACATGTAAAATTGCATTTTACTAAAAACAAAAACAATAAGCAGTGTTGGTAATGGAGGACACTTCTTTGCCATGCGTGAGGTTTTCTTTCTGCAAAAGGAACTCAATTATTTTATCTCTGGCCTTCTTCCTTTCTCTGCCCCTTAGTCTCTCTGGGCCTCGAGAGGGGCAGGGTTGACGGATTTATCCAGGTGGTAGGGATGGTATGACCGGGCATGCTCAGCTCAGCGCTGTCTTCTCCCTCTAGGAACAAGCCCAGTGCCCTCCTCTGTTTCTCTGTGCTATAAGCAGGACCTCACCCATGAGGGAGTGGAGCTGATGGCCCTGTACCTGCCTGGGGAACCTAATTCTGGGGTTCAGTTAGCAGGCTTATTTGGTTGTCATACCAGCGTGTTCTTGAACCTAACTTTAGTTATAAAAATTGTGAGATTTTGCCTTCTCTTTCTACTCCTTTGTTTTGCTTCTCAATTTAACTCAGGATCCAGGTGGAGAAGAGGTGCATGTTATTAGAGACCCCCTTGATGGGACTGCCAGATTTAGCAAGTAAAAAGATAGCACGCCCAGTTAAACTTAAATATCAGATGAACAAGAAATAATGTTTTAGTATAAATAATAAGCCAGTATTTATCTGGCTGTCCTATGCCTTGGAAATGCCAAAAATACTACTCAGTTCCACTGACCCACCCTGACGCTGTCATTAAATGAAATGATAACGTGACTTCCACTTGCCCGTGGAATCCCATAGCATGTGATATTCAAGAAAGACTGGATGGGCTGAGTCTTTCCAGCACAGAGCATGTACCATGATAGCTGAGGCCTGAGAATCTCCCCAAACCTAAGTGCTGGAAAACCAGCAATAACAACAACGACCGAGTGCAGCACTGCAGAGCCTGCCCCTACCTCACTGTAGTTGATTTTGTTCTGCCTTGCCAACGTGATCTCCGGGGTGTCAGGCATTATATGAACTTGAGTCTTGTCTTTATCCCAGGCTTCTGTGTATAAGTGCTATCAAAGAAGACGTTCATAGAAAATCATTTGAAATAGGAATTACAAAAAGTCAAATTAGAGCAGAAGTATTATTTATCTAATGAGGAAAAATAAACCAGAGTTCAAAATAAGGTATTCATTGGAGGTTTCAGTCTTAATGCTAGTTATCAAAGCTAAAACTGGAAATAATAGAAATTATTACGAGGATGTCAAGTATGTAAATTTAGGAGGTAAATGTGACTCCACACGTTCATGTATGATTTTAACGCCAGTAGTCATCAAAGTAAAATAGCATGCGTTGGCATCCTGGAGTAGCTTGAGGCAGCTGCGCTCACCTTGCTCACGTTGATGGCATTACTTCTGGCCAGCACCTGCTCCGGGGTGTCAGGTACACTGGTAAACTTCAGCTTCTCTGGAGGCTGGCGGTAGAGGTTGTCGCTCAGTATCTCCGCAGCTCTCTTGCACTTGACCACTTCCACAGACCCGATGGGGACCCAGCCAAGGCCTCTCAGCCACTGGAGATCAGACTTGTAAACATTCTGTGAAGAGGAAATAGGAAGGTACTCTTCAACAAGACCAGAAGATTTAGGATAAAGATGCAAAAAAATGGAGTCAATAATAAAGTACAATTCTGGTGGTTGTTAGTTTTGATAGAAAACAAGCTCATTGTATTAGGCAGACTGAAGGAGAAGCTATGTTTTAAAATGACTCCGAAATGTCTTGTAGCCATAATAAAAAGTGATCAAATATTTCAGGTTGTCAGGAGGAGAGAGATCCAAACTTTTATCTTCTGTCAATCAGTTCAGTGAATGTTATTATAATGTGCAAGTGCACAAGAAAATAATGCCAACCCAGAGTTAGAGAAACTACATATATGTCCAACAACAGGCTATCAGGAACTAAATGATAGGCCTAGTCAAATGAAATACTCTGCTGGTATTAAAAACCATATTTTTAAGAGTATTTATGGCATGTAGAAATATCACTAATATAATATCAAATGAAAAATAAATATATACCTTCAGGCTCCCTCT
>JAVSCE010017276.1:0-46949 GCA_032199065.1 Smutsia gigantea | reverse complement strand
GGGGATTAAATTGCCAAAACTGGTGTCATCTGAAATGCTTTAGCAAAGAATTTAATTTAAAGTGATTCTGCATTGTTAGTGGTTATGGTGATGGGCAGAAGTAAACACAATTCCTTCTAGAAAATTGCATCTCCAGACCAGGCCAATAAGAAGCTTAGGATGTTGAAGGCATTGCCAAATGGATATCAAAATCACAAAAATGTAGACAATAATATGGGTAAAGATGACATGATACTATATATAGAAAGCCCTAAAGACTCCACCAAAAAACTATTGGAAGTTTTGCTGGATCCAGCAAAGTTGCAGGATACAAAATTAATACATGGGAATCTGGCGTCCCTATGTACTAACAATGAACTAGCAGAAAGAGAAATCAGGAAAACAGTTCCATTTACAATTTCACAGGAATAAAATACCTAGGAATATGCCTAACTGAGGAAGTGAAAATCCTGTACTCTAAAAACTGTAAGACACTGATGAAAGATATTAAAGAAGACACAAATAAATAAAAAACCATTCCATGCTCATGAATAGGAAGAATTAATATTGTCAAAATGTCCATCCTGCCCAAAGCAACGTACAGATTCAGTACAATTCTTATCAAAATACCAACAGCATTTTTCAATGAACTATAGCAAATAATCCATATGGAACCACAAATGACCCTGAATAGCCACAGCAATGCTGAGAAAGAAGAGTGAAGTTGGGTATATTATGCTCCCTGGCTTCGGACTATGCTACAAAGATATAGTAATCCAAACAGTATGGTACTGGCACAAGAACTGACCCATAGATCAATGGAATAGAATAGAGAGATCAGATATTTACCCACGCATATATGGCCAATTAAAATATGATAAAGGAGCCATGAATATACAATGGGTAATAGACAGTCTCTTCATTAACTGGTGTTGGAAAAACCGGACAGTTACATTCAAGACGATGAAACTGTATTACTGTCTAACTTCATACACAAAAGTAAATTTGAAATGGATTAAAGCCAAAAATATAAGACATCAAATCATCAAACTCTTAAGAAAACACATAGGCAAAAATCTTTTGAACATAAGTTTGAGCAATTTTTGTCTTGGCATGTCTCTGTGGGCAAGGGAATCAAAAGCAAAAATGAACAAATGGGGCTACACCAAACCAAAAAGCTTCTTTATAGCTATGAACATCATCGAGAGAACAAAAATCCAACCTGCAATATGGGATAATATATTCATAAATGATTTATCTGATCAGAGGTTACCATACAAAATATATAAAGAACTCATGTGCCTCAACACCATAAAAACAATCTGGTCAAAAAATGGGCAGAGGATCTAAACAGACATTTTTCCCATGTAGACATACAGATAGCCAACAGGCACATGAAGAGGTGCTTCACATCATTAATTACCAGGGAAATGAAAATCAAAACCACAATGAGGTATCACCTCACACCAGTCAGAATGGCCACTATCCAAAAGACAAGAAATAACAAGTATTGGCCAAGATGTGGAGAAAACGTTCTTACACTGTTAGTGAGAATGTAAATTGGTGCAGCCATTATGGAAAGCAGTATGGAGGTTCCTCAAAACACTAAAAATAGAAATACCATATGACCCAATATTGTCCTTCTAGGAATTTACCTGAAGAAAACAAAATCTCTGATATGTAAAGATACATGCACCCTTATGTGTATAGCCACATTTACAATAGCCAAGATATGGAAGAACCAAAGTGTCCATCAATAGATGAATAGATAAGGTTTGGTACATATACACAATGAAATATTATTTGCCATAAAAAATAAAGAAATCCTACAATTTGCCACAACATGGATGGCCCTAGAGGGTGTAATGCTAAGTGTAGTAAAACAGGCAGAGAAAAACAAATACCATATGATTTCACTTATATGTGAAATCTAAAAATGAGACAAAACAAAATTAACAAAACAGCAGTAGACTCAGACATTGAGAAGTGCCTGGTCATTACAGTGAGGGAGGTGTTGGGGTAGGTGAAACAGGTGAAGGAGATAAAGAGGCACAAAATATCAATCATTAGTCCCAGGGATAAAAGTACAGCATAGGGAATATTGTCAGTAGTTCTGTAACATCTGTGTTGACAGATAGTGACTACACTGGTTTGGTGAGGATTTAATAATGTATGTAACTGTTGAATCACTATGTTGTATACTTGAAACCAATATAATAATGTATATTAACTGTACTCTAATAAAAAAAAAGACAATGGGAGAAAGGAAGAAACCCTCCCCACCTTCAGGCCAAGTGCTAGGAAGGCTGTGGTTATTAAAAAAGCTACCGCTGGAGGGGGCTCCAGAGAAAGCCATATGGTCTATGGAGCACCTGGTTGTTACAGAAAAAAGGCACCAGAGATTATATTGAGATTATAGAGGATATTGTTGATAGATGGTGAATTCCAGAAGGTACAGTGGGAAGGTTTTTTAAATGGGGGAGTTGTAGAAACCAGGAATAGAATAGAGGATGTACAGAGCTGTATGGAAAAGGGAATGAAGGAGATGGGGTTTGACCTGGGAGTCTCTTTGGTGGCAGATACGCAAAGGATAAAAGGACATAAAGGGACTCATACTGATGGACTCAAAGCAAGCAGTGACGGTAGGGCAGGAGAGAGGAAGAAGCACAAGAGAGAGGCGACCAAGAGTCCCTTTCTTACTTCTGTAGAAGGTACTATGGAAGCCAGACTGGACGTGGCCTTATTCTGAAGGCCTGGAACTCTCTGTTAAACCAGCAAAGAGAAGTTAAGGAGGCTGATAGGTCTTGCGAGTGTTTAGTGTTTAAGTGTTAAGGGGTCAGAGTCACTCTTGATACCTGCTGGAGGTTTCTTCAAGCATGAGATGTTTGCTTTTGGCTCCTCTGCTCTCTTAGGTTATGACACAAAGTGACAAAACAGCATGTAAAGCAATATTTTAAACTTGACTCCAGTTTTATTTCTAAGATTGAATATATAAGCATATAAGTGTATGTGTATAGAAAAATGGAATGAGAATATAGATGTTAAAATATTAACAAATATCACTGGTGTGAGATTATAGGTGATCTTTACACTCTTATTTGTTGACTCTCAAATTTCTTAAAGCAAGCACCCATGATTAGAAGACAGCTATTTATATCAGAAAAAAATATTATTTAAGAATAATGTATTTCTGTTTATAGGGCCCTGCATTTAATAAATGCTTGCTGAACTGGTGATCATATTTGAATATTTGTTATGGGTTGTTTACTTCTGAGAAGCCAGACTCTTTATTTTCTTACTAGCGGCAATAACTTTTAAACATTAAAAAAAATTGTTACTAGTGACAAAGAATGGGGGTCCCACAGCTGGTTTTCAGTTAAAATTTTAGAATATGTAATTTAACCTGAAAAGTGTAATTTTAAATTTACTTGAGCAGTTTAAATAATTGCATGGAGACAAGGCAGGTAGGTAGTCCTCTGTTAGATAAACACATACTATTAGAAGACAGGATGATTTGTAGAAAATCTGCAAGTCTGTGTTAGAGAATTCAAATCAGTATTTTCAATATTTGAGGAAGACTTCATGTATAACAGGGAGCCTTTTTGAAATAAGCAATCAAAATAATTCATTAAAGCAGTAATCACTAGAAGGCTTGTCTGTTGCTCTACTTGATATGTAAACAAAATTGATAAATACTGTTGAAATGATACCTTATCTCAGGTAGTTCAATTATTTTTATTGCTGAAGGAAAAAAGTGGCTTTTGATCACCCTGATTTTCTTTTTCTTTTTTCCTCCTGGAATGTAAAAGAAAAAATTCAGCTTTTCAGATAAATAGTTGATGAGACCATAAATGAGAACCAAATTATTTTGTTCGGTCAATGATATAAACAGGGCCAACTGAACTTGCTGAACAGGACCGGATTTGAAAGTATCAAAGATGAATCAAATGAAATTCAGTGTTGCTAGAGGTTTATATGATTTATCATTGTACTTAAGAACACAATTTTTATGAAACACAGGAAATGAACATATTTGCTTCACTATCCTTTCACTCATGCCCTTAATGTGACCCTTTCCTGTGTCCCATTTTCCTAATTAGTATTTTCCTTACAAAAATAAAATTTATATTTTAGGAAAGAAACCAATTTCCTACTACACGTGCTTTTGACCTTCCCTTCTTCTCTTCTTGAGAAGACCTGGTATCCTTTTGCCTACCTCATTTTTCACAATTCTCTTTCTTCCTTTGTGATGCTGTACTTATCTGAGGTAGTAGTCACTTGGAACATTTTATGAACTCTGTGCCATATATATATATATATCTTCATAATCTGATCATTTGTTTTGTACCTTATGAGATCCTCAGAAGCAGGAAGTATCATTAACATGTTTTGTGTCTAGATATAACTGGAAACTAGAAGGAGGTTTGAAAGTGTCAGAAACCTGTGAAACACCTCACTTTGATAATCTACTACTACTACTACTGGTTAGGAGTTGAAGTGAGAGGTAAGTTTTGGAGATTGGACATTAGAAGTTCAGGAACCTTAGAGTCTAAGCAAAACCTTTGCTAGAAAAGTAATACCCATTGAAATATTATAGATGTGTGCTTTGGCACTTATTCCCTTTTTCTTTCATTTATTATTGCCTCCTAGTTGGCAGTCTGACTGAATTACAGCTTGATATTATGCTACTATGGAATTTCCCCATATATTCATTAATACTCACCCTATTTGAGGTTTCATGTCTATAGAGTTTGGTCAAAATGCCATTAGGATGTCTCTTTGAGATCTGAGACTGATGGTCCAAAACTTCTAAGTATAATAATAGAACTTATTCTAAGTTGCATTTTCTAAAGTAATATCAGACTTACAATGTGCTGGGATTGGTTAGTCATTCTACTGGGGTTTAAACAGGAAGCTGGAAGTTGGAACAACTGTCCCTGTTAGCGGTTTCTAATCTAAGAATAGAAAGACAAAGGCATGAGTTCATAGTTGAATTAGAGGTACAGAAATAATTTTTAGCAGAAAGGGCAGATAGGAAGGTACTGAAATTAAGAGTGTAGTTATTTAGAGTCATTTAGGCCAAGCAATTGGCTTAGCTCAAGGATCAGGAATCAGAAACAGAGAAATAAACTCGGAAGTATAAAAACTTAGGAGCACATTCTAGGCATACAATGTTAGAGACAAAACTACTTGGAAATGACTGAGCTAAAAAATAAATATGAGTATCTGTGACTCTTGGCTTAGGGGAATCACTAGAACCAAAAGTCAGGGATGAGTAGAGCATAGGAGGATATTAAGAAGAGTTGGGAGATACTGTATTAAGGTAGTGATGCTGGCTTGTTTAATTACTAATTACAAGAAATAAAAGAAATAAGCATAATTTTTAGCAAAGTTCTGAGTCAACATGAGGGTCACAGCAATTTGTTTTTAATTCCAGAGTTATAATCAAATGTTTCCTGTAGCACTGCTTCCTCTAGTAATGACCCACACCAAAGATCCATCAATAATCACATTTTCCTTTCAATGACCTGACTAAGGCTAAGATTATCAAGATAGGCAGACTCCTTCGGCTACCAGGGTAGTGCTGCAAGATCTTCCTTGCCCCCTAAGAAACTTAGGCTAGTGGAAGTAAATTCTTAAGTGATCACCTAGTAAATTCTGTTAATCCTTCTGCTTTATACAATAAAGTAGTTTAGGAATAATAACAATAACTACCACTTTCCCTCATATAAAAATTGTAAGATACCTGGTGAACAGTCTTCTTCCATCCTGTTAAAACTAAAATTTTGTTTTTGATAATAACTTTCCCTACCTAATAAGAATGATAAGCAGTCACTTTATTTGCACTAATGATATCATCATTTATTCATTTAATAATGACTGAGTTGCTTCCTCTTGTAGGCCTCAGACACAAGCATTGATAAAACATGTTCTTTTTCTCAGGTTACTCACATGGCTAGTGAGAGAACTATGTAAAAAGAAAGAATTACAATCCATGGAGAGTTAGCACAAATGAAAAAGAGTCATACAAGTTCTATTGCAGCCCAAATGAGGGACATAAATCCATCGTGAGTAGACCTGGCAAGGTGGGGATGAGGAGAGCTTCTGAGATGAATCTTAAATAATAAAGGAGAGATAAATGCAATGAATGACAATAGCATGAGCAGGGCAATAGGTAAGCCAGCGTGGTGTGTGCAGAGAAATGAAAGCAGCTTGGTATTCCTGGAGCATCAGATGCAAGGCTTTGAATGTGGAAAATGAAACTGTGAGACTGAGCAAAGCTCAAGAGGCAGATCATGCAAATCCTAACATCCCTGGTAAAGGACGTGGGTTTTATCCTCAAGTGTATAAAAATAAAAATATGTTTAAAAAATAAGGACTGTTTTTAAGAGCAGGTTCTCGGTGATGGATTTAACATTTGACAGGAAATGCCCTGGAGGCAGGGCCATCAGTTAGGATCATGATGAAGTTATCTAGTGTCTAGATCACTAGGGTCTAAATCAGTGGAATAAAACCCTGGCTGCACAGTAGAATCGCCTGGGAGCTTTAAAAACTATTGATGCCTGGGTCCCATCCCTAGCAAGGCTGCTGTAATTGCACTGGGGTGGTGTCTAGGTCTAAGGTGCTTTGAAAGTTTCCCCAGGTGATTTTATTATGTACCCAAGGCAACAGTTTTGGGGATTAGAAAGAGAAGATGGATTCAAGACAAATTTAAAAGACAAAATGTAGCAAATATTTGTATGGGCAGAACAAGAATGATGACATGAATGATGGCTCTTTACTTTCCTTCTTGGCTTCTGAGTTGGTGGTGGCACTGTAAATTCTGCTAGATAAAGCAGCTGAGAGAAAAAGTTAGAAGGAAACATGAAGAGGCTGGTTTTGAATGTTTAGTCTGGAATACTGATGAAATTAAGCTGGGAGGGGAAGACAAGAGTAGAGCTATTTATCTGCAGTATTTTCAAGTTAATCACACCATTTGCTTCACACAACAGACCTTGAAGTACAAAGGACAAGTAAACTTACATAATAAAACCTTAAAATGAGTAATCTTCATTTTTTAGAGAACTGTTAAGTTCACAGCAAAATTGAGCAGAAAGTACAAAAGGTTTCTATATGCCATACATCAAAACTTCTACCACTATGGACATATCCATCCACAGTGGTACACTTGTTAGAACTGATGGACCTACAGTGACACATCGTTATCACCCAAAGTCACTGGTTTATATTGGGTTCCCTTTAGGAGCTGTGCATTCTATGAGTTCTGGCAAATGTATAAATGACATGTATCCACCATGGTAGTATCATACACGATAGCTTCACTGTCCCATCCTCTGCCTATTCATTCATCTCTCCCACCCCCCTAATCTCTGGCAACCACTTATCTTTTTACAATCTCCATAGTTTTACCTTTTCCAAACTGGCATAAAGCTGGAGACACATAGGATGTAGCATTTTCAAACTGGCTTCTTTCACTTAGTAACATGCATTAAAGTTTCTTCCATTTCTTTTTTATGGCTTGATAGCTCATTTATTTTTAATGATGAATAATATTCCATTGGCTGTTTCACAGCTTATTTATCCATATGCTTACTGAAGGAATCTTGGTTGCTTCCAAGATTTGGCAGTTATGAATGTGTGGACAGGTTTTTGTGTGGACACAGCTTTTTACACACATTTGGGTAAATACTAAGGAGTGAAAATGCTGGATTGTGTAAGAATATGTTTATTTTGTAAGAAACTGCCAAACTGCATTCAAATGTCTACCATTTTACATTCCTACCAGCAGTGAATGAGGATTCCTGTTGTTCCATATCCTTGCCAGCATTTGATCTTGTCAGTATTCTGGATTTTGGCTGTTCTAATAGGTGTGTAGTAGTATCTCATTACTTTTATTTTGCATTTCCCTGATGGCATATGATGCACAGCATACTTTCGTATGTTTATTTGGCCTTTGTATTATCTTCAGTGAGATGTCTGTGAAGGTCTTTAACCCAGTTTTTAATCAGGTTGCTCATTTCCTTATCGATGAATTTTAAGAGCTCTTTGCATATTTGGGATAATAGTCCTTTAACAGATGTGTTCTTTGCAAATATTTTCTCCCAGTTTGTAACTTATCTTCTAATTCTATAACAATACATATTTTTAAAGGAAATAAAATACACTCTAAACAGCACCTTCTGCCACTCCTCCTCCTCCTTTTCCCTTGTTGTAGCATATATATCTTCACCTGCACAGTTCTTCTGGAAGATAATGCAATTTAGTTCCACCCATTATCAATGATAATCAGTAAGTAAACTTGATTATCATAACTCAATGCTGTGGGAATATTTATGGGAATTATTAATAGGAATTTAAGTAAGTCTGTGAAAAGTGTGGCAGCACCATCTTATTTGTTAACATAATTTTTCAAGCAGGGTACAAGAAACATAGAGCACAACTCAGCTATAGTGCTGAAGAGAGTATCACAACGCTGTGGTCTCAAATGCTGTGTCATGTGGATGTAGTAAAACGAAGAAAACAGAGAGGTTTTGTGGGACTTCCTGAAAAGGTGAGAAAGTGTTCCAGGAAAAAGAAACAGTTAACAGGAATTTCGGTAAGTCACCATTTTCTTCTTCAACCTATGTAGAAATTCCTCTCAGTTCCAAGTGAAGAAAAGAAGTTCTAGCCTGTTTCTGGTTGCTCATGATGGTGGAAGTTATATGAAAACATGGCGCTTAGTGGATAGCTGAAAATCATCCCAGTGGAGGAAGCGAAACTATCATGAATCAAGATGCAGTTTAGAAACAAAGTACTCCAGAGAGTAGAATGCAGCTGCTGTAATACTTAGATCACTTTGGTATTGATACGTTTAGAATTTGTTGTCAAAAACCATGGAAGCTATGGTAAGAAATGTTAATTTAAACTGGGGTTTGTAAACTGGATTCCACAGAATTTAAGGAGTTTTAAGGAGGTAACTGAAGATCAGCATGCACAGAAAGAAAATGATTCAGTAGGGTGGTCCTCTGCTCATTCTTTCCTATTAGTCAGAGCATATTCTGGTTCCATCAGTTTTACATATTGTGATCTGATCTATTCTTAAAAAAAATGTTCTGCAACTAAAAGACAATTGGAAACCACTGATTTAAAGAATTCTGAAGTTACTTGATTAGTCTTTTTCACCTGATGACCTTGTACATTCCATTGCTATAATCATCATTAATCATTCTAAAATCAAATCTTAGCATTACTAAAGAGAATACATAGGAATTACCATTTCAATCATAACTGACGTCTTTCTTCTTCAGCTGCTCAAAAGTAGATTCCGTATTATGTACATGCACTTGTATAGTTGGAAAGTAATTGTTTTTTCAAAAGCAATTTATTAACATTTCAAGTAGGTGTGGTGCAATTTTGAGTTAGTCATTTTTAATCCCTCAGAGTTTTCATTATAATATACACTTGGTACCTTATCTGTATGAGTTCCTTGCTACAAGAATTTTCACTTAGATATCTTGTCAATAAATATTAGACTCAGTCACCTGCTGATATATGATGTCTTAAATGAGCCATTAAAATTTTGGGGGGAGTTTTTCATCATATGAGAGTAACTTTTCCAATTTCAGTAAATGTAAAGTCATTATGATCTGTCTGGATTAGCTAGATAATAAGCATTTCTTTGATCTTTTTTTGTAATCAAACATATTCTATGTGAAAAGAGGAGGTGCTTAGGAACTTGTTCATTCAAGGGTTACCAGTTTTAAAGCACTGGCTCATGATAAACCACGTATAACTCATTTGGAAATTAGGTGTATATATGTTTGGAGTGGGGATTATACTTCGCTAGTGATGAAAAACCTTGTGTCTATGATCCATGTCAGTATTTTCCATAAGCTACCAAGGAAATTGAACTTGTAAGTTATATGGCAGTGGGGTGTTCTTAAAGTAGAGGAAAGACAGGTGGGTGGTCTTCAGGAATATTTTATTCACGATGGTATAGATTCTGTAGAATTATCTACCTTATACTACAGGACAAACCTGTTTAATTACTTGAATATTCATAATAGCCATTCTCTGTTAGACAAAGCTGGTTAGCATGGACTTATTTTTAATATACACACTATTCTTTTTTTTATGCTCCACGCAGGCTATAACTTTTCTGTTTTGAAATAAGATCACCTTAAACGCACTGCAAAAGGGCTGAGTAGTTTATAGTTTCCCAGGATATTTAGGTGTGTTTAATCTCCTTGATTAGATTGGGTAGAATGCTTTGGTCTTTGGATAAGTTACTGTTGTAGATGGCCACATGCATTAATATAGTCTGCATTATCTTTCAAATTTATAATACTATTGGCTCCTGTTTATCACAAGTAATTCATGGTAGCCAAATAATGGCATGTAATATTGCCTCCCAGTCATTGATGATTATATTGGATTGGATACATGACACAATTGATGCCAACCAGATTCTTTTTGCGGATTTTGGAATTGAGAATGAGATAGCAAGTGACTCTTGCTTATTGACAACATTTAACAGGTAAATTTAGGAGCTGTAATGGGGTCACAGTATCATATATGATAAAGAATCAGAAAGAATAATGAAACTAAAGGGAAACATCATTAATAGAAATAAAAACTCTTAATAGTTTGTTTCTCATTTCTAGTAATATCTGAGGTCCATCTGCAATCTTGCTTAGGTTCATAAGACTACTCATCTCCATTTCTTCATGGTATATTTCTCTTTTTTGCTTAAGCAATCTTGAGTTGTTTCTGTCACTTGCAACTGAGATACCTCACTAAATAATAATAGGATCCATTAATGAGGATAGTCATTATGAGAACACATATAAAGAACATGATAGGGGCCCAATATGTTTAATTATATCTGATATTAAAATATAATCTTAGTAACTTTCAGTTTCAGAGGGTAACCTTTATCTAATTTCGTCTTCAAACTCTGGGAATCCTTTACTCTAGCCACTCAAGCCACTTTGTGCAATGTTATTTAAAATGCACTTCAAATCCAAGATTACATGAAATCATTTGCTTTAAATCAGAGGGCAAAATATTGAGGCATTATCTTCGAAGAAACAGAGTGATAAGTCATATTTACATCTAATGAGTTGTTATTGAGTTTGTAGAAGCAAATCAAAGACCTCCTTTTATGCAGCTAGAAATGCTGATCTTAACCATTATGTTCACTTGCCATTGATATCTTAATCTTATTGACAAAAACATAAAAGTGCAGAGAATTATGTCAATTCTGTGTTGAACCAGTGAATGTGAAAAACTTGAAAGAAGTAGACTAGGAATAATGTTTAATTTTTTTTATTCCTACAAATGGCTACTTAAACATTTGTAATTTGTATAAAACCTTTTTTATTTTTATTTTTTGATTTATACCTTTATGACTTATTTCTCTTAGGAACTGTCCATTTTTTGTGTGTGCAATATATTTACTTTTATTTTTATGGTTTTGAATTCACATAAAGTGGGAAAAAATAGATTTGTGTCTGTTTGATCAATTTCTTCAGGTTCTAGCCCCTTTAATTGCAATATTGATTGTAGCAGGTATAAAGGGGCCTATGACTTCATTCGACACACTGTGTCAGCCTTCAGAGGAAACAAAAGCTTTAGAAGCAAGTGGTTCAGGTTACTATTTATCTTATGACCCTATGAAAGTTGACATGTGTCATCAGTGACATGCCAAAGATTCAGATTTCTTTGGCAGAGCTTCTGAAAGTTAAGACAATTCTCTGAATCTTTATAGACTTGAAATCTCTCCGTGTATGTTTCCCTTGACAGTGTTAGTATTTCTTGAGTTCAGCAAGGTCAGGTGAAAAGCAATTTTTTGCCCCATTTGTGGTTCCCAACTGGCCTTTTTGTTTCAGATAACAGGCAGTGGAAAAATTCTGGAATTCTAGGAGCTCATAATTTAGTAAGGGAAATAAGCCATGGATACAAACAGTGGCAACCCAAGATGGTCTATTAGTGGCAAAACTGAGAGTAAGGCAGCAGAGAAGAGTGGTATTTGGAAAGTGACTATGGAAGGCTGGTGGAACTGTCTCAGCCCACTTTTAAGCTTAAGCTGCTTCCATGTTAGTGACTTTGTGTAATCAATATATTGTATATAAACCTCAGTTTCCTTAACTGAAAAATGGGAAAACTAATAATATACACTTCATTAGGCTGTTTGTTAGGAGAAAATAAAAGAGTGCATCTCTCTAGATAATCATAAGCCCTCAAAAAACATAAATGAAACAGAATGACTACTGTAGAGGAAGAATAAGTAACTTTCACATGGAGTGGGAGCCAAGAAAGAGAGAGAACGTAACTGTAGGATGCGCAGGGTTTCAAAGACAGAGATGCTTGGAAGTGCTGCTTAAGTGATTGATATCAGAGGTGTGAAAATGGAGCACAGGACCACAGGAAAGTGAGTAAGTCAATGTAAGAGATATCTTCTGTGCTGTGTGTCGGTGCTTCTTAAATTTCTCATCAGAAGTCCCCTAGGGTGTAGGGCAATGTCTGCCTCTAGGAAAGGCAACACCATCTCCATCTCTTCCATTACTACATACTAACAAACATTTATCAGGGCTCAAAATTGACCAAGCTCTATGCTTCACATTCTCTGTCTGAGCTGATTGCCAAAAACAAACAAACAAAAACAAAACAAGAAACCTCATGGAGATTATTCTATGAGCCTTACTGAATGGGGTCAGGTAAGTGAGGCTCACAGTAAATGAACTAGCAGTTGATGAATTAGGAGCTCTGGGTAGTGTGACTGCAATGCCCTCTTTCTAAACCATTGTATCCTGGTGTCTAATTTTTTGGAAGTCTCTTGTTTTATTGTTATTATTTAATCATGAAAATGTTGACTACAACTCCATAGTATATACATTTGTTTGGATATAACATGTTTTAATAGACTTACTGTGTAAATGTTTTCATCTATCAATTTAGTAGGTTAATAGTACAACACAGACTGTCAATTCCAGGAGATCTTTTATTTTTCAAGTGTCTATTTTCAAGGATATTAGGATGTAACCTTGAAAGAGCTTCAAGCAATTTTTAATCTGCTTGTTTGATTATGCTTTTCACTATATAATTCCTAGCCGTGACTTCTGCTGCTTTGTTTGTAAAAGGAAATAAAAAATCCAATGCACTTTCTTCAACAGTTGTATGATTAATTTTTAAAATTTGCTATAATGTTAACAATCTCATGCAGTTATTAATTAAGGCTTTGTGATAATAAGATAGCTTTGTCTAAAGATTTCTTGTTTATAGTTTTTTCAGTTTGTAATTTATAGTCATATATACTGGTCATGAGGAATCACGAATCTCCTCTGAGGAGAACTTATAAATGGGTTCCTAAACGTCAAATTTAGAGTCAAGTTTAGAATCACTTGAAATATGTCTCTAAGGAATTAATAAAGAATAATTTTAAAGAAGTGGTTGTAAATATCTATAGCACACAGGATTACATTTTAATTAATGTATTTTCCATATTAGAAAGGAGTATTATATTTTAGTTGCAAATGATTATATTAAGCTGTGTGATGTGTAATTAATACTTAAAATTATCTTCTGCTTATACTTTAGTGGCAAAGACCAAATGTTAGCTTGAGTCAATTATGTTTAATATTATGGTTAACAGCATATCTCTGAGAAAGACAATTGCAAGTTTTGAAATTCAGTCATACCTTAAAATTGCAAAGAGCTTTCATTTATTGATAGCCAATAATGGATAGAAATTAAGCTTAACCAAGTAACCGAAAGCAAACAAACAAAGTATACTTAGATGTAGCCTAATTGTGGTTCTAATTAAAAATTTGAATATATGCAACTTTAACACTTAATTTAATGAGATTGATGTCCCTAGGGAAGTTAATTACGATTACAGTTACATGTACCATTTTGTAGTATAGGTATAGCAAACCAGTCAGAAAACACAAAAAAATTTAAGAAACCATCATGCTTATGATGCTTATTTCTTTCTCTGGCATGTGGCCAGAAATTTGCCTTTGTCCAAGAGGAAAATAAGATTGCTATTTTGGTTAGAGTTGCTTAGGCTGAAGAGTTGCTTAAAGACAACACACTAAAAATATGATTCATTTAAAAATGAAATGTTAAAATTTTCTTTTTTAAGAATATGTTCTCTATGTGAAAAGAGTAAACAATCTGATGCACCAATGATTTTGATAAGGTATTCCAGTTTCATGAAACCTAAAATGATTTTTTGAAATGGTCTCCACCTTTGAGGTGTTTAAATTTACAACATATAAAAATTTAATTAAAAGTATATTATCTTGTTTATTGTCTTCTACATATATAGTATAGGGGAATATATAGTGAATTGGGTTTGAGATCAGGAGGGCTTCACAGAGGCAGAGTTGATATGTGAATAAATGAAATATGAGGAGATATTCATCAAATAAATACCACATATAAAAAACAGCATGTGCAAAAGCATGGAGAAACAACCTAATATAATGTGTCCAGAGGAATGTGAATTTGGCATTTCTAGAAATTAAGAAGGGAATGTCTTGGTGAATAAATAAGAGATTGCAGGGCGATCATATCAAGGCACGAGTAGTAGGTTGTGTTAAGATATTTGGAGTTTATTATTTAGATGAAAGTACCTTAGAAAAGTTTCTGGCCCAGCTTTGCAAGATATGATAGTTTACACTACTACCGTGGAAGATAAATTAACTAGTAGTGAGACATGTGACAGTGAGACGAGTTAAAAGATTATTTTCACAGTTTAAAGGACAAATGCAATATCTCACCTAAGAGAGAGGCAGTAAAGATGGAGGAGCATGACAGATTGAGAGCCATTTCAGTATGCTTCAATGATATAATTAATATACCTAGTGAGAATGAGAGAGTCAAATTAACTTCCAGGAATGTGGCTTTGGGAATGGAAAAGGATAATAGATTCAATTTTGAACATCTTGAATTTGAAATTCCTATCAAGCACACAGTTTATATAAATTCAGTAGAAAATCATATATACATATTGATCCATATACATGTTCAAGGGATGTAAGATTTATCTAACATTTTAATGCTAGAATTTTCAACTTGGGAACATAAGGATTATACTTCTGGAGGGCAGCTATGTCCACGGTAAACAGGCTATTATAATCCTCAACAAGGAATAAACAACTACAATGTGTGTCTTTTTCTTGAGTCCCAAAGTCTTTATGTTAGCACCTGAGCAAGACAGTATGTGAAATACTAATTTAAGATGCTCTTAACCCGGTTTTCTGGGCCATGTATTGGCCTTTTCTGATCTTGAAGTTAAACGGAAGTGTATTTCTGTGGATATAGTCCACTGCTGAGAAAAGAGAATCTCCAGATCTTTTTAAGCACTAGGTCTTAAATGATACTACTGAGCTATGAGACAGTGCAAATGTGGAGAGATTTTAATAGAGCATGTTCCTATCTTCCCTCTTCAATCCATACTATGTATGTACAAAAGATCCTTTATACTAAGAAAAGTCAGTGCTGAGCAGTGGTTCTCAGTAGAGGGTGGTTTTTCCTCCCCTGGGAGACATTTAGCAATGTCTGAGTGCTGTTATCACCGAGTGGGCAGAGGCCAAGAATACTGCTGAGTACCCTACACCTCACAGGGTACCCACCCCTACAGCAAAGATTCATGCAGACCAAAATGTTAGTTGTGGGGTTGTTGAGAAATTCTGGTGTAGACTTCTGAGAAAGGAGAAGAAAGTGTAGGAGACAGCATTCTATCTCCCCTCAGTGACTCCTCAAAATGAAGGAGACTATATTCTAGAGTTCCTCATGAAGTTGTGGAGTTCAGAATTAGAAGAAACTGTGGTTTCTATTTTACAACTGAGTTTGAGAGCAGCAACCCATAAAGATGTCCTATTACACTGAAACATGGATAAGGGAGCAAGAAATATGGCAGCATAGGGAGGGTGTTTGGGCATAAGAAGGGCTCCAGATCATCCCTGAGTTCCTACTTTGCTAGAGGAGCATGGAAGCAATCCAGAAATTCCTGTGTACCCAGGGAGACTGAGAATAGGGTCATGTGCTTGCCAGTAAATAAATACAACATAGGTGATCTCATCGAAGGCTTCATAAGTGGTGCAAAGCATGTGAGAAGGATGCGGAAGCTACAGCTAAGCATGTGAGAAGCCAAGAGGCCTGTACTCTCATAGGGAGCAGCAAACCCAGGGGTTCTGCTCCACTGCCAATGATCATTCCACATCTGACAGCTGCTCGCCACCAAAGACTCTTCTCCCACAGACGGTGCAAGGCAGATCCTAGCTTCGGGCCCATGCAGCTGAGTGAGTTCCTAGGTGTGTGTCGTAAGGTCCCAAGTAGGCATTTAAGAGGGCCTCGTGAACACCTTGTGATGAAATTCAAACACAATGGTGGCTGCTTTAAACAAGAGCCAGAAAAAATGAAAAGCTCAAGTGGACCCAATAAAGATACCTGTATGAACTGGGAAAGTAAGGAGCTATGATTGAGTTGGAAAAAGTCCAGTTCAGAACATTTGAACTTTATTGACTTACACTGCTGATACTTCAAATTCACTACACATGTAAATACTAATATTGGCTATTCAATTGTTACATTCCCCTTATTGAAGAATTGCCTCCCCTGCTCCCTGCCTTTTTAACAGGATTCAAAGTTATATATGAAGCATTTTAAATTCAAATGTGCTCATGCTGATTTTAGGGATACTTTCCTTGTATATATGATAATTTCCTATCAAATGAAAATTAGTGTTTAAACTTTTCTGTGATTATTTCTTGACTATTGGCTACAGTGAAGTTTGTCCATGAATGTTTTTATAATACTATAAAACCAGTACTCAATTTAAAGTAAAGCATGAGAAAATTAGGAATCTGTAAATGAGTACCACTGAGTCACCTAAATTTTAGAAGAATATCATTAGAAGAATATAAAGTTATATTAAAGAAGAAAATATAGCTAAATTTTTTTGAGAATTGGTAAATAAATGGAAAGATTGTTTTCTAAAGCCTCCACAAATAAACCTTTTTGTCTATAGTAGCTATTTTATACGCTTATAAGAAGTTTATAGGAACACTGTTGTATTATTTATATTCAGGGAGAAAATGTAATGGTGAGAAAGTTTATCTTCCCTTCTCCAATTTATTTTATTATTTCCTTTTAGGAAATTCCTTACTCATATGTAAGAATTTTCTGAATGCATACCAGTGGCCCTTAGAGTGGTCCCCTGATGACCATCGGGGATGGAGGACTCCAGCTCCGGGTTCGGTCCTGCTCTCGTCACTGCTGCATTCACATTCTGCTGCCTAATATGCCTTTCCTACACTTCCCACCCTGCACACTAAAGCCTTTTCCCATTACTGTTTTCCTGTTCTTTACCTTATTGTCAGACTTCTACTGTAGAGAGAGTAAGGGCTGAGAAGAAGGAAGGTAAAAAATTTTGGAAATGTGGGACAGACATCAATAAATTTATTTCAGATTGACATAGGAGCTGCAATCTCAAATCTGCCTTTTCCCCATCTCAGCTCTGTCATTGAAAGAGATAAAATACTCCTTAGCTGATTTATAGAAATTTCCTGGGTTTCCATCTGTTACTTGAGCCACAAATTTGGGTATTAAGACTGCTGCTCATTGTTTTTCCTTAAACTAGCCAGTGCTGTTAGAAGCGTCTGCTCACCTTGCAGTCCTTGAATGCTCCTTTCCTGGCAGACTCTTCCACGGCATTTGCTCAGTTTCTCAAAGCCTTCAATGAGCTCTTTTTTTCAGATAATCATAGGTGAATTCTAAGCCGTAGATGTGCTCTGCCATACCAGGCACTGCTGTTCTCTTCCTAGAATACTAGATGAACTTCTGGGTTGTTTGTTTTCAACCTCAATTCAGTAAGATGAACAATTCCAGATTCCTTCTTATTTACCAGGATTATTCAAGGTCAGAACACCAAGGTACAGTCTTGGGGCCCATGTGTATCATGGGAACTCCTCCAGTGTCACCTTTGCAGCCTACTCCTGGTATCATTTCATTCCCCACTGATCAGAGTTCTCTGCTCCAGAAGCCACAGTGGTCTCTGGGGAATTTAAGCTGCCAATTTATTTGGAAAAAAATTAAGCAAACATTATAGCAAAGCTGGAAAAGTGGGCTCAGAAATTCAGAAAACCTAACTATTGAGAAGCACAGGGAAGGTCATCTAAGGGAATATCCGTGGGTACAGGGCCAGGACTGCCACCACTGGATACTGGATTCTGCCTCTGGTTTACCTGTCCCTGGACAGCAGAGGCTGCTACTGCACCATCTGACTACTTCCCCCAGACAGCCAGAATTAATTCTAAAATCACTCTACTTTGCCTGGCATGAGCACCTGATTGAAGAAGCATAGCTTCCAAGAATCAGAGCAAATGTCTAATTTTTTTAGCTCTGTAATTGGAAGGTGGTTCCTAAATTTCACCAAATCAACACATTGGTGGATTCACCCATATATAAATAAGGTTGGGGGATGGAAATATTCCAGTGCTTTTTTCCAAATCCATTTTTCACCCTTTTGCACCCTGCTCTATGCCTTGAGATGCTGACTTAGTCAGACCTCATCAGTGTACCTCAGTGTCTGGCTTCAGGTGGGATCAGGCAGCAGAAAGCTGAGACACCTCAGTAGGAAAAGAAAGAGATCAGAGTATTTATGTGTTTGTCTCCCACCAAAGGGTCTCCATGGACTAGCTGCATCTTTTGGCAGAAGCATGGGCTTCTAAGGAGGTAGTCTGGAGCTTCCTCCAGCTTTCTGGATCACTGGGATCCTTCCCTTTGCTCCTTCAAGCTTATGAGTGCGTGATGGCATGAGATACTATTCCCTGTGGCTTCCCTCATTTCTGTAAATTGCCCCTTAATTAAATCCCCCTCAAATTATCCTAATCTGAATGTGCCATCTCTTTTTGTCTGGGACTCCAGATGACACAGGCACCCTCAAAAATAGCAAGTGTCCTTTCTGGAGATTTTTCTCCCTACGGCCTACAGCAGAGCTCTCGTGTGAGGAACACCACATGCCCCCTCTCTCTTTGCCCCAGTGTGGTCCTTTTCTACCTTTTGAAAGTACACACCAATGGTAAAATAAAGAAAACTGGAAAAGAATATCACATGGGAAAGAGGAGAGTTTTCTTTCTTGAACTTCTCAAGAAAGACACGAATTGCACCAAAGTACTACACTATGTTTTTACTCATGATAATAGCACCTTATTCTTGGGCATGGATCTGGGCATTGGCAGGTAGGGTGAGAGAGAAGTCCCTTAGAGAACAGAGTATTGGCCATCATCTACTGTTTAGTGTTAAATAAAATAGTGCATCATAAACTGCTCATATGCTAGTCTATTATGTTGAAATGAGTCATGTAACCAGTTAGTGAACTTAACAGAGATTTGCATCCATATATAATATCAACCTACTTGTAAATCTATAGACTTAGGAAGATACCCAGATGTCTAGCTTTTAAACAGACATTGTGCTTTTTGTGCCTTGATACCACAATCTACCTTCAGTTTGGTAGATAAATGACACTACCATTTTCCTATTTTATGCATTATACTTTTTTATAATGCTTTAATGCATAATTTTTTCCAGGGATAATTTACTCTTGAACAAAGAATATCAAGAGTCAAGGCCAAAGGAATTTTTTTAAAAGTGGGAGAAATTCAGACACCAGAACAGGGGATAGTTGGTATAATACATTTAGACAAAGTAGTTCTTGGACACTTTTCATCACACTGTTTACATACAATTTCCTATTTACCTAGGCATGTAGCCTGAGGTAGATTTCTCTACCCGGCATAACATTCCCTCCTCAGCATTTTGAGAAGGGAAGGATGTTCTTTATAGTAGCAGATGTAGCCTGGGCCCTTCTGTGCCTTCTGTACAGACACCTACACCCTGAAGGCTGCTTACAGTGAATACCTGTGACTCTGCTTCAGGGCTTCAGGGTAGCTGTGGGGACATGCTTGCTATATGCACAAAGCAAGCTGAAAGGGCCAGAGAGTTAATGCACCAGTTAGTGATAGAGGAAGATTTAGTGGGTAAATACCTCAGCCTTTTCACTCCTTGATTGCTATAATACCATTTCTCCTGAGTTCCCTAATAGGGTAGAGCCCACTGGTCCAAATTGACAACTATCTTGGTAACCCAGTTTTTATTTGTTTCCTTCTTCTTTGCTTTCCTAACTGCCCCACTCTCCTAATGGTGCTTCCTGGTATCCTCTCTAAAATAAAGGACCAACACTTGAATCCTTGTGTCGGGGACTGCTTCTGGGGGAATACAGAAAATTGGGGCCAAAAATGGTTATAGGAGACTCTCTGGAAAAGGTACTGGAACTGGATTGGTCACCAGCCAGATGACAATAAGGACCCTGTTACTGGTGGTAAGCCATGCAGACAGAATTTCTCTTATGTTAAGACTCTCACCTGTGGTGAATTGGGGTAGATTACAGGGGAAGGAGATACCTTAGTTGGGGTAATACTCCAGCTCTTAGCAGATATGCAGTAATGGTAATAATAAGGATGTGGCACTGGTTAACACCTGATAACAGTGACAGAAGCTTTATAGCATGAAAGTGACAGGTTGAGGTAACCAGCTATCAACTCAGAGCTTTGACATGATACAAAGACCCTTTCCATCAATAGTGGGAGGGCAACCTGCTGACAGGAACACAAGGGGAGCTGAATTCACAGCCCTGGAAAGGCTCCTGTACTGATGTCAGGGTCCTGTTGGGAGAGAAATGGACACTGAGAGTTGGGATGAAGATTTCCTGGTGGATACTTTAGGAAGAAAGGGATTATTACCAAATGAGTTCCAGAATCTATGTAATATGTACAGTAGGAACTGGGAGAATATGCTTGAAATGAATGTTAAAAATGCAGGCCTCTGGTGGAGTGTGGGGAGTGGAGTATAGGTCAGGAAAAGGCAGAATTTTTTGATACTGTATAGTCTCCTGAGATTCAAGATTAAGGTTCTGATACTTCCTTGGAAAATATTGCAGAAGGGATTGATATTCTTAATAACATGGGTATGTTAGAATGGTTTTGCTATGTGATACTAGAGAATCAACTGACTATATCTTCTGATAAGACTCAGAGGGTACATCGTTCTCTAAAGTGAAAGGGAATGTGATAGTAAAGGGCACATCAGTGTTGTTGAGATGGGGCCACTATTTTCTATAGAGCAGCTAATGGTAGGCAGTGAGAATAATGGTAACTTGCAATTGTAGAAACCATACAGCAGTGCTTAACTATCAGAGATAAAAATATAATTCTTGTAACGGCCTCTAAAGCCAGGGTGACAACCAGGAGGACTTGATGTTCAGGAAATCCAGGATATCTAATCCTAAAGTAACAAGAATGGAAAACACAAATTCGCAAGTATGTCACTGAAAGTGGTAGAGAGCCCTCAGTCACTTAATGGCAACTTAATTACATTGGACCTATTATATACTAGGGTGAAGAGACAATTCACTCCTGTTGGTATTGGAAAGTATCTTCAATATGGGTTTACTTTTCTGTATACAGGGCCTCAGCAAGCACAAATGTTCAGTGTGGGGAAGTTGGGGTTCCTGTGGCCAGGATCCTCACTGAACTTAAACTACCTGATGATGTAACTGTCCTGTTGCTGGGCTACCACTTCCACACCTTTAGGCAGTAAGCAATTACTGCACGATATAGAGAGCTCTGCCCAGTGCTCTGCTTGGAGGCAGAGAAACTAGTGCTCTACCTACCCCGGGGAAAACAAGCCAGGTAATAAACCCTTTCACCCCAAAGAAATGTTCTACTATCATTTCATTGTTCACCCTGAATCCATAGAGAACTTGCCTGGGGTTGAAATCCATTAGCAAGACAATTGGCGAAGTCGGCAGGGTTCATTGTTGACCAAGGAAAAAGACAAGCTGACGTTATGGGAGGGTTGCTTCAGCGGGCTGCCCCTATGAATGGGGAGACAGTGGATCGTCCCCCAGTGGGTATGTGGTCTGAGGTGGCTTGCCTCCTAGAGGACTGGGCCTCACCGCAGGACAGGAGGCAAGTGGGGGTGATACCTGAGGCAGTAGGGGTGGCCCTTGGTATAGTAAGTAGGTCTTTTGAGAGACAGAGTGCCTGTGAGGGACTGTGGGTTGGCTGCTTCTCACAGTATTAAAAAAGTCTACAGAAGAGACGGACATGCTCCTGAAAAAGACCCAAGAAATGGTGGCATGAGAACGTGAGCTGCAATCGGCTGTGGATGCTCTGAAGAAGGAAATGGCATTGATGCGAGGGGAGACAGCAGGAGAATTCTGGCAGCGAGGTGCCGTTGAAGAGGCAAAAGATTCCTTACAGAAAAAGATGGCAGCGCTCCCAGGTGCTCTGAAGGAGGAAAAGGCCTTCAAGAAAAAAGACGAACTTCTGAGGGAAGCACAGGTGGAGGTGGCACAAGAATGCTGGCTGTGAAGCACTGAGGTGAAGGTAAGAGAATTGCTGAAGACTGAGCTAGCATTGCTGTGAGGAACGGTGGAAAAAATAAAGGTAGTAGCAGAGGAAGCACTCAGGGGAGAGGAGAGAAAGGTGCCATCAGCCCCGGAAATGGAGGAAATGGGGAAGGCTAAAGGGGTGCTGTGGGAGGCACTGACCCCTCCTGTATTGAAAGCATTCCCAGTGGTTGTAAAGAAAATAAAGACCCAGCAGCTCAAAGTTCCCCAAGGAGAGGAGCAGCCCCCTCCCCAGGTCAGGGAGCACTCTATGGTCCGCCCCTATACTCAGGCTGAGCTGGTGGATTTGGGCTCCTGGTTTAGGCAGAAGTCCTCAGAGTCAATATCAGCTTGGCTCTTGCGTCTGTTGGACTTAAGGGTGGTTGTAATTGTTCTGTTGGGATCAGAGATGGGAAAGCTGTCTTCCCTGACAGTGCAGCCTGCCTTGAGGCAGCGATTACAAAATGCACATCAGATCCCAGGGAGTCACTCCCTCCTCAATTGGCTTATGGCTGCACTTCGTGCTGTGTGGCCCAATCAGGTTGATTTACCATCCTCTCCTGTTAGATAGCAGATGTATGCTGAGCTCCAACAGGTGTTATGAGAGCTAGGCATAAGAAATGCCATCTATAGTCAAGTGAATTATGGCCCAGATGAAGAGATTTTCACTACTGGGATGAGAAATATTGTGCTTCAAATGGCTCCCACATCCCTCTTTGGATCTCTAGTGGCATCCCATAAGCGAGGTGACATGTACAGTAGCAGGCTTAGGAGAGGCTGAAGCAATGAGAACATGGAAAGAAATAAGGTCTGCTACTCACAAGAAGAATTTAAAGGGCCCCATGAAGGTTACAAGGACCCAGATGTGGGTTGATTTAATTTGGGCAGGAGCAGATGGAAGGAAATTAGATGGGGATTCAAATAGGATCTTACTGGTGCTATGGCAACAACTGAAACCAGAGCAGCAGTTCCAGCCATTAAGACCAAAGAGGCAGAGGTCAGAGAAAGAGCCACAAGTCCAGTTTGTGTGTTTGCAAAACTTCCTGCTAGAGAGTGAGCCAACCCCACTCAAGACCACACAGAAAGATGATTGGGAAACACAGTTTGACTGAGAGGAAGGTCGAGGTACCTGCTCTGAGAACCAGGGGGAACCAGAGGCCACATGTTAAATAGCTATCCATTGGTTGCAGTGAACATACAACATGTCCTGGCTCTGATGGACACAGGGGATGATTGTTCACTGGTTCATTGTAACCCTGAGTGTTTCCCTGGGACGCCATCATAGACAGATATGGGGATAAGGCTATCAGAGTGAAACAAGCCCAAATCCCTTTGGGAATAGGGCATCTACCTCCAAAAGAGTATACTGTGTATATATTTCCTATCCCTGAGTATATTTTGGGGATTGATATCCTGCAGGGTCTGTGGTTGCAGACCACTGCAGGTGAGTTCAGATTGAGAGTATGTGTGGTGAAGGCAGTTGTTAGGTGACATGCTAGGCACCTGCCCATAGCTTTGCATGTCTCTCGGCGGGTGACTAATA
This sequence comes from Smutsia gigantea, assembly GCA_032199065.1. Classification (NCBI taxonomy): domain Eukaryota; kingdom Metazoa; phylum Chordata; class Mammalia; order Pholidota; family Manidae; genus Smutsia; species Smutsia gigantea. The sequence goes on along the minus strand of JAVSCE010017276.1, from coordinate 22,986 downwards.
CCAAAGAATGCAAACTACCTGGAGAGCATAAATAGATTAGAGAAACTCTCCAGGAACTGGAAAAGGTGGGTATTATAAAGATTACCCATTACCCAGAGTGTCCAGTAAAAAAGCCAGATGGCTCCTGGTGTATGACTGTGGATTACAGCAAACTGAATAAAGTCATACCCCCTATGCATGCTGCTGTTCCCTCTATTTCAGGCCTGGTGGATACACTTACCCAGGAACTAGGAACATTACGTGGTAGATCTTGCTAATGCCTTCTTTTCCATTGAAATTGAGCAGGAAAGTCAGGAATAGTTTCCCTTCACATGGGAAGGACAGCAATAGACTTTCACCATCCTTCCACAGGGATACCTCCACAGCCCCACCATTTGTCATGGACTTGTAGCTCAGGACTTGGCTACATGGGAGAAACCGCCAATGGTGCGGCTCTACCATTATGTTGATGATGACATGCTCACGTCTGATTCTCTTTCAGATCTAGAAGGTGCAGCACCTAGACTGCTGCAACATCTACAGGAGAAAGCATGGGCTGTGAACAGCACCAAGGTTCAGGGACCTGGTTTGTCTGTCAAATTCTTGGGGGTTGTCTGGTTGGGTAAGACCAAAGTTATACCAGAAGCAATTATAGATAAAGTCCAGGCATTTCCTACCCCTACAACTGTAGCATTGTTACAGGAGTTTCTGAATCTTCTAGGCTACTGGAGAGTGTTTATCCCTCACTTGGCACAAATTATGAAGCCCTTATACCAGTTGGTAATAAACAGTGTCAGGTGGGATTGGGATAAGACATGTACATCTGCTTTTACTACAGCAAATGGGCAGTAAAGGCCGTGCAGGCCTTGAGTGTGACAGACTCATCAAGGCCCTGTGAGCTGGACGTTCATGTGACTGAAGACAGTTATGGCTGGGGTCTCTCAGCAGCTTGAATGAACTCGCCAACCAATTGGATTCTGGTTAGAACTCTGGAAAGGGGCAGAGGTACGATACACTTTGATAGAAAAACAACTGGCTGCCATGTATTACACCTTGCTGGCTACAGAACCCATCACTGGAATGGCCCCGATAAAGGTAATAACCACCCATCCCATCTTGGGGTTGGTATGAGACTGGATCCACAAGCCCACACTGGCCAAGTGGGGTGCTTACCTACAACAGCACAGTGCCCTCTCTAGTAGCCCCTTGAGTGAAGAACTCCAATGCTTATTGGGGCCGGTGACATATACCAGTGAAAAGCAGAAAGAACTTGCTTTTGAACCATTAGTAGCAGAGAGTCCCTATCAGGAGGGAAGAGCCCCTAAACCCGAAGATGCATGGTACACAGATGGCTCCAGCAGTGGGCAGCCCCCAAAATGGAGGGCCATAGCTTTCCATCCTAAGACTGAGACAATATGGATGGAAGATGATGAAGGGAAGAGCAGCCAATGGGCAGAGTTGCGGGCCATATGGTTTGTGATCAGCCAGGAGCCCTCCCCTATAGTTGTCTGCACTGACAGCTGGGCTGTCTATCGGGGCTTGACCCTGTGGCTACCATCCTTGTACCATGCCAACTGGATGGTTGGTCACCAACCCCTTTGGAGGCAAGAACTGTGGCAAGACTTATGGGCCTGTTGTCAGGCTAAAATAATTACAGTATACCATGTGACAGGTCATTTGCCACTGGCATCCCCAGGAAATGATGAAGCAGTAAATTGGCCCAGATACGTTCGTTAGAAGGAAAGTCTGCCTCTGATGTAGCCCAATGGTTAGATCAGCGTTTGTTGCATGCAGGGCAAAAGACAATGTGGGCTGTAACCCATCGGTGGGGCTTGCCTTTGACCTTTTAAGAAGTTAGTAGAGCCCAGCAAGGTGTGTTTTATGCTCTAAAAGGGACTTACACTGAGTTACACAGAAACATGGAACTATAGCTAAGGGGCCTATGCCCCTCATCAGGTGGCAGGTAGACTACATTGGGCCTCTACCTGTGTCAGAAGGATATCAGTATGACATGAATTATGTGGACACAGCTACTGGACTTCTGGTTGCTTTTCCTACCCATTGTGCAGACCAACAGATGACCAAAAGAGGCCTGGAGCATCTCTTTGCTGCTTATGGCCGACCACAGGTAATTGAGTGATCAGGGCACCCATTTTACTGGACATACACTGCAAGAGTGTGTGCGACAGCTGGGAATCAAATGGAAGTTTCATGTGCCATACAATCCTACCACAGCAGGTATGATAGAGAGGCACAATGGCTTGTTAAAATCCAGACTAAAGTCAATACCAATAATCTGTGGGGATTGTCAGTCTGCCTATGGACCGTGATATGGTGTTTGAATGAGAGACCCTGAAAGGGAGCCCTGAGACTGGTAGACATGTTAACACATGTTGCTGCCTCCCTCATGCAACTGCAAGTACAAGCTAAAGAAGAATCACTGAAGCCAAAGTTCGGCCACCAGAATACCATCTTGCTGCCAGCACCAACTGCACTGAACCCCAGAGACTCCACTGAGTGGACATGGCCTTGGACCTTTCGACACATGGACCAACTATGGGTGGCTCTCCTGGCACCTTGGGGACAAGGCCTGGGAGCTGGCCTCCTGTGTATTCCTGGAATAACAGCAGAGTGTCTGCCAAAGATCACAGTAGTATATCCTGAATGGCCAGAAGGTAGGAGCATCTTACTGGGGAGTTTTGTTTTATCATTATGGCCAGTGCATGCACCTCCAGTAGCACTATATATAGACCCTTCAGTAACCCTACAGGGAAAGGAGTAAAAGTATGGTATACTAGACCTGGAAGGGACCCCCTTCCTGCTACAGTCCTATCACAGGACCACTCTCTTGCATGCATTCTACCTGATGGACAAGATTTGCCTATGTTAGTGTCATTAAAACATGTGTATTATCAGCCCTAAGGTGTTTGTGGATTGGGAACATCCTCTGGCTTGAGGATTATTATAATTTTTCTTATTAGGAACCTCCTCTGGCTTGAGGATTATTATAATTTTTGTTACCTGTATCAAAATCTTGCTGTATCTTAATTTTTATTATCTCTAAGTTGCTGTTTTCCTCTGTTGCTGTTGTGGAATCTGGTTACAGTGCTCCAGCTTTCTCGCACAGGGACCATTGCAGAAGATTGAAAGGGTGTAGATTTTAAGGAGAGAATCCTGGAGGTGTGGAGTACGGTGAAGTTGCGGTTCCTATAGCCAGGATCCTCACTGAACTTAAACCACCTGATGATGTAACTGGTCAGTTGCTAGGCCCTCACTTCCACACCTGTAGGCAATAAGCTATTATTGCACAATGTAGAGAGCTTGGCCCAGTACTCTGGGCAGAGGCAGACACACTAGTGCTGGACCTACCACCGGGAGAACAAGCTGGGTAATAAACCTTCTCATGCCAAAGAAACATTCTTCTGTTATTTCTTTGGTCACACTGAATCCTTAGCTAACTTGCTGGGGGCTGAAACCCATTGGCAAGACACCCAGGGATTCAAGTTAGCACATAACACTGCCTTCACTTTATGGTAAGGGAGATATGACAACAGATACTGACCATGGGATTTACTTATCCCACCATAAACTGTACCCTTCAGAAGCTGCCAGCCAGATAGAACTTTAACTAGGTCTCAAGGAAGCTGTTCTAAAATTCTATCCATATCTTTGATAATGGATAATGTCTCTTTACTGACTTTGTTCCCTACTCTTCCTTCTTCACTCCCTACGTATGTCTACTAGGATCCCATCAGAAATAAAATACTTGCATTTGAATCTGTAGAGTCTGCTTTTGTGGAATCCTAAATCAAGAAACATATCTAACCTAAAAGATAGATGACTAAATGATATGTGACCTCTGGCAGTCAAGAATGGATTCAGGTGCAACTAATAGCTAATTAAGTCATACAATTAAAAGCCTAAATTCACAAATAGTTATCTAATATCACAAGAAGTTTGGAGTTTTTTATTTTAGGAATGGTGCAGTCTTTCAATTATGCCAATAGGGACTCAGCATCTTTTGAAGGCTTTTATTGCTTCATGTTACCAAAGACTGCTCTACTTCTAGTCCTTATACCATTTTTAAGACAAAAGGAAGTTGGAAACATATAGGGGAAAAGACAGAAGCAGTGGACATCTACTTACATTTCTCAATAAGAACGATGAGAACATGAATACTCCTAGTAGTAAGGAATTTTGGAAAGTTGGAGTTTGAGTAGCTGTGTTTTGCAGCCTTTATAATAAAGACATAGAGAAAGAGGATGAAAAAGAAGGTTCAATCAATCAACACACAGAGTTACCATAAGAATCAGCAAACTCAGAATCTATTTTTTAAAACTTTGACCTAAGTTGTAATCTAAACGTTTTTTCCATTTCCCCAAAATAAGCAAACACACAAAGTTTACAATGTTCGACTCAAATGAGTCCCCAGAATTATTAAAGGGAAAGCACTTAATTCCCTATTTTTAGTTATGAAGTTTTCACATCCAATTTATTAATTAAAAAAAATATAGCAGAACCTACTAACTGCCTTCCATGCATGTAACAGAAAAGATTTCTGCTCTTGAACTTCTGTCCTATGTATGAACTCATTCAAACTGCCTGGTTGAAACAGAATAAAAGATATGAACTTTTTCTTTTTTGGGGCTGTGAAAAAAATCATAAAAATTTGCAATAAATTTTAAAATTCTACGTGTAAAAATGTTTGCCCTTTTAATAACCTAAAAAACATCAAAATTAGTATTTCAGATGCTTAAGCTTTGACATGAATTTCCAAGTAATTTCTGGTACTTATGTCTCTCCAAGTACAAAGACTTCTAGAACCGTTAGCTTCAAAAACTGTAAATTGTTGACATTTTTAAAGCACAAATTATTAAATAAGTGAAACAGGATATGTTTGTTTCTTTCCATAGCCTTGAGTTATTGGTTACATCCCTCATAGGCATCTGCTGTCACTTGCATTCCTGCTTTGTAGACTCATGCTTTCTACTAAAAAGCCTCAGATGAGAGCTGACACTAAAATCTGGAGCATTCAATTATTTTATTTTTCTGTGGCAGCAAATGATTTTTTCTCTGCCAATTTTGTCTGTTACGCTAAGAGTCTTACATATTTTTTTAATTGCTATTTCTATTTGCACTCATATATTTTCATGCCTCCTGAAATAATGTAACAGCTAAATTTTTATTGCCACAACTGGTAGACACCTGGGTCATTTCACTGACCATTTAGGGAAATATTCCCAAGCTGTAACAAATCTATTTATATGAACTCACTCACTTCATTCTGCAGTTACTCTGAAAACTATTTCTGTAGTATACAAACACAAAACCTTTAGGGAATTTTTTTCATTTTTAAATGCATACAATTTTAAAACCAAAATAATTATAAAATTATAAATAATGTGTAAAATTTACAGTGGCCTTCATTTTAGCAAGGACATTATTTTCTCTAATTGTATCAATAGAATGGCTTACTTAAAATTTAACTTTTTGAATTCCAGCTTTACTGAGGTATAATTAATACATAAAATTGTAAGATATAAAATGAATATTGTGATTTGACATACATATATAGTGTGAAAAGATTCCCTTCATCTAGTTTATTAACATATCCATCACCTCACATATGTATTTTTTTGTTGCTGTAGTTTCAAACATTTAAGTTTTACTCTCAGCAAATTTCAATTATACAATACACTGTTATTAACTATACTCATAATGTTTTTATATTAGATCATCAAACTTTATTCATCTTATACCTGAAAATGTATATCTTTTTGCCAATCTCTCCTTACCTACCTCTTCCCTCTTCCTAGACCCTAGCAACCACTTTTCTACTTTGTAGTTGAGGTTGACTTTCTTTTTTCTTTAAGATTCCACTTGTAAGTGCTACCATGCAGTATTAGTCTTCATCTGGCTTATTTCACTTAGCACAATGCCCTCAAGTTCTATGCATATTGTTATGAATGGCAGAATTTCTTCCTTTCTCATAGCAGATCAAAATTAATATATATCACATTTCTATTCATCTGTTGAAGGACATTTAGGATGTTTCCTTACCATGGCTATTGGGGATTATGCTGCAGTGAACATGGGAGTATAATTGTGTCTTAAATATCCCATTTTTGTTTTCTTCAGATATATACTCAAAAGTGGGATTGCTAGATCATATGATAATTCTGTTTTAGTTTTGAGAGGAGCCTCAATACTGTTTTCCATAGTTGCTGAACCAATTTGCACTCCTGCCAACAGTGAACAATTTTTTCTTTTCTGTGCATCTCTGTCAACATGATTTTGAATGATAGCCTTTCTAACAGATATGAGGTGATATCTCATTTGTTATTGAATTATATTTCTTTGATGATTACTGATGTTGAGCACATTTTCATTTAACTGTTGACCATTTGTATGCCTCCTTTGGAAAAATGTCTATTCATTTCCTCTGCCCATTTTTTAACTGTTTATTCTTTTCTTTTTTGTTATTGAAATGTATGACTTTTTGTATATTTTGGATATTAACCCTTAGCAGATACATGATTTGAAAACATTTTCTCCCTTTAGTAGGTTGCTTTTCATTTTTGTTGATGGCTTCCTGTGTGGGGAATAAGTCAGTTTAATGTAGTCCCACTCATTTATTTTTGCTTTTGTTGCCTTTGCTTTTAGTGTCACATCCAAAAACCATTGCAAAGACCAGTATCAAGAAATTTACCTCTCATGTTTTCTACTAAGAGTTTGAAGGTTTCAGTTCTTCAGTTTTTTTTATCTTGAGTTGATTTTGTGTATGGTATAAGATAGAAGTCTACTTTCATTCTTTTGCATGTGGCTTTCCAGTTTTCTCAGCACCATTTACTGAAGATACTATCCTCTCTGCATTGAGTATATTCTTGGATAAATTAATTGACCAAGTATGCATGGGTTTATTTCTGACCTCCCTATTCTGTTCCATTGACTTATGTGTCTTTAAGTCAATACCATACTATTTTGATTACTTTGTAATAGAATTTGAAACAGGGATTGTGATGTCTCCAGCTTGTTTCTCAAGATTGCTTTGGCTATTTAGGGTCTTTTGTAGTTCCATACAAATTTTAGGAGTTTGGTTTATTTTTCTATTTCAGTGGAAAATGTTAATAAAATTTAGATAGGAATTGCACTGAATCTGTAGATCACTCTGGGTAGTCCATGTAGTATGGACATTTTATCAATATTCATTCTTTTGATCCATGAGCATGGGATATCTTTCCATTTATTTGTCTTAATTTCTTTCATCAATGTCTTAAAGTTTTCAGTACATAGATACCTCACCTCCTTGGTTATATTTATTCATAGTATTTTATTATTTTTGATGAAATTATACTTGCATTGTTGCAATTAGAATTGTTTTCTTAATATCTTTCTGCCTGTTTATTATTAGTGGATAGAAACCCACAACTAGTTTTTGCATATTGATTTTTTATTCTGCAACTTTATTGAATTAGTTTATTAATTCTAACAGTTTTTTGTGGAGTCTTTAGGATTTTATCTATAAAAAGATCATATCATCTGCAAACATAGCCAATTTTACTTTTCCTTTCCAATTTGGATGTCTTTTAATTCTTTTTCTTACCTGATTGCTGCAGGTAGGACTTCCAGGACTATGCTATATAAAGTTGGTGAGAGTGGGCATCCTTGTCTTGTTCCTGATCTTAGAGGAAAAGCTTTTAGCTTTTCACCACTGAGTATGGTGTTAGCTGTGGGCTTGTCATATATGGCCATTATTATATTGAGGTTTGTTCCTTCTAACTCATTTGGTTGAGAGTTTTTATGATGAATGGATGTTGAACTTTGTCAGGTGCTTTTGCTGTATCCATTGGGATGATGATGTTTTTATCTTTTGTTTTGTTTATGTGGTGTATCACATTGACTGATTTATGGATGTTGAACCATTCTTGCATCCTTGGATGAAATTCCACTAGATCATGGTATCTAACCTTTTAATGCATTGTTGAATTCAGTTTGTTAATATTTTGTTGATAATTTTTTTGAGTACATGTTCATCAAGGAAATTGGTCTGTAATTTTTTTTTCTTATAATGTCCTTGTCTGGTTTTGGTATCTGGGTAATGCTGGGCTCATAAAATGAGTTTGGGAGTGTTCCCTCATTTTCTATTTTTGGAATAGTTTGAGAAGCATTGGTATTAGTTCTTTAAATTTCTGTAGAATTTACCAGTGAATCATCTGGTCCTGGGATTCTTTTTTTGTTGGGAATGTTTATGATTACTCCTTCTATCTCCTCAGTTATTTTTTATCTGTTCAGATTTTCTATTTCTTTATGTTCATTCTTGGTAGTTTGTGTGTTCCTAGGAATCCATTTCTTCTAGGTTGTCCAATTTGTTGCCATATAATTGTTCATAGCAGTCATTTATGATCCTTCAGATTTCTGTGCTTTCAGCTGTAATGTCTTCTCTTTCATTTCTAATTTTATTTATTTAAATTCTTCTTTCTTGTTAAGCCTGGCTAAAGGTTTGTCTATTATGATTATCTTTTCAAAAACTAGCTCTTAGTTTCATTGATCTTTCTTATTCTCTTTTTAGTTTCTATTTCATTTATTTTCATTCTGATCTTTGTTATTTCACACCTTCTACTAACTTTGGGCTTAGTTTATTACTATTTTTCTTTATATCTTTGAAGTGTAAAGTTATGTTGTTTATTTGAGACCTTTCTCTGTTCTTAATGTAGGTGTTTATTACTACAAACTTCCCTTTTAGAATTGTGATCCTTCATCCCATAAATTTTGGTATGTCGCATTTTCTTTTGTGAAAGATATTTCTTTATTTCTTCTTTGATTCATTGTTTGTTCAATAGAATGTCATTTAATCTCCACATATTTGTGAATTTTCTGGTTTTCTTCCAGTGATTAATATCTAGTATTTTAACACTGTGTCAGAAAAGATGTTTGACATGATTTCAATCTTGTTAAATTTAGTAAGACATGCTTTATTGCCCAGTATATGCTGTATCCTGGAGAATGTTTCATGTGCACTTGAGAATAAAGTATCTGTTGCTCTTGGATAGAAGGTTCTGTAAATAGCTTTTAATTCCATCTCTTTTAATGTGTAGTATAGATCCAGTGTTTTCTTACTGACTTTCTGTCTTGATCGTCTATACACTGTCAAAAGTAGGTTCTTGCATTCCCTTTACTATTATTGTACTGCTCTCTGTTTCTCCTTCCATGTCTGTTTATATTTGCTTTGTATACTTAGGTACTCCTATTTGGGTGTATAAATATTTACAAATGTATGTCCTCTTGCTGAATTGACCCCTTTAATGACCGTCTTTATTTCTTACTATAGTCTGGCTTAAAGTCTATTTTGTCTGATAAAGTTCAACTACCTCTGCTTTCTTTTGGTTTCCTTTTAAATGGAATATCTTCTTCCATGCCTCCACTTTCAGTCTATGTGTCCTTAAAGCTGAAGTGAGTCTCTTATGGGCAGCATAGAGTTGGGTTTTATTTCTTTGTCTATGCATCCACTATCTTTTGAATGGCGAATGTTGTCCTTTTACATTTAAAGTAATGATTGATAGGTATGGACTTACTATTGCCATTTTGATGATTGTTTTCTGGCTGTTTTGTAATTTATTTGTTCCTTTATTCTTCTTTTGTGCTCTTCCTTTTTAATCTGATGATTTTCTGTAGTGGTATACTTATATTTCTTTTTTTTAGTCTTCTGTGTACCTACTATAGATTCTTGCTTTGTGGTTACCATGAGTCTTGTATAAAGTATCTTGTCCTTAACAGTCTATTTTAAGTTGTTAATAACTTTTAATATATTCTAAAGCTCTATATTTTTACTCTCCCCTCCCCCATTTATATTTTTGTTGTTACCATTTATACCTTTTATCTTCTGTAGCCATTAACACTTTAGTATAGCTGTAGTTATCCTAATAGTTTTGTCTCAACCTTCATATTAGATTCTCAACTATACTTTTTCATTTTCTTGTCTTAATGCATGAAATGGATCCTGATCTTACTTCTTTTAAATCCTGACTTAATAATTTAAAATAGGTCCAAGCATTAGTCATCTTCATGAAATCTGCTGGTATAGTCATGTCTATTATTACAAAGCAGTTATTTCTCTCTTTATTTTGTACTTAGGATATTATATCATACACATATATAAATTTATATGTGCAAGATAGTTATATATTATCTAAAAATTTAATTTCAAATTGTAAAATTTAGTAACAAAAGACAGTTGCTACATCTGTTAATCCACTGTCTTCAAGCACTGTGCTTATGAATTGCTTTTTTATAAAACATGAAATGATGGAGAAAAATATATGCTTTGAAAATGCACAATGTGATTATTTGATATATGAATACTTTGTGAAATGATTACCACAATTCATTTAACACATCCATCATCTCAAATAATTATAATTTTTTTTGTGTAATTAGAATGCTTAAGATCAACTTTATTAGCAAATTTCAAGTATACAATACAGTATTATTTAACTATAGTCACCAAGCTGGGCATTATATCCTCAGAAGTTATTCACTCAATTGTTAAGTACTAATCTAGAATACTAAACATAAGGATCAATGTGTTAGGGCACCTTCTCTCATGGACAATATTAATAGAGCACTGACAACATTAATTTTTTTCAATTTTCCTTCTTCTTTGGCCTTTGGAAACCACTCAAAAGAGAACAAAAGATGTATTTTTTATTTAGATATTAAATATTGCCCATCAGGTTATAGTCATGTCTAGAATCTCCTAGGTAGTCTTTAAGAATTTGTTTAAATGGTTAATACATATCTCTGATTTGTAAAATAAAACTATCAGGCTTCAACTTATTCATATTATTTCCATGATTGAAGGGAACACCTTGCAGTCACCTTCATTTACAACCTCCTCTTCTTCATGAAGAAATAAAAGTATACTTTCTTCCATAATTAAAGAAAAACACTATTAAGATTAAAGATCTTAATCTGCCCAGTATTCAGAAACACTTTGATTTGCTCCTTCGTTTTTCTGAAAGACTAAGAAGAGAGCTGGTAGGCAAGCAAGAGGAGGTGACATAAGTAGAAATAATTTAAACATAAAAATATATTATTACCTTTGCATTCAATGGAAATTTACTTAAATTTAATTATGTCATTTGGATTTCTTACTTCTTCAGTTTGGTATATTTGAATCTCCTTATTCCACAATTTTTTTAAGCATTTATTTCATTTTTGCAAATGTTCCTTAGGACTTCTTGGAGGTATAATATTCTGTAATTACACAATACCTATGAACTAACTACATTTCGTAGCATACAAATTACCCTCTTGTAAGCTATCAAAATTTTAACACTGATTATCCAAAGTCCATAGTGTAACTAAATGTCATATATGTAAGTGTAAGTAACAGTGTAAGTAAATGGTCAATTGTACAGTAAAAAATACTCAAAGTTTCTATACATACAATACAATTGCAAAAAAAGTTTTGGTCAACAATCCATCTACTATGAATTAGATGATTCCAGAAGTCTCAATAGTTTTTTTTTTTAGGAGAAAAAACAATCTTTTTCAACTCTATCAAAATGAGTTTTGATGCTATGGTGTTCTTTCAAACATGAAGAACACAAAAAACACAATTTTATTAGCCAAGGAATTTCCTAATGCCTGAACTGCCTTAGAAATTAACCTGTTGTTAATGTATACACATCAGCACAATCTAACTGAAATTTCCACCTGAGTTAGTTGATTAGTTCTTTTTAAATTAGTCCCTCCATTTCCTTTGTGTTGGCAGGTACATTTTCCTATGTGTTATGTCATTGAGAGACTGAACAACCAACAGTAATTCCTCTTGGCATCTCTTTATCCTGAGGCATCCTTGTTTCTCATCTCTGTGCTTTTTTTGGGGGGGGTGGCCACTTACCCTGGCTTCCCAAGATGTTCATAATGTTCAGTGATAATACCAGGAGAAGCTTGGGACCTTCTGGGTACTTCCCCTTCTCTCACAAGAGCACTGACTATTTACACACCCTGTTCCTAAAAGGATTGGTTGAGAGAGAGAATGGTATGCTGTGTGCTAAATCACCATTAATAAGATAATTTCAGTATTATGGGCCCTGCAACAGACTTTGGGGAGGAGAAAGTTAGTTGTAGTACAGTGCCTGACAAATAACAAGCACTCAAAAAATATGCTAACAAATAACAGATCAGTTGGGTCAATTAAAAAACATGGAGAGCAGAGGAACCAGCAAAGACAGCACTGGCACTTCATGGAGGCAGCATGCCCTGTAGTATGATATTCAGAACATGGTAACTTGTATCTAATATCATCTGAGGAAATGTAATTGGTAAAATATCAATGAAACTTCACAGGAAACCAATTTCATTACCAAAGCACCTTAACCAAACTTTACAGAGGCTTCTTCCTGCCTCTAGCCCCTGGCCTCCATTTCCTTTTAGTACTTAATTTAAAAAAACATGGGAAACATAGTGCTGAAAGATGGCAGTGTGAAAGGTGAGACACAGGCTTCCTCCTAAAACTGCATATAATACAAAATATAATTAATACAACTAATCCTGAAAGAGCAACAGGAAAGAGACTGTGCCAGACTACGTACACATGGAGAAAAGAGTAGACCTCACAGAACACGGTAACATGCCAAACCTGTGGCCCGGTGGGACCAAAGCCCTTCCCCCACCCCAGCTCACTGGTGGGAGGAAGAGAAAGAGAGCAGGGAGGGAGTAGAAGACTGGGACTGCCGAATACCTAACTCCAGAGATCTGCTCTGGGAGAAAAAACCTACATTTCGTGGTGATTGCATGATACTCTCATGATTACAGGGTTGGAAAGCTAAGACAGGCAGAATTCCTGGAGAGACTGAGATTCCAGCTGCTTATGGAAAACAGGGATCCATATCCGGCTGCTCTGAGACAAAAGAAAGGCTGGCAGTTTGAGAGACTTCCTAACAAGGAAGCCCTTAGCAAGAGGGCTGCTAAAGGGCCAAGGATTGCACAGAGCTTACTGCTCAGGAGAGAGGACAGGTAGACAAAATTGTCCAGGTGCACTCTGCCCAGCAGGTTGGGAACTTTGCCATATAGACTCTCACATTTAAGGAGGAAAAAGAAATCTTCCTCCTTAGATGATCTTCAGGTGCTCCAGCTCCCTGGCCAGCTACACAGCTCCAAGGACCCCCTCCATGATGTGCAGCCTACTGTGCCTTTGCCCCACCTGGCTCGCAAACTGGCAAACCCTACCGTGGTGTCTAGGCCAGCAAGAGGGAAGATCTGTCTATAGCAACTACAAACGCAAAGCATAGGGGCATATACCTGTGTGCTCAGCCCACTGGTTCAGGCAGTGGAGACAGGCATAAAAGCCGGGAAGCAGGAAACAGCTCTTTCCTTCCCCCAGGCACCAATACCACTCCCCTGCAACCCCTGACATTGCTTCAGGGGCTGAGCAGCTCCAGATAGTAGAGCTCGTGGGCACTAGAGGGTGCCATATACAAATATGAAACACCAAAGGAACCTGGTTCAGAGTAAAATTATTAATACAACTCCTGAGAAAGAGTTAAATGACATCAACCTCATGACTCTTCCTGAAAGGGAGTTCAAAATAAAAATCATTAACATGCTCATGGAGGTACGGAAAGATATTCAAGAACTCAGGAATGAATTCTGGTAGGAGATCCAATCGTTGAAGAGCACAATGGAGGGTATTAAAAGCAGATTGGATACGGTGAAGGAGACGATAAAGAAATAGAAACTAGAGAAAGGAACACAAAGAAGCTGAGGCACAAAGAGAAAAAAAGATCTCTAAGAATGGAAGAATATTGAGAGAACTGTGTGACCAATCCAAACAGAACAATATTTGCATTATAGGGGTACCAGGAGAAGAAGAGAGAGAAAAAGGGATAGAAAGTGTCTTTGAGGAGGTAATTTCTGAAAAATTCCCCACTCTGAGGAAGGAGATAGTCTCTCAGCACATGGAGATGCACACATCTCCCAACACAAGAGACTCAAGGAAGACAGCACCAAGACATATAGTAATTAAAATGGCAATAACCAAGGATAAGGACAGACTATTAAAAGCAGCCAGAGAGAGAAATAAGATCACATACAAAGGAAAGCCCATGAGGCTATCATCAGACTTCTCAGCAGAAACCTTACAGGCCAGAAGGGAGTGGCATGATATATTTAATGCAATGAAGCAGAAGGGCCTGGAACCAAGAATACTCTATCTGGCAAGGTTATCATTTAAATTTGAAGGAGGGATCAAACAATTTCCAGATAAGCCAAAGCTGAGACAATTTACCTCCCACAAACTGTCTCTACAGTGTATTTTGGAGGGACTGCTATAGATGGAAGTGTTCCTAAGGTTTAATAGCTGTCACCAGAGATAATAAAACCACAGTAAAGAAAGTAGAACAGCTAATTACTAAGCTAATGCAAAATTAAACTATCCATAAAGTCAATCAAGGGATAGACAAAGAGTACAGAATATGATATCTAATATACAAAGAATGGAGGGGGAAGAAAAAGGAGGAAGAAAACAAGAACCTTTAGATTGTGTTTGTAATAGCATATTAAATGAGTTAAGTTAGACTCTTAGAAAGTAAGAAGTTAACTTGAACCTGTGGTAACCTCGAATCTAAAGCCTGAAATGGCAGTAAGTACATACCTATCAATAATCACCCTAAATGTAAATGGACTGAATGCACCACTCAAAAGACATAGAGTCACTGAATGGATAAAAAAAAAAGAAGACTCATCTATATGCTGCCTACAAGAGACTCACTTTAACTGCAAAGACATACACAGATTAAAGTGAAGGGATGGAAAAAGATATTTCATGCAAGTAGTAGGGAGAAAAAAAAGCAGGAGTTGCAGTATTCGTATCAGACAAAATAGACTTCAGAACAAAGTAAGTCACAAGAGACAAAGAAGGACATTACATAATGATAAAAGGGTCAATCCAACAAGAAGATATAACCATTATAAATATCTATGCACCCAACACAGGAGCACCTACTTATGTGAAACAAATACTAACAGAATTAAAAGGAGAAATAGAATGAAATGCATTAATTCTTGGAGACTTCAGGACTCAACTCACTCTGAAGGACAGATCAACCAGACAGAAAGTAAGTAAGGAGACAGAGACACTGAACAACACAATAGAACAGATGGACCTAACAGACATCTGCAGAACTCTACACCCAAAAGCAGCAGAAAACACTTTCTTCTCAAGTGCACATAGAACATTTTCAAGAATAGATCATATACTAGAACACAAAAAGAGCCTCCGTAAATTAAAAAAGATTGAAATTGTACCAACCAGTTTCTCATACCACAAAGGTATGAAACTAGAAAGAAAATGAAAAATCCCACAAACACATGGAGGCTTCACAACAGGCTCCTAAATAACAAATGGATCATGACCAAATAAAAACAGAGATCAAGCAATATATGGAAACAAATGACAATAATAATTTAACACTGCAAAATCTGTGGGACACAGTAAAGGCTGTGCTAAGAGGAAAGTATATTGCAATACAGGCCTACATCAGGAAAGAAGAACAATCCCATACGAGCAGTCTAAACTCACAATTAACGAAACTAGAAAAGGAAGAACAAAGGAGGCCCAAAGTCAGTAGAAGGAGGGACATAATAAAGATTAGAGCAGAAATAAATAAAATCAAGAAGAAAAAACATTAGAAAGAATCAATGAAAACAACAGCTGGTTCTTTGAGAAAAGAAACAAAACAGATAAACTCCTAGCCAGACTTATCTAGAAAAAAAGAGTCTACTCACATAAACAGAAAGGAAAAGTCACTACGGATACCACAGAAATACAGAGAATTATTAGAGAATACTATGAAAAATTATATGGTAACAAACTGGATAACCTAGAGGAAATAGACAACTTTATAGAAAAATACAGCATTCCAAGGCTGACCCAGAAAGAAACAGAAAATCTCAATAGATGAATGACCAGCAACGAAATTGAACTGGTAATTAAAAACCTACCTAAGAACAAAATCCCTGGAACAGATATATTCACCACTGAATTTCATCAAACATTTAGTGAAGTCATAATACCCATCCTCCTTAAAGTTTTCCACAAAGTAGAAGAGGGACTACTTCCAAACTCATTCTATGAGGCCAGCACCACTCTAATACCAAAACCAGGCAAAGACACCACAAAAAAAGAAAATTATAAACCAATATCACAGATGAACATAGATAAAAAAATACTCAACAAAATATTAGAAAACCGTATTCAAAAATACATCAAAAAGATCATCCATCATGATCAAGTAGGATTTATTCCAGGGATGCCAGGATGGTACAACATTCAAAAATCCATCAACATCATCCACCACATCAACAAAAAGAAGGACAAAACCACATAATCATTTCCACAGATGCTGAAAAAGCATTTAACAAAATTCAACATCCATTCATGATAAAAACTCTCAACAAAATGGGTACAGAGGGCAAGTACCTCAACATGATAAAGGCTATATATGACAAACCCACAGCCAACATTATACTTAACAGCAAGAAACTGAAAGCTTTTCCTTTAAGACTGGGAACAAGAGAAGGATGCACACTCTCCCCACTTTTACTCAACATAGCACTGGAGGTCCTAGCCACAGCAATCAGACAACACAAAGAAATAAAAGGCATCCAGATTGGCAAGGAAGAAGTTAAACTGTCCCTGTTTGCAGATGACATGATAAAGAATCCACT
Organism: Smutsia gigantea; assembly: GCA_032199065.1. NCBI lineage: Eukaryota > Metazoa > Chordata > Mammalia > Pholidota > Manidae > Smutsia > Smutsia gigantea. The sequence continues at coordinate 6,276 of JAVSCE010017276.1, read as the reverse complement.
CCAAAACTACTAGATCTAATATCTGAATTCAGCAAAGTTGCAGGATACAATATTAATACGCAGAAATCTCTGGCATTCCTATACACTAACAATGAACTAGCAGAGAGAGAAATCAGGAAAATAATCCCATTCACAGTTGCATCAAAAAGAATAAAATATTTAGGAATAAACTTAACCAAGGATGTGTAAGATCTATACTCTGAAAACTACAAGACACTCATGAGAGAAATTAAAGACAAAACCAATAAATGGAAACACATCCCATGAGAATGGATAGGAAGAACTAATATTTTCAAAATAGCCATCCTGCCTCAAGCTATCTACAGATTCAATGCAAATCCTATTAAAATACCAACAGCACTCTTCAACAAACTAGAGAAAATCGTTCTAAAATTCATGTGGAACCACAAAAGACCCCGAATAGCCCAAGCAATCCTGAGAAGGAAGGATAAAGCTGGGGGAATTACATTCCCTGACTTCAAGCTCTACCACAAAGCCACAGTAATCAAGACAATTTGGTACTGGCTCAAGAACAGACTCATAGATCAATGGAACAGACTAGAGAGCCTGGATATAAACCTAACCATATATGGTCAATTAATATATGATAAAGGAGCCCTGGACATACAATGGGGAAATGAGAGCCTCTTCAGCAGCTGGTGTTGGAAAAACTGGACAGCTACATGCAAGAGAATGAAACTGGATTATTGTTTAACCCCATACACAGAAGTAAACTTGAAATGGATCAAAGACCTGAATGTAAGTCATGAAACCATAAAACTCTTAGAAGACAACATAGGCAAAAATCCCCTGAATATAAGCATGAGCAACTTCTTCCTGAACACATCTCCTTGAGCAAGGGAAACAAAAGGAAAAAGGGAACTCATGGGATTTCATCAAACTAAAAAGTTTCTGTATAGCAACGGACACCATCAACAGAACAAAAAGTCATCCTACAGTATGGGAGAATATATTTGTAAAAGACATATCCGACAAGGGTTTAACATCCAAAATATATAAAGAACTTTCATGCCTCACCACCCAAAAAGCAAATAACCCTATTAAAAAATGGGCAGAGGACATGAAGAGACAGTTCTCCAATGAAGAAATTCAGATGGCCAACAGACACATGAAAAGATGCTCCACATCACTAATCATCAGGGAAATGCAAATTAAAACCACAATGAGATATCGCCTCACACCAGTCAGGGTGGCCAGCATCCAAAAGACTAAGAACAACAAATGCTGGCGAGGATGCGGAGAAAGGGGAACCCTCCTACACTGCTGGTGGGAATGTAAGCTAGTTCAACCATTGTGGAAAGCAGCATGGAGGTTCCTCAAAAAAAGTAAAAATAGAAATACCATTTGACCCGGGAATCCCACTCATTGGAATTTACCCAAAGAATACAACTTCTCAGATTCAAAAAGACGTATGTACCCCTATGTTTATTGTAGCACTATTTACAATAGCCAAGATATAGAAGCAACCTAAGTGTCCATCAGTAGATGAATGGATAAAGAAGAGGTGGTACATATACACCATACAATACCATTCAGCCATAAGTAAGAAACAAATCCTAACATTTGCAACAACATGGATGGAGCTGGAGGATATTATGCCCAGTGAAATAAGCCAGGCGGAGAAAGACAAGTGTCAAATGTTTTCCCTCATTTGTGGTGTATAACAACAAAGCAAAACTGAAGGAACAAAAGACTCCAAGAAGGAACCAGTGGTTACCAAAGGGGAGGGGTGTGGGAGGGTGGGTGGGGAGGGTGGTAGAAGGGGATTGAGGGGGTATTATGTTTAATACACATGGTGTGGGGGGTCACGGGGAAAACAATATAGCACAGAGAAAGCAAATAGTGAGTCTGTGGCATCTTACTACACTGATGGACAGTGACTGCATTTGGGTATGGGTGGGGATTTCATAATATGGGTAAATGTAGTAACCACATTGTTTTTTCATGTGAAACCTTACTAAGGGTGTATATCAATAATACCTTAATAAGAAAAATATGTATATATATATTGGCTTTGTCCTGAGAAATATTTCTTTAATACCAAAAATGCTTAAACACTACCCAAGACTGGATGACTCTGGCAAAAAGTCCAAGGTCTAAAGTAAATATTTTTTTCTGTATTAGTATGGAGGGATGCTGCAACAAGCAGCATGTACCCAAATCTCAACTCAGCTCTGTACTTGACTTGCCTTCTGATTGAGAGTTTGGAAACCTCAGTAGAGAATGAAAAATGGTTCATGTAAATTCCATTGGCCTTCACTGTAGCCACATAAGTTGGCATTTAAATCAACTCGTGGTGGGCAGCAGCTGAGACAAGAAATGGATTGCCTGTATTCAGTCCCATGTGTCATATTATGACAATGAATTAAGGAACAATATACACCTGTAAAAATTGTTTTTTGCAGTAAATAACACACAATCGTCTATTATGTCCTTGAAAGTATTTACAAATGACTTAAATTAAAATAGATTATTCTTTTTACAAAATGCAATGAATGCTATTTCATCATGTCTTTTAAGGCTTTACAACCTTCAAAAGAGTTAATGTGTAATAGTTGATCAGGTTTATGCTTTTTCTGGCCAATTCATATTTTTTAAGTCTAATAATTTTCAGGAGTTGCTGAAATTTCAGATCATAAAGTATTTTAAGATAGGAAAAGAAAGATAAAGACCAAAAGGAACTTTGTGAAGGAACATATATTGTCTATTTGACCACAGACAGCTAGCCAGGGTCACACAAGAGAAAAATGGCCTGTATTAGTGTTTTGTTTCAAGACATATATAATCATAATGTCACATCTAACTCCCTTTTCCCTGATCTTGACATGTTAGCAATGTTCTAGTCAATAAGTTATTGAAGGCTATTTCATTACATGGCATTAACTTCAGTGATACAGACCATCATACTATATTTTGAGAGGAACATGAGATAGATTGGAGGGTATTAATTTGATGGAGAAATACTCTCCCTACAAAATTCTTTCAACAAAATGGGCAATACACCATGTCATTACGTGTTACCTAGGAAGGAGAAAAAATCTCCAAAATGACCCTTCTTTCTTTCAACAATCTAATTCCCAACAAATTACACTGCTATAAAAAGAATGACTAATTATGCTTCCTCTAGGTACTATAAAGTGTCCAATTATGGGTCTAATTAGAAGGGAAGGGCATAAAGTAAATGGGCCTTTATTTAGAAATGTTGTTATTCTCAGGACACCTTCTAAAGTGGCTTCTGTGTTTTATTTTATGTATTACATTTATTCTACCTTTCTGCAACTTGCTCAGATTTATCTCAATAGGACAAACATCTGTCACATCTTGCATATTGCTTTAATTTGATTGTTCCTGACCCCTTAGGCAAATACAGACAGGTGGAAAACATACTGGCTATTTCACACAACATCTGTAGTCACTTTAGCCAGTCTCTTTTATGGCTTATCACAGCACGAGAGAACTGGAGAAACAGAACCACTTCTCTCTTATTGTAGCAGGGAGAGAGACCCAGGAGTAATTCCACCCTCGTTTGCTTGAGCAATTCTGTACCATTTAGCATTTACAAATGCTGGCTGAGGAAAAAAGCTGCCTGGTTGTTGGACTGGTTCTTAAGAGTTAGGGTAAAAGAAAAAGTAAAAATTGGACAAGGTATGCCTTGCAATTAAGTCATTATCTTTACTCTGTAACTCCAAAAAAGTTTAATAAATGACTACACACACATACACACACACTCATGCACATTCTTACCTACATATTCATACACAAAATGTCTTTAGCAGCAATTTAACGTGATTAATGAGGCTACTATGGCACATCTTGAGGATAGCATATTAGTCATCGTTAATGACTCTTGCATAGTGTCCTAAAAGAGCAATATATCCTTATTAAATATTTCTAGCATAGGACAAGGGAAGACCTCAAGATATCCTATGTCAATGGCCCTATTTCCAATATCGGTGAAGGGACACACCCCAAAATAGCCAGGACTGATAGATTTTTATTATTATCATTTCTAAGCAAGGAAAAGCAAAAAGGAGTATTGATTCTTGAAAAATGCCCCTCATGACAGTTCTAGCCTAAAATCATTATTTAAGTCAAGAAATCTTCCCTTGTAAATGAGTTTTTACTTTAATATAAGTCAATTTCCTCTTGTGTAGATAACAATGAAAATAGAGAAAAATTGCTCAGCTGTCCTCTTATATATATACTTAATACACTTGGAGATGGTTATTAAATCATCTACATACCTCCTTTTATATAAACTAAAGTTAACTTCTTTAACCTTTTTCACTGCAATTAATTTCCATCTTTTAAAATACGTCTTTAATTACTATTATTTAAATATTCTATGGACCCTGTAATATTTTCAAAGTTTGGGATGGAGACTATTTCTATCACCTGGGAGATAATTTCCTTAGGTTCTTTAAAAATGAAAATTTGTGGTCAACCTCATCCACTCAATCAGATCTGTGGTTGGGACCCCAAATCTGCATTTTAAAAAGAATTCTGGGAGATTCTCAAGCACATTGATATTTGAGCACAAGTCCTCTAATTTCTGTTCAATTCAACTATCCAGATACCTTTTTTTGGCAAGGCACAGAAGATACATGATCTCTAATAAGCTTTAATTGTCCATCATCCTCCCTTCAGAAAGTAGATCATCTCTTTCTAGTATATCTTTCTAATATGATTGCAAGGTGATTCGATTACTTCTTCCTTTCCAGTCTAACTAGCATAAAATATTTCTTTCATCCCCAAAATGAACTGCTTTTCTTATTTTCTTGTTTTTACTATATTTCCTGTAACCTAAAAAAATTGTTGCATTCATGTGCATTTATTTTTAACTCATTCTTAAAATGATGTGTTCACATCTGTTTTGCAAGCATTTGGGACCAGTATCCTATAAAAGTTTCTTTTCCTCATACATTCCATTATAATTATTTACATATACTTCTCATATGTATGTATTAATATCATCTCCTAGAGGATATCAAAACTTGTGTAGCACAATTTCCTTGGAGAGCAGGGGATACATTAATATGATTCCCATGAACATTTAACCAAGACACTACAGGTGTTTTTCTTTGGTTATAGCCTCTCTACTACATTTCAGTCCTGTCTCTCTACTGCATGAAAGCTACATCTATCATTCTATTATTTCTTCATTTTCCATAGAAAATTTATACTTGTTTATACTGAGAACCTAAATGGATAAAGCATAGTTCATCAAACTCTGCTGCATGTCAGTTCTCTGTCCGCTACCTCTTTTACTAAAAACCAATTCTGAGTCACCATGTCTTATACTCAAATTTTAAGTCATTGTGACTTTCTCGCCTTATTTCAAGCATTATCAGAAGTTCTTGCTTCCCTTCCTCCCACCAAATCTTGACTGAGTAATGTGAGCTTCCTGAATTGGCTGGGAATTTGGCAACTCTTCCAACAAATGCTTTTTAAATCAATTATCAGCACCTACATTGGGATGCAACTCATTTTCTGTTATTAAAAGAATCTATGCAAAAAGGATTCACCTATTAATTATCTTTCATTTCTCAAAGCAGCATCAATATTCTTTAAAAAGAAATGGGCAATATGTTATTACTCCAATTTTCTTTTGTGACTTTCAAGTCTAGATATTTACCTAAAAATCTTACTAAAGGATTTAAAATGTAGATAATAAAATGAATTCTTCATTCCTGGTACAGTTCACATTATTTGTGGAATTTAGCTAATAGCAATCATCAGATTTAAGCAGCTACATCACAGAATTTCAAAACATGTATGTCACAACACTCCACCCTATCTTTGTGCTTACCCCCAAATTTGGGAGTATCTTTTTTAACTTCCATAGGGTGCTATACATTTGTTGAGAATGAATCATTTTACATTTTATTAATCCAGTGCTGCTTTCATGGGTTGACATCTTTGGAGAGAAAGTGTCCTATTTGACCTAACCAGTATAATATACCTTTGCTTCTCCCTACCATACCTTCTGAAAAACCATTTTCCAACTAATCATAGGGTTTCAATTATTTCCTTCAAATTTTATCCTCAACTTGACCTTAATGTATAACAAATCTCCCTTTCCATTTTATCGCTAAAAGTTAAATCTCTGTCACATTTTTCCTCAAAGTTGTGTTAATTTCAACACCTGGCATTTATTTGTATTGCTTTCTCTGTTGGAATGTCAAGAAATATGTATTTAGCAAAATCATTAAGAATATGGCCTTTTGGACACCATCAGTAGAACAAAAAGACATC
>JAVSCE010017275.1:0-12381 GCA_032199065.1 Smutsia gigantea | reverse complement strand
TTTAGAATTATTTGTTTGAGTTCATTGAAGAAAGCTGTTGGTAGTTTGATAGGGATTGCGTTGAACCTGTAGATTGCTTTAGGTAGTATAGCCATTTTGACAATATTTATGCTTCCTATCCAAGAGCAAGGGATGCATTTCCATTTGTTAGTGTCCTCTTTAATTTCTCTTAGGAGTGTCTTGTAGTTTTCAGAGTACCGGCCTTTCACTTCCTTCGCTAGGTTTATTCCTAGGTATTTTATTCTTTTTGATGCAATTGTGAATGGAATTGTTTTCCTGATTTCTCTTTCTGTTAGTTCATCGTTAGTGCATAGGAAAGCAACAGATTTCTGTGTGTTAATCTTGTATCCTGCAACTTTGCTGAATTCAGATATTAGTTCCAGTAGTTTTGGAGTGGCGTCTTTAGGGTTTTTTATGTACAGTATCATGTCATCTGCAAATAGTGACAATTTGACTTCTTCTTTACCAATCTGGATGCCTTGTATGTCTTTGTTTTGTCTGATTGCCGTGGCTACGACCTCCAGTACTATGTTGAATAACAGTGGAGAGAGTGGGCATCCTTGTCTTGTTCCCGATCTTAGATGAAAAGCTTTCAGCTTCTCGCTGTTAAGTATGATGTTAGCTGTGGGTTTGTCATATATGGTCTTTATGATGTTGAGGTACTTGCCGCCTGTACCCACCCATTTTGTTGAGAGTTTTAATCAGGAATGGATGCTGAATTTTGTCAAATGCTTTTTCAGCATCTATGGAGATGATCATGTGGTTTTTGTTCTTCTTTTTGTTGATGTGGTGGATGATGTTGATGGATTTTTGAATGTTGTACCATCCTTGCATCCCTGGATGAATCCCACTTGATCATGGTGTATGATCCTCTTGATGTATTTTTGAATTCGGTTTGCTAATATTTTGTTGAGTATTTTGCATCTACGTTCATCAGGGATATTGGTCTGTAATTTTCTTTTTTTGGTGAGGTCTTTGCCCAGTTTTGGTATTAGAGTGATGCTGGTTTTATAGAATGAGTTTGGAAGTATTCCCTCCTCTTCTATTTTTTGGAAAACTTTAAGGAGAATCGGTGTTATTTCTTCTCTATATGTCTGGTAGAATTCAGAGGTGAATCCATCAGGTCTGGGGGTTTTGTTCTTGGGTAGTTTTTTGATTACTGACTCAATTTCGTTGCTGGTGATTGGTCTGTTTAGTTTCTCTGTTTCTTGCTTGGTCAGTCTTGGGAGGTTGTATTTTTCTAAGAAGTTGTCCATTTCTTCTAAGTTTTCCAGCTTGTTAGCATATAGATTCTCATAGTATTCTCTTATAATTCTTTGTATTTCTGTGGGGTCCGTCGTTACTCTTCCTTTCTCATTTCTGATTCTGTTTGTGTAGATTCTCTTTTTCTCTTAATGAGCCTGGCTAGGGGTTTATCTGTTTTGTTTATTTTTTCAAAGAACCAGCTCTTGGTTTCATTGATTTTTTCTATTGTTTTATTCTTCTCAATTTTATTTATTTCTTCTCTGATCTTTATTATGTCCGTCCTTCTGGTGACTTTGGGCCTCATTTGTTCTTCTTTTTCCAGTTTCAGTAATTGTGTCTTTATTCACTTGGGAATGTTCTTCCTTCTTTAAATAGGCCTGGATTGCAATATACTTTCCTCTTAGAACTGCCTTTGCTGCGTCCCACAGAACTTGTGGCTTTGTGTTCTTGTTGTCATTAGTCTCCAAATATTCTTTGACTTCTGTTTTGATTTGGTCGTTAACCCATTGATTAATAAGGAGAATGTTGTTAAGTCTCCATGTATTTGTGAGCCTTCTTGGTTTCTTTCTAAAATTTATTTCTAGTTTTATACCTTTGTGATCTGACAAGTTGGTTGGTAGGATTTCAATATTTTTGAATTTACTGAGGTTCTTTTTGTGGCCTATTCTGGAAAATGTTCCATGTGCACTTGAGAAGAATGTGTATCCTGCTGCTTTTGGGTGCAGAGTTCTGTAGATGTCTGTTAGGTCCATCTGTTCTAGTGTGCTGTTCAGTGCCTCTGTGTCTTTACTTATTCTCTGTCTGGTTGATCTGTTCTTTGGAGTGAGTGGTGTGTTGAAGTCTCCTAAAATGAATGCACTGCTGTCTATTTCCTCCTTTAATTCTGTTAGTATTTGTTTCACATATGCTGGCGCTCCTGTGTTGGGTGCAAAAATGTGTATAATGGTTATATCTTCTTGTTGGACTGACCCCTTTATCATTATGTAATGTCCTTCTTTATCTCTTGCTACTTTCTTCGTTTTGAAGTCTATTTTGTCTGATACAAGTACTGCAATACCTGCTTTTTTCTCTTTGTTGTTTGCATGAAATATCTTTTTCCATCCCTTCACTTTTAGCCTGTGTATATCTTTGGGTTTGAGGTGAGTCTCTTGTAAGCAGTAGCTGGGTCTTGCTTTTTTATCCATTCTGTTACTCTGTGTCTTTTGATTGGTGCATTCAGTCCATTTACATTTAGGGTGATTATTGATAGATATGTACTCATTGCCATTGCTGGCTTTAGATTCGTGGTTACCAAGGGTTCAAGGGTTGCTTCTTTACTATCTAACAATCTAACTTAACTTTCTTGTTAAGTTATTGTAAACACAGTCTGATGTTTCTTTATTTCTCTCCCTTCTTATTCTTCTTCCTCCATTCTTTATATACTAGGTGTTTTATTCTTTGCCTTTAGTTAGTACTTGGATGGTCTGCTTTCTTTGCTATGATTTTATTTTCTCTGGTGACATCTTTTTAGCCTTAGGGGTTCTTCCCTCTAGAGCAGTCCGTTCAAGATATCCTGTAGTGGTGGCTTATGAGAGGCAAACTCTCTCAACTTTCGTTTGTCTGGAAATTGTTTAATCCTTCCGTCATATTTAAATGATAATCGTGCTGGATACAATATTCTTGGTTCGAGGCCCTTCTGTTTCATTACATTAAATATATCATGCCATTCTCTTCTGGCCTGTAAGGTTTCTGTTGAGAAGTCTGATGATAGTCTGATGGGTTTTCCTTTGTAGGTGATCTTTTTTCTCTCTCTGGCTGCCTTTAATACTCTTTCTTTAACTTTGATCTTTGCCATTTTAATTATTATGTGTCTTGGTGTTGTCTTCCTTGGGTCCCTTGTGTTGGGAGATCTATGGGCTTCCGTGGATTGTGAGACTATTTCCTTCCCCAGCGTGGGAACGTTTTCAGCAATTATTTCTTCAAAGACACTTTCTATGTATGCCTTTTTCTCTCTCTTCTTCCTCTGGTACTCCTATAATGCGAACATTGTTCCCTTTGGATTGGTCACACAGTTCTCTTAATAGTCTTTCATTCCTAGAGATCCTTTTATCTCTCTCTGCCTCAGCTTCTCTGTATTCCTGTTCTCTGATTTCTATTCCATTAACAGTCTCTTGCGTCTCATCCAGTCTGCTGTTAAGCCCGTCGATCGCTTGTCTGATTTCTGCATTGTCTTTCCTCACTTCCCTCACTTCCTCCCTCAGCTCTTGCATATTTCTCTGTAGCTCCATCAGCATGGTTATGACTTTTATTCTGAATTCTTTTGCAGGAAGACTGTGCATTTCCATCGCTTCAGGCTCCCTCTCTGGGGTTGTCTGGTTGATCTTAGTCTGGACCATATTCCTCTGTCTTTTCATGGCTATAGAAGTGGTTGCTGGTAGTTGCCACGTATATCAGCTGGACTCTTTAAAACATTAAAGAGAAAAAAGAGAGAGAGAGAAAGAAAGAAAAGAAAAGAAAAAAGAAAGAGAAAAAAAACGCCCACTGGGAGTAGATTCTGTGGGGATGCTGTAGGTGGCGCTGTTGCTCCACTATTCCTCAGCCGTGGCCTCGCCGCTCCACAGGGCCATTTATAGCTCAGGCCGGGGTGGGAACGAATGGGAGACTGTTGATATCTTCGGGAAGTCTAAGGGCAGCCACCCTTTCCCAGTCGCCAGCTAAGGGTTCCGAAACTCCCCGGGACTTGCAGCCTGCTGGGCTGAGTGTGCCAGGGCGATCCGGATCTTCCGCTGTGCTGTCTCTTTAAGACCGCTGAAGAAAGCGTGCGGTTTTCTTTTTTTTCTCTTTCCTTCCCGGGACCCGGCTGCAAGCACCTGGCACGCTCCCTGCTCCGATCTTGCACCCTCTGTCTCTCCAATCTCTGCTACACCGCATGATGTATGTCAGCGCTCCCCACGCAGATCACCGGGGCTGGTTATTTCGCTGGTACTTCCACTCCCTCCCAGTTCTGATTCCTCTCCTCCCGCCGGTGCGCTGCGGTGGGTGAATGCTCGGGTCCCACTGGGTCGTGGCTCCGTATTTTACCCGCCTCGTGGGGTGCGGTGTGCTCTCAGGTGTAGCTGCACGCTGTGCGCTTTACTGTGTATTCTGGTCTCTCTTTTAGGAATAGTTGTATTTGCTTTATGTTCTTGATATATACAGTTTTGGAAGGAGATTTCTGCCGCCCTGCTCATGCCGCCGTCTTCCCGGAAGTCTCCCACACTCCCATCTTAAACCACGCCACTGGCCCCCAAGCCACCCTTCGGCCCACAGCTGGGATTCTTAACGGGCAGCCCCAGAAAGCCTGTCTCCCCAGGTTCTTGCACTCCCCGGTACATTCCTCATGGCTCCTTCAGTCTACCACAATGCAGCAGGCGGCACCTAGGCACACCCTACTTCTAATGAAGACATGGATACAACACCGCCTTCCCAGGCTGTCATTTTCCATCCTCCCCGTCTCTGGGACAAATCACTTCCGGTGACCGTGGTACCTCCTGGATCTCAGCACAAACCAGGCAGTAGCAGTACTGCTTCAACCCATGTCTCCACTTCTTTACCTTCCAAAGTAACCAGCAGAAAAAATGAAATGTCACCCACCTCTCTAACCCAATAATGCCATTTCCAGGCACTTCGTGGAAGGCTCTGTTGGCCACAGCATGGTTGCCCTACAAGGACAAGCAACCAATGGCGTGGAACAGTGCCAAATGAAGACCACATGGAATCCACGTCTATAGGGAAACCCCTCGGTCCTAAGCAAAGACAGTGCAGTAATGGCAGGCCAACCAGAGTCCCAATGATGGGAGGCCCTGCTGTCCCTGCATGAAATCAGTGTGCCTGGCACAACTTAGATATGTAACACAACCTACATGTAGATAGACCACAGTCGTAAAAAGAAATAAATGTGTGGGGAAATGCACCTTGGGTAACCCCTATAGGGAAAGCAGTAAAAGTATGGTATACTAGACGTGGAAGGGACCACCTAACTGCTACAGGCCTGTCGCTTGACGACTCTCTTGCACGCATCCTAACCGATAGACAGACAAGATTTGCCTATGTTGGTGGCATGAAAACATGTGTCTCATCGCCCCTAAAGGCTTTGTGGATTGGGAACTTCCTCTGGCTTGACGATTTTTATACTTTTTGTTAACCATATTTGCTTTTTTATTATCTCTAAATTGTTGTTATCCTCTGTTGCTGTTGCGGAATCTGCTTCCAGTTGTTGTTATCCTCCGTGGAATCTGGTTACATTGCTCCTGGTTTCTCGCACAGGGACCACTGCGGAAGATGGAAAGCGTGTAGACTGTAAGGCGAGAATCCGGGACGGGTGGACGGTGGGGAAGTTGGGTTCCCTATGGCCAGGATCCTCACTGAATGTAAACCACCTGATGATGTAACTGGCCTGTGGCCAGGCTACCCCTTCCACACCTTCAGGCAACGAGCTATTATTGTGCTATAGAGAGAGCTCGGCCCAGTGCTCTGGGCGGAGGGAGAGACGCTAGTGCTCGACCGACCGCCCGGAGAACAAGCTGGGTCATAAACCCTTTCCCCCCAAAGGACATTCCACTGTCAATTTCTTTGGTCGCATTGAATCCATAGTAAACTTGGCCGGGGGCTGCAACCCACTGGCAAGACAACTGGCCAAAGTCTGCAGGGTTCACTGTTGACCAAGGAAAAAGACAAGCTGCCTTTGTGGGAGGGGTGCTTCAGTGGGCTGCCCCTGTGAATGGGGAAACGGTGCATCGTCCCCCAATGGGTATGTGGTCTCAGGGGGCTGCCCTCCCCAGGACTGGGCCTCACCCCAGGACTGGAGGCAAGTGGAGGTGACACCTGAGGCATTAGGGGTGGCCTTTCTATGGGAAACATATCCTCTGAGAAGCAGAGGGACCGGGAGGCAACGGGGCCTGTGGATTGGCTGCTTCTCCCAGTATTAAGGAAGTCTACCGAGGAGACCCAAGACACGGCGGCACAACAACACGAGCTGCAAACTTCTGTGCATTCCCTGAGGAGAGAAACAGCATTGATGAGACAGGAGGTGGCACGAGAACGCGAGCTGCACATTTTTGTGGATTGCCTGAAGAAAGACAGGGCATTGATACAAGAGCACCGGCAGCAAGGTGCCGTTGGTGACGAGACGGCAGTGCTGCCAGGTGTTCTGAAGGAGGAAGAGGCCGTCAAGGCAAAAGACGTACTCCTGAGGGGAGCACAGGCCGAGGTGGGACGAGAACGTCAGCTGCAAAGCACTGAGCTTAAGGTAAGAGACCCTCTGAATACTGAGGCAGCATTGCTGCGAGGCACAGGAGACAAGGTAAAGGTTGTAGCAGAGGAGGCACTCGGGGGAAGGGGAGGGAAAGGGGCCATCAGCCCCAGAAATGGAGGGGCTGGAGAAAGACGAAGGGGTGATGCCGGAGGCACTGGCGCCTCCTCTATTGAAAGCACGCCCAGTGCTTGTAAGGAAAATAAAGACCCAGCAGCTCAAAGTTCCCCCCAAGGAGAGGAGCAGCCCCCTCCCCAGGTCATGGAGCACTGTATGGTCCGCCCCTATACTCAGGCTGAGCTGGTGGATTTGGGCTCCCGGTTTAGGCAGAAGCCCTCGCAGTCAGTATCAGCTTGGCTCCTGCGTCTGTGGGACTTGGGGGTGGATGGAATTCTTCTGTCGGGGCCAGAGACGGGAAAGCTGTCTTCCCTGACAGTGCAGCCTGCCGTCAGGCAGCGATTACAAAATGTACATCAGACCCCGAAAAGGAGCCCTGAGCCCCATCGACATGTTAACACATATGGCTGCCTCCCCTATACAACTGCAAGTGCAAACCAAGGAAGAATCCCTGAAGCCGAGGTTCGGCCGCCAGCATAACATCTTGCTGCCGGCACCAACTGCACTGAATCCCAGAGACTCCACTGAGTGGACGTGGCCTTGGACCTTCCGACACATGGACCAACGATGGCTGGCTCTCCTGGCACCTTGGGAACCCTTAAGGCCTGGAAGCTGGCCTCCTGTGTATTCCTCGAATAAGAGCAGAGTGGCCGCCAAAGCTCACAGTAGTGTATCCTGAACGGCCAGAAGCTGCGAGAATCTTACCGGGGAGGTTTCTTTTATCGTTATGGCCAGTGCATGCACCTCCAGCAGCACTATGTATATAGACGTTTGGTGAACCCCATGGGGGAAGCAGGAAAGGTATGGTATACAAGACGTGGAAGGGACCCCCTAACTGCTACAGGCCTGTCGCTTGACGACTCTCTTGCACGCGTCCTAACCGATAGACAGACAAGATTTGCCTATGTTGGTGGCATGAAAACATGTGTCTCATCGCCCCTAAAGGCTTTGTGGATTGGGAACTTCCTCTGGCTTGACGATTTTTATACTTTTTGTTAACCATATTTGCTTTTTTATTATCTCTAAATTGTTGTTATCCTCTATTGCTACTGTGGAATCTGCTTCCAGTTGTTCTTATCCTCCATGAAATCTGGATATAGTGCTCCAGCATTCTCGCACAGGGACCACTGCGGAAGATGGAAAGCGTGTAGATTGTAAGGCGAGAATCTGGGAGGGGTGGATGGTGGGGAAGTTGGGTTCCCTATGGCCAGGATCCTCACTGAATGTAAACCACCTCATAATGTAACTGGCCTGTCGCTTGGCTACCGCTTCCACACCTTTAGGCAACGACCTATTATTGTGCTATAGAGAGCTCGGCCCAGTGCTCTGGGAGGAGGGAGAGACGCTAGTGCTCGACCCACCGCCCAGAGAACAAGCTGGGTCATAAACCCTTTCACCCCAAAGGACATTCTACTGTCAATTTCCTTGGTGGCATTGAATCCATAGTAAACTTGCCCGGGGGCTGCAACCCACTGGCAAGACAACTGGCCAAAGTCTGCAGGGTTCACTGTTGACCAAGGAAAAAGACAAGCTGCCCTTGTGGGAGGGGTGCTTCAGTGGGCTGCCCCTGTGAATGGGGAAACGGTGCATCGTCCCCCAATGGGTATGTGGTCTCAGGTGGCTGCCCTCCCCAGCACTGGGCCTCACCCCAGGACTGGAGGCAAGTGGAGGTGACACCTGAGGCAGTAGGGGTGGCCTTTCTATGGGAAACAGATCCTCTGAGAAGCAGAGGGCCCGGGAGGCAACGGGCCTGTGGATTGGCTGCTTCTCCCAGTATTAAGGAAGTCTACCGAGGAGACCCAAGACACGGCGGCACAAGAACACGAGCTGCAAACTTCTGTGGATGGCCTGAAGAAAGACATGGCATTGATAGAAGAGCATGCATCCTACACGATGCACAAGAATGGCCTACGTTGATGGGATTAATACGTGTGTCTTATCGCCCCTAAAGTCTTTGTGGATTGGGAACTTCCTCTGGCTTGACAATTATTATAATTTTTGTTACCTGTATCTTCATTTTTTGTTATCTCCAAGTTGTTGTTATCTACTCTGTTGCTATTGTGGAATCTGCTTCCAGTTGTTGTTATCCTCCGTGGAATCTGGTTACATTGCTCCTGGTTTCTCGCACAGGGACCACTGCGGAAGATGGAAAGCGTGTAGACTGTAAGGCGAGAATCCGGGACGGGTGGACGGTGGGGAAGTTGGGTTCCCTATGGCCAGGATCCTCACTGAATGTAAACCACCTGATGATGTAACTGGCCTGTGGCCAGGCTACCCCTACCACACCTTCAGGCAACGAGCTATTATTGTGCTATAGAGAGAGCTCGGCCCAGTGCTCTGGGCGGAGGGAGAGACGCTAGTGCTCGACCGACCGCCCGGAGAACAAGCTGGGTCATAAACCCTTTCCCCCCAAAGGACATTCCACTGTCAATTTCTTTGGTCGCATTGAATCCATAGTAAACTTGGCCGGGGGCTGCAACCCACTGGCAAGACAACTGGCCAAAGTCTGCAGGGTTCACTGTTGACCAAGGAAAAAGACAAGCTGCCCTTGTGGGAGGGGTGCTTCAGTGGGCTGCCCCTGTGAATGGGGAAACGGTGCATCGTCCCCCAATGGGTATGTGGTCTCAGGGGGCTGCCCTCCCCAGGACTGGGCCTCACCCCAGGACTGGAGGCAAGTGGAGGTGACACCTGAGGCATTAGGGGTGGCCTTTCTATGGGAAACATATCCTCTGAGAAGCAGAGGGACCGGGAGGCAACGGGGCCTGTGGATTGGCTGCTTCTCCCAGTATTAAAGAAGTCTACCGAGGAGACCCAAGACACGGCGGCACAACAACACGAGCTGCAAACTTCTGTGCATTCCCTGAGGAGAGAAACAGCATTGATGCGACAGGAGGTGGCCCGAGAACGCGAGCTGCACATTTTTGTGGATTGCCTGAAGAAAGACAGGGCATTGATACAAGAGCACCGGCAGCAAGGTGCCGTTGGTGACGAGACGGCAGTGCTGCCAGGTGTTCTGAAGGAGGAAGAGGCCGTCAAGGCAAAAGACTTACTCCTGAGGGGAGCACAGGCCGAGGTGGGACGAGAACGTCAGCTGCAAAGCACTGAGCTTAAGGTAAGAGACCCTCTGAATACTGAGGCAGCATTGCTGCGAGGCACAGGAGACAAGGTAAAGGTTGTAGCAGAGGAGGCACTCGGGGGAAGGGGAGGGAAAGGGGCCATCAGCCCCAGAAATGGAGGGGCTGGAGAAAGACGAAGGGGTGATGCCGGAGGCACTGGCGCCTCCTCTATTGAAAGCACGCCCAGTGCTTGTAAGGAAAATAAAGACCCAGCAGCTCAAAGATCCCCCAAGGAGAGGAGCAGCCCCCTCCCCAGGTCATGGAGCACTGTATGGTCCGCCCCTATACTCAGGCTGAGCTGGTGGATTTGGGCTCCCGGTTTAGGCAGAAGCCCTCGCAGTCAGTATCAGCTTGGCTCCTGTGTCTGTGGGACTTGGGGGTGGATGGAATTCTTCTGTCGGGGCCAGAGACGGGAAAGCTGTCTTCCCTGACAGTGCAGCCTGCCGTCAGGCAGCGATTACAAAATGTACATCAGACCCCGAAAAGGAGCCCTGAGCCCCATCGACATGTTAACACATATGGCTGCCTCCCCTATACAACTGCAAGTGCAAACCAAGGAAGAATCCCTGAAGCCGAGGTTCGGCCGCCAGCATAACATCTTGCTGCCGGCACCAACTGCACTGAATCCCAGAGACTCCACTGAGTGGACGTGGCCTTGGACCTTCCGACACATGGACCAACGATGGCTGGCTCTCCTGGCACCTT
Source organism: Smutsia gigantea (assembly GCA_032199065.1). NCBI lineage: Eukaryota > Metazoa > Chordata > Mammalia > Pholidota > Manidae > Smutsia > Smutsia gigantea. Next base: position 1,929 of record JAVSCE010017275.1, on the reverse strand, counting down.
GGGAACCCTTAAGGCCTGGAAGCTGGCCTCCTGTGTATTCCTCGAATAAGAGCAGAGTGGCCGCCAAAGCTCACAGTAGTGTATCCTGAACGGCCAGAAGCTGCGAGAATCTTACCGGGGAGGTTTCTTTTATCGTTATGGCCAGTGCATGCACCTCCAGCAGCACTATGTATATAGACGTTTGGTGAACCCCATGGGGGAAGCAGGAAAGGTATGGTATACAAGACGTGGAAGGGACCCCCTAACTGCTACAGGCCTGTCGCTTGACGACTCTCTTGCACGCGTCCTAACCGATAGACAGACAAGATTTGCCTATGTTGGTGGCATGAAAACATGTGTCTCATCGCCCCTAAAGGCCTTGTGGATTGGGAACTTCCTCTGGCTTGACGATTTTTATACTTTTTGTTAACCATATTTGCTTTTTTATTATCTCTAAATTGTTGTTATCCTCTATTGCTACTGTGGAATCTGCTTCCAGTTGTTCTTATCCTCTATGAAATCTGGATATAGTGCTCCAGCATTCTCGCACAGGGACCACTGCGGAAGATGGAAAGCGTGTAGATTGTAAGGCGAGAATCTGGGAGGGGTGGATGGTGGGGAAGTTGGGTTCCCTATGGCCAGGATCCTCACTGAATGTAAACCACCTCATAATGTAACTGGCCTGTCGCTTGGCTACCGCTTCCACACCTTTAGGCAACGACCTATTATTGTGCTATAGAGAGCTCGGCCCAGTGCTCTGGGAGGAGGGAGAGACGCTAGTGCTCGACCCACCGCCCGGAGAACAAGCTGGGTCATAAACCCTTTCACCCCAAAGGACATTCTACTGTCAATTTCCTTGGTGGCATTGAATCCATAGCAAACTTGCCCGGGGGCTGCAACCCACTGGCAAGACAACTGGCCAAAGTCTGCAGGGTTCACTGTTGACCAAGGAAAAAGACAAGCTGCCCTTGTGGGAGGGGTGCTTCAGTGGGCTGCCCCTGTGAATGGGGAAACGGTGCATCGTCCCCCAATGGGTACGTGGTCTCAGGTGGCTGCCCTCCCCAGCACTGGGCCTCACCCCAGGACTGGAGGCAAGTGGAGGTGACACCTGAGGCAGTAGGGGTGGCCTTTCTATGGGAAACAGATCCTCTGAGAAGCAGAGGGCCCGGGAGGCAACGGGCCTGTGGATTGGCTGCTTCTCCCAGTATTAAGGAAGTCTACCGAGGAGACCCAAGACACGGCGGCACAAGAACACGAGCTGCAAACTTCTGTGGATGGCCTGAAGAAAGACATGGCATTGATAGAAGAGCATGCATCCTACACGATGCACAAGAATGGCCTACGTTGATGGGATTAATACGTGTGTCTTATCGCCCCTAAAGTCTTTGTGGATTGGGAACTTCCTCTGGCTTGACAATTATTATAATTTTTGTTACCTGTATCTTCATTTTTTGTTATCTCCAAGTTGTTGTTATCCTCTGTTGCTATTGTGGAATCTGCTTCCAGTTGTTGTTATCCTCCGTGGAATCTGGTTACATTGCTCCTGGTTTCTCGCACAGGGACCACTGCGGAAGATGGAAAGCGTGTAGACTGTAAGGCGAGAATCCGGGACGGGTGGACGGTGGGGAAGTTGGGTTCCCTATGGCCAGGATCCTCACTGAATGTAAACCACCTGATGATGTAACTGGCCTGTGGCCAGGCTACCCCTACCACACCTTCAGGCAACGAGCTATTATTGTGCTATAGAGAGAGCTCGGCCCAGTGCTCTGGGCGGAGGGAGAGACGCTAGTGCTCGACCGACCGCCCGGAGAACAAGCTGGGTCATAAACCCTTTCCCCCCAAAGGACATTCCACTGTCAATTTCTTTGGTCGCATTGAATCCATAGTAAACTTGGCCGGGGGCTGCAACCCACTGGCAAGACAACTGGCCAAAGTCTGCAGGGTTCACTG
>JAVSCE010017274.1:0-18703 GCA_032199065.1 Smutsia gigantea | reverse complement strand
ATTTGAGACATTAAAGAATTGTGTTGTTTGCCAAATATTATGAAGTAATGGCTATGTAATCTCTTTGGAGGAAATGGCATAAGAAAACATTTTTATATTAGAAATAAAAATGACTTGGAGAGAGTAGATTAATACAGAAGGGTATGATAATGATAAAACCATTAGGTTCAGTCAGGGAACCAAATATTACTCTATTTTCTCAAAATATTTTCATCTTGATGAGTCTATCTCATTGTTTTTCTTCATTAAGCACAGAACATACAACTTCTCTGAAAATCTTCAACATTGTTTGTTCTATAAATCATATGGTTCAGCAATAGGAAGTAAAAACAGAAAAATAGCATCATTATTAAACTATTGGTTGACAAATAATGCTTTTATTCTCATAATCAATTTGGAGTCCCAGGGAAAGTTAAAACCAATGGAGAAAGGTCAGTAACAAGAATCTTACCTATTTGAAAGCATGATTTAGAAAATAAAGTAAATTTCTGAATATAAAACTTTCCCAAGTTAAAAATCCATTAAAGAGCTGACTTCTGGGAAGATGGCCGCATGAGCAGGGTGGCGGAAATCTCCTCCCAAAACCATATATGTTTATGAAAATACAACAAATATAACTATTCCTAAAAGAGAGACCAGAAGATACAGGACAACAGCCAGGCTATAGCTACACCTGCGAGAACTCAGCACTTCACGAAGCGGGTAAGATACAGAGCCGCGACCTGGCGGGACCCGAGCACTGCCCCACCGCAGCGCTGAGGTGGGAGGAAAAGATTCAGAGTGGGGAGGGAGTAGAAGCACAGGCCCTCCAAATAATCAGCCCTGGTGATCTGCACCGGGAGCACAGACACACATTGCGTGGTGTATCGGAGATGAGAGAAACAGAAGGGCAGAATCCTAGATGGAGACAAGCGGGTCCCTTCAGCCAGCTGCATGGGACAAAAGAAAAGCGGGCGCTTTTTTAAAAGTCTTAAAGAGACAAGGGCCCAGCAGTGGAACAAAATCGTCCAAGCACACTCAGCCCAACAGGCTGGGAGTCTTGGGGAATTTTGGACCATTTGGCTGGTGGCCAGGCAAAGCAGCGGTGCTGAGGGTTCCCACAGAGATCAGCAGCCTGCCATTCGTTCCCTCCCCGGTGGGTGCTGCAAAGGGTCCAGGAGCTGCCGCTGCGGCGGAACAGTGGAGGAATGACACCACCGCAACAACCTCACAGAATCTACTCCTGGAAGGCACGCAGCTAAGTGGAAAGAGACCCAGACCCGGGTAAAGATGGCACCAAGGGGACCAGAGTGCACCCAGCTTAACTGCAAACCCCTACAGTGCTATAGACTAGGCTCAGGGCAACCCTGCACACAGGAAGTTAAGGGCATTATCCGAGAGACTGCCTCCAAGTGTACAGGAAAACAGCTCGGGCCCAGGAGAAGGGCAAGGAGAACAACAAGCAGGAAAGGACTTTCTTCTCCCAGATGACACACATGGTGCCTACCAGCGACCACTTCTATTGCCATGAAAACACAGAGGAATATGGTCCAGACTAAGATCAGCCAGACAACCCCAGAGAGGGAGCCTGATGGGATGGACCTGCACAATCTTCCTGAAAAAGAATTCACAATAAAAGTCATAACCATACTGATGGATCTACAGAGAAATATGCAAGAGCTAAGGGAGTAAGTGAGGGAAATGAGGAAAGACAATGCAGAAATAAAACAAGCAATCGACAGGCTTAGCAGCAGACTGGACGAGATACAAGAGACTGTTAATGGAATAGAAATCAGAGCACAGGAATACAGAGAAGCTGAGGCAGAAAGAGATAAAAGCATCTCTAAGAATGAAAGAATATTAAGAGAACTGTGTGACCAATCCAAAAGGAACAACATTTACATTATAGGAGTACCAGAGGAAGAGAGAGTGAAAAAGGGATAGAAAGTGTCTTTGAAGAAATAATTGCTGAAAACTTCGCCATGCTGGGGAACAAAACAGTCTTTCAGACCATGGAAGCCTACAGATCTCCCAACACAAGGGACCCAAGGAAGACAATACCAAGACACATAATAATTAAGAGGGCAAAGATTAAAGATAAAGACAGGGTATTAAAGGCAGCTAGAGAGAGAAAAAAGATCACCTACAAAGGAAAACCCATTAGACTATCATCAAACTTCTCAACAGAAACCTTAAAGGCCAGAAGAGAATGACATGATATATTTAACGTAATGAAACAGAAGGGCCTTGAACCAAGAATACTGTATCCAGCATGATTATCATTTAAATTTGAGGGAGGGATTAAACAATACCCAGAGAAGCGAAAGCAGAGGAAATTTGCCTCCCATAAACCACCTCTACAGGATATCTTAAAGGGGCTGCTCTAGATGGAAACACTCCTAAGGCTAAAAAGGTGTCACCAGAGAAAATAAAATCATAGCAAAGAAAGCAGACCATCCAAATACTAACTAAAGGCAAAGAATAAAACACCTAATATATAAAGAACAGAGGAGGAAGAATAAGGAGGGAGAGGAATAAAGAATCATCAGACTGTGTTTACAATAACTTAAAAAGAAAGTTAAGTTACACTGTTAGATAGGAAAGAAGCTACCTTTCAACCGTTGGTAACCACGAATCTAAAGCCAGAAATGGCAGTAAGTACATATCTATCAATAATCACCCTAAATGTAAATGGACTGAATGCACCAATCAAAAGACACAGAGTAATAGAATGGATAAAAAAGCAAGACCCATCTGTATGCTGCTTACAGGAGACTCACCTCAAACCCAAAGATATACACAGACTAAAGGTGAAGGAATGGAAAAAGATATTTCATGCAAACAACAAGGGGAAAAAAGCAGGTGTTGCAGTAATTGTATCAGACATAATAGACTTCAAAATGAAGAAAGTAGCAAGAGATAAAGAAGAACATTACATAATGATAAAGGGGTCAGTCCAACAAGAAGATATAACCATTTTAAATATACATGCATCCAACACAGGAGCGCCAACATATGAGAAACAAATACTAACAGAATTAAAGGAGGAAATAGAAAGCAAGGCAGTCATTTTAGGATACATCAACACAACACTCACTCCAAAGGACAGATCAACCAGACAGAAAATAAGTAAAGACACAGAGGCACTGAGCAACACACTAGAACAGATGGACCTAACAGATGTCTACAGAACTCTGCACCCAAAACCTGCAGGATACACATTCTTCTCAAGTGCGCAAAGACCATTTTCCAGAAAAGACCACACACTAGGCCACAAAAAGAACCTCAGTAAATTCAAAAATATTGAAATTCTACCAAGCAACTTCTCAGAAAGCAAAAGTGTAAAACTAGAAATAAATTGTACAAAGAAAACAAAAAGGATCACAAACACATGGAGGGTTAATAATATGCTCCTAAATAATCAATGGATAAATGACCAAATTAAAACAGAGATCAAACAATATATGGAGACTAATGAAAACAATAATACAAAGCCGCGACTTCTGTGTGATGCAAAAAAAGGCAGTTCTAAGAGGAAAGTATATTGCAGTCCAGGGATACTTAAAAAAGGAAGAAGAATCCCAAATGAATAGTCTGATGATACAATTACTGAAATTGGAAAAAGAAGAACAAATGAGGCCCAAAGTCACCAGAAGGAGTGACATAATAAAGACCAGAGAAGAAATAAATAAATTGAGAAGAATAAAACAAGAGAAAAAATCAATGAAACCAAGAGCTGCTTCTTTGAAAAAATAAACAAAATTGATGAACCCCTAGCCAGACTTATTAAGACAAAAAGAGAATCTACACACATAAACAGAATCAGAAATGAGAAAGGAAAAGTCATGACAGACCCCACAGAAATACAAAGAATTATAAGAGAATACTATGAAAATCTATATGCTAATAAGCTGGAAAACCTAGAAGAAATGGGAAACTTCTTAGAAAATACAACCTTCCAAAATTGACCAAGCAAGAAGGAGAAAAACTAAACAGACCAATCAACAGCAATGAAATTGAATCTGTAATCAAAAAACTACCCAAGAACAAAACCCCCGGACCTGATGGATTCACTTCTGAATTCTACCAGACGTTTAGAGAAGAAATAACGCCCATTCTCCTTAAAGATCTCGAAAAACTAAAAGAGGAGGGAATACTTCCAAACTCATTCTATGAAGCCAGCATCATTCTAATATCAAAACCAGGCAAAGACTTCACCAAAAAGAAAATTACAGGCCAATATCCCTGAAGAACATAGATGCAAAAATAATCAACAAAATATTAGCAAACTGAATTCAAAAATACATCAAGAGGATCATACACCATGATCAAGTGGGATTCATCCCAGGGATGCAAGGATGGTACATCATTCAAAAATCCATCAACATCATCCACCACATCAACAAAAGAAGAACAAAAACCACATGATCATCTCTATAGATGCTGAAAAAGCATTCAATAAAATTCAACATCCATTCATGATTAAAACTCTCAACAAAATGGGTATAGAGGGCAAGTCCCTCAACATCATAAAGGCCATATATGACAAACCCACAGCTAACATCATACTTAACGGCGAGACGCTGAAAGCTTTTCCTCTAAGATTGCGAACCAGACAGGGATGCCCAGTCTGTCCTCTGTTATTTAACATAGTACTGGAGGTCCTAGCCATGGTAATAAGACAAAACAAAGACATACAAGGCATCCAGGTTGGTAAAGAAGAAGTCAAATTGTCACTATTTGTAGATGACATGATATTGGACATAAAAAACCCTAAAGACTCCACTCCAAAACTACTAGAACTAATATCTGAATTCAGCAAAGATGCAGGATACAAAATTAACACACAGAAATCTGTTGCTGTCCTATACACTAATGATGAACTAACATAAAGAGAAATCAGAAAAACAATTCCATTCATAATTGCATCAAAAAGAATAAAATACCTAGGAATAAAACTAATGAAGGAAGTGAAAGACCTATACCCTGAAAACTACGAGACACTCCTAAGAGAAATTAAAGGGGACACTAACAAATGGAATTTCATCCAGTGCTCTTGGCTTGGTAGAATAAATATTCTCAAAATGGCTATACTACCTAAAGCAATCTACGGATTCAAAGCAATCCCTATCAAAATACTTCAATGAACTGGAACAAATAGTTCTGAAATTCATATGGAACCACAAAAGACCCCGAATAGCCAAAGCAATCCTGAGAAGGAAGAATAAAATGGGGAATTACACTCCCAGACTTCAAGCTCTACTACAAAGCTTCAGTAATCAAGACAATCTGGTATCGACACAAAAACAGACCCACAGACAAGTGGAACAGAATAGAAAATCCAAACATTAACCCAAATATATTGGGTCAATTAATATATGATAAAGGAGCCTTGGGTATACAATGGGAAGATGACAGCCTCTTCAGCCACTGGTGTTGGCAAAACTGGACAGCTACATGCAAGAGAATGAAATTGGACTACTGTTTAACCCCATACACAAAAGTAAACTCAAAATGGATCAAAGACCTGAATGTAAGTCATGACACCATAAAACTCTAAGAAAAAAAAGTAGGCAAAAATCTCTTGGACATAAATATGAGCGACTTCTTCATGAACATATCTCCCTAGCCAAGTGTAACAACAGCAAAAATGAACCAGTGGGACTATATGAAGCTGAAAAGCTTCTGTACAGCAAAGGATACCATCAGTAGAACAAAAGGACATCCTACAGTATGGGAGAATATATTCATAAATGACATATCCAATAGGGGTTGACATCCAAAATATATAAAGAACTCACGCACCTCAACAAACAAAAAGCAAATAATCCAATTAAGAAATGGACAGAGGACATGCATAGACACTTCTCCAAAGAAAAATTCAGATGGCCAACAGGCACATGAAAAGATGTTCCACATCGCTAATCATCAGAGAAATGCAGATTAAAACCACAATGAGATATCACCTCACACCAGTGAGGATGGCCAACATCCAAAACACAAACAACAAATGTTGGCGAGGATGTGGAGAAAAGAGAACCCTCCTCCACTGCTGGTGGGAATGCAAATAAGTTCAACCATTTTGGAAAGCAGTATGGAGGGTCCTCAAAAAACTCAAAATAGAAATACCATTTGACCCAGGAATCCCACTCCTAGGAATTTACCCTAAGAATGCAGCAGCCCAGTTTCAAAAAGACATATGCACCCCTATGTTTATCACAGCACTATTTACAATAGCCAAGAAATGGAAGCAACCTACGTGTTCATCAGTAAATGAATGGATAAAGAAGATGTGGTACATATACACAATGGAATATTATTCAGCCATAAGAGAAAACAAATCCTACCATTTGCAACAACATGGATGGAGCTAGAGGGTATTATGCTCAGTGTAATAAGCCAGGTGGAGAAAGGCAAGTACCAAATGATTTCACTGATCTGTGGAGTATAACAACAAAGCAAAACCTGAAGGAACAAAACAGCAGCAGACTCACAGAACCCAAGAATGGACTAACAGTTACCAAAGGGAAAGGGACTGGGGAGGATGCGTGAGAAGGGAGGGACAAGGGGGAAAAGGGGCATTACTATAAGCAGAGGTAATGTTGGGGAGGCACGGGGAGGGCTGTACAACTCAGAGAAGACAAGTAGTGATTCTATAGCATCTCACTACTCTATGGACAGTGACTGTAATAGGGTTTGTGGGGGGGACCTGATGAAGTGGGTAGTTTAATAACCATAATGTTGCACATATAATTTTAGATTAATGATACCAAAATAAATTTTTTTTAATCCATTAAAGAAGAATTAAATAATTTATTAGAAAAATAATGAAAAGTACAATTACAAAAATGAAAAATGTTAAACTTAAGAAATATTGAAGGGTAATAAATACTAGTGTATACAAAAAACACAAAGTTAAATATTTCCACAAAAATTTTTTTTATTTCTCTCTAGAGACATAAAAATAAAAATAAATTACTGACCATCTATTTAGTTGCATTAAGGAAAACCTTTACATGCTGTCATATAATGAGAACTTAAAATGTTCTCAATTGCTTGAATTATAACAAGATAAGTGATGTTTAGAATGATAATCATTGAGCATTCCAAGAACTTAAACTGTAATTCCATTGAAGCAATTTCATCTTTTATACTATAACTATACTACTAAATGTTTTCTGTTGTATATCTCATATATGAAAAATCATTAATATATAGCAAGTGAACACTAAAATAACTGATCAAACAAAATGCTCTTTGGGATTCTTCTGATAAATTTAGCTTACAAAGGTCTTCTCTGTTTGTAGATCTGGGAAGGTAGATGGCAAATAACACTGCTTTATGAGAAGACTAAAGTTCCAGAAAATCTTTCCAAATGGGACTTTTCCCAGAACTCCTACAGAACTAGAATTTCTCTAGTTCAGTTAGCATATCTCAGGTTCCCACTACTTGCAGTGCATGGTTTTGTGTGTTTATAGATATCAAGATAAGCAAGTCAAGGTGGTTCCCTTCCAAAAATGTTGTTTATGGATGCAACTAAATATCTAGATACAGTTCCGCAGAACCCAGGAATCTGCAACTATGCCAGGTCCTCCTGTGCTACACTTTGCACCTATTGCCTGGCCACCATACCAGAGGGATCCTCCACACATAGGCTTACACTACGTTTGAATTATTGTAATCTAGTAGAATTTATAGGAAGTTTGCAATTAATAATCCAAGTCTATGTTATAAGCTTCTGTTACTGAAAACCTAAAAAGCAAACAAAATGTTTAGTATCAAATGCACCAACTTCATGTTGCAAAGCCGATGCTCAATTCACATTACGTAAATGGTTAGCTGTTCGCTCCATTTTTCAGAATATGACAGTAGAATCAAGGTCAACAAGAGAATCTTCCACAGGTCCGTGGGTGATATGGGTTCCAAAGCCAGCTTTATGCAAATGCGTAAGCTTGCATAATGGGAAATCTGAGATCTGCGCACAATATACTAGGCCATGGGAAGCCATCACTGGCTCTAGAAACACAGAGCTCATGTACTTAAAATAGGCATCATTTCCATATTGTGATTAACATTGTCTTATTATAAAACAAACCACAGAACTAAGAAATTCTGATACAGAATGATAAGTGGCAGATAAACATGAAAAATGTCAGATTTCATTTAATTTTTGGGGAATGTGGAAAATATTGATTCCATTTAGTAAATAAGTTGGCAAGTATCTATTTATAGGCCAGATACCTTGATGATATTTTTTTCTTTAGGCTAGTTAAAGAAACATTGGTTCCTTATATATTCATTAGCAGAAGTGGTAGAAAAGGGAAAAGATAAGGATATTCTGATACCGTATTTTCTTCAAGGAAATAAAAAGCAGACCAACAGTTTCTCTGATGCCGCTTTATTTTAGAAAACTTAGACACTTGCCTTTACTCTGCTTCTTCTGAAAATTTTCTTGTCTATTTATTAATAATATGAAGGTTACCATGACACCTTTGGCAACAAGTCACATTTTTCTCTCCCTGGAGAACTGATCCATTTTTTTAAAAGAAATGTTAGCTCTACCAACTGAAATATTCTGTATGGATCCATTTTTTTCTTTCATAATATTTTTAAGACAGCTATTTGCTGGTTTTATGCCTTAGTGTTTTCAAATACACTCTTTTTCCTTTACCTTACCACCATGAGCTAAGTTAACACTTATCTTCAAAAAATAACAAGAAAAGTGAATTGTAACACAAAGGGATGGAAAGGATTCTAAATGAGACAGATGGAGTAAATGAGGTTCTTCTCCCATTTTTTCTCTCACTATTTCAGCCAGAAGTAAAGCCATCACCTATTATTTTGAAAAGTTACTGTAATATGATATCATCTTTCCAGTAATGAATACTTGATCAATTTGTAATGTTTTCATGTATCTTCTTACATCTAATTGAATTGCAGGCATACTCTTTTCTAGTGTTAACTATATAACAAATGTACATCAGCTGATAACCCAGCACATTCAGGAAATAGAGCCTGACTGCAGAGCCTGGAGAAAATGGCTACCACAAAAGCATACTGAGAGGCTGTTTGTCAGAGTCAGGAAAGGCTGTAATGTGTAAGAGCCCCAGAAGCCCTAATGCTTGGAATCATTACTGGAAATGGCCGATCACTATAGGAATCATAATTCCCAAAGAGCTATGTAAAGCATGCAACAGATGTATGGTTATTTTTCAGTGTATATGCCCTACATAACCACAAAAATAGGGACCTATGCCATCAGAGTTTGAAAGTTTCATGGTCACTTTATAATAAAGGAATCAGTATTTTCTATTTAAACTTAACTTATACTAGATATTAAATATGTGTTGTCAAATCATCATGGACATAAGTTGTCAGTAATTATAAAGAACTTTTTCAAGGGTTTCTTTCTTTTTAAGAAGAGCCTGTAAATAGGGAGCCTTGCTTATCCCTCTTCAGAAACGTAAATGAGAAAAGAAAAGGGAGGAAGGGAGGGAAGAGAAAGAGAAGGAAAGAAGGAAAGAAAGAAGGGAAGAGGAAGTAGGGAAGCGGAGGGAGAGAAAAAACAAAAGAGAAAAATAATATTTGGAACCCATGGTCTTCCTAAGCCTATAGACCTCACATATAATTCAGTTATAGTTCAGAAGCCACGTAAGATGAATATAGATTACTAGCAAACTTCACCCTAGTCAAACAATCAGTCACCAAAATGGATGTTAGAAACAGTAATGTTCAGGTAATTAATAACAACCTTCTATGAGGTCTCCCATACCTGGGTAAACTAAGGCCAGAAATATCTCTATTTTTATTCACTATCACTGAAAAGCAAATCAAATTCTTTTCCTGAACAGAAACTTTTTAAATGACAATATAAAACAAAATTGGTGTATGTTCTTTATCCCAAGTGCTGCATGAAGGATTTTACTTTGTTTACATCTGAAGAGAAGAGTCAATTCAATTTTTTCCTCAAGTTGGAGAGTCTAATAGGAAACAAATGACAAAGGAAAAAAGTCAAACTATTTTTCCTAGTGTTTAGTATGTTCTTCACATCAAAAGATTTTTTGCTCTGAAGCTAAGTTTCAAATCTCTAAAGATGGGATAAATATAGTTTTTATCCACTGAATACCTTCTACAATTTGCCCCTTTACCTTATTATTCTGCCATTTATATAAGCCATATGTTACACAACTTCAAGGGAGTAGTCTAACTTCACTCTGTAAATCCTGATCTTACCCCTGCCACTTTTTGCCCTGCCTAGAATAGGATTTTACATTACCTGTGGCATTCATGGCCCATTTATGAGTATTGTTTTCCTTCTTGTTTACCCATCTGTAAAGATGATAGAAATTAAAACATAGAAAAATAGAAAAAAGAAAATATTTTTCCTTAACCTAGCAATAAAGTGTACTTTTTCTTATTATAGAAGTGATTAGAATATGCTAAATATTTGATTGTTTTCACATTACTACCTGAGTATGGTACTATACTGGTCCACTTTTGTAGGTAAGAAAACTAATCTAGTAGAATTTAATGCAGTTTTACTCCTGTACTATACTAAGGCTAAAAGGGATGATAGATGTCCTTATTTTCTCATTTCCTGAGGTATGGAGGTGGTTTTAAAGCCTGTGTGTCTCCAGGGTTTGAGTTCTTAGCAATATGCCAATGTCTCCTGCAGCATTTAAGGTTATGGATCAGATTTATCTAGTAATGTGTCAGATGTGAGGATCATATGTTGTTTCTTTTGACCTACCTTACATGTTACCTTGCTTATGGTCAGCAATAACATTCAAATAAATGAATGGTTAAATTAATAACTTTCTAATATGACTATTTTTCACACCTAACAGCAGCTCTTCAGAGAAGCTTGGCTGCCACTCTCAGATGTCTTTAGAAAAATTGCCTTTTCAGATTTTTATCAGGTGTAATCGCTCTTAGAGTATATGCCTCTTGCATAGAGAGCTATATGTAAAACACAAGTTTTACAAATTAACATGTAAGTTTCAAACAATAGCAGCAAATGACTAAGAGCAACACTTGCTGTGTTACATCCCTTTACTTAGGAAATGATAACAGATTTTTACTTCACACTTTGTTGTATAAATTTAAATTATAATTTAAGTGATCTTAAAAATATTAAAGACTACATTTTTACAAAGTAGATGTTTATGCATAGCCATAATGGGTTAATTGAGCATAGACAGTACACACTTGAGACTCCAAATTGAATAATTTGATTTGTAAACAGGTACTTAGTGTACAAGAAGCCATTACATATGCAATTATCTGTCTTCAATTAATTGTGTGCATCTCTAAGGAGTAACTGAAGAATGTTTGTTTAAATTCACTTGCTGTGAGGCCTGATATCTATAAACATTTATTTTACTTATGCTATAGCTTTGAACTTTTGAAAACTGCATTGCTAAGAGCAGTTATGTGCCTATGAGGAAACAATGGGACTGGAGTAATCATACCCAAGTTTGTCTCCTTTTCCAGTCAGCTCTCCCACCCCTCTCCATACACACAAACACTCATGCCCAGAAAAAAAATCAAGTAGGATGACAAACATGTGTAAATAAATCTGTATTTGTAAATACGGAATTGCACACCATTTACAAACTCTTTATACTAAATGTATTCTCCAAGCAACTGTAGGAATAGCAGAAGCCTCATTAGGATTACATGATCACCTAGCTTGTTATGAACTGGACATCAGTTGTATCAAAGTTATAAGAAAGGTAAGGCACAATATGGGCTTTTGAGGAAGACTTCAATGCATCATTTTAGGGCTGTATTTAGAGGAAGTCCTCTCTCCCATCCTTTCATTCTTCAAACACATTCTTCATTTAGTTACTAAGAGACCCATTATTTTCTATGTTTCTATTTGCTTAAACATTTAGTTCTACTGATGTGTGAGTGATTGATCCTCCACTGCCTTGTTCTTCTCATCTTCCACTTCTATTGCCTCCTCATCTTTCTTTCTCACCTCCCCACAAAGCTGGAAATTATAACTTTAAAATGGGTAGAAGGAAGGGCTCCCTATAGACTCCACAGCTTTCCTCAGGGCCTCAGCCTTATTTGTCTTTCTGCTGCCAGGTTTTAAATGAGTTTTAATAATCAGTGAATCATTGCTAAATGAGTGAGTATTTTTTTCCCTTAAACATCACAATGTTGATGTCATTCTGGAACTGCTTTCTGAAACTGCCAGTCTCGGCATGCTGCCTTTCAAGCTGCTCTTGTATTTTCCTGTATTTTCTTCTGCTGTATACAGATTGACTTTTGACATTACATTACAACAAAATATTCATCATCTACCTCCATCACATACTGAGAATGGGAACTGTTTATAAGAGACATGGCAAAGATAAGTACAAAAAGCTATGGAACTTTTAGACAGAATTATTGTTAGGTCGAATTCTTATAACAATGATTATTTTACTGGTCTCCTAAGGAGAACCATTCATTCATTTGGTAAGTATTTTTTGGACACATACAATGTTTCAGGAATGGTGCTAGGTACCAGGATATCAAGAGTGAATAAAACAGACAAAACTTCCAGCCCTCATGAAGCTTATTTTCTAGCAAAGGAGGCAGAAAATAAACTAATTAGTTTGTAAAATATATAATACTCTAGTAGGTGATAAGTGCTAAGGAGAATTAAAAATAGCAAAGAAGTGAAATATGAAGTATTAGAGATGACTTGAAATGTTAGATATGGTGCCCAGGGAAGGCCTCCTGGAGACAAGCTTTGAGCAAAGACCTGAAGGGAGGAACGGACATAACCAGGGAAACATCGCAGGGGATGTTATTTTACATAAAAGGAAAGCATGTAGAGGCCCTGCAGTCAAGCTTGCTGAAGAAACAGCAAGGAGGTCAGTGTGGACGGATGAGTGTGACTAAGGGGGAGGGTGGTAAAATATGATGGCAGGGAAGAAAGAGATGGGCAATGTAGATTATGTTGGTCACAGGATTTTCTTCTAAGAGGGGAAGCCAGTAAAGGGTTTTGAGCAGAGTTTCAGCGGGACAATTCTGGCTGCTGTGTTGAGAACTGACTGTGGGAAGAAAAAGGGCAGAAATAGAACAGGCAGTGAGGAGGCTCTTACTTTTCCAAGCAAAAAGGATAATGGCTTGGACCAAACCACTGGGGGTCCTTAACACTAGGATCACTGTGATGGGCTGAAACGGGTCCCTCTAAAATTGCTGTGCTGGAGCCCTGACCCCTCAGTACCTCAGAATGTGACTCCTTTTGGGGATGGGACCTTGAATAGGCAATTAAGTTAAAACAAGGCTGGTAGGGTGGGCCCTGACCCAAGGTAGCTGGTGTCCTTAGAAAAACAGGAGTAACAGACCCTATGAGACTTTCTGATGAAGCCACAGTGAAATGTGGAAAAGGAAAATGAATCAAGAATGGCACCTCAGAGCTGAGCCTGGCAGGTGGTAGAATGGGAGTTGTCCTAGACTGACATGGGAAAGACTCCAAGGAGAGTGGGTTTGTAGGGAAGCGTCTCAGTTTGGACTCTCTTGAAGCATGAAAATTTGAGTGCAAGTAGTTTATTTGTGGAGTTCGAGGAATAAGAGGAGGGAAGGGTGGAGGTCAAATAAGAAAAGGAGAGCTACCAGTACGGATGCTTTATTAAGCCAACTGACACAGAGAGTGTCTGAGACTCAAAGCTGTGAGAAAACTCTGGGAGACAGAGCACTGCCGATAGCTGTGATTTATCTTCCCCTGGCAGTGAGCAAGCTGCAGCATTACTTACCCCTAGTCACTGGTTGGATGGGTTTAATTCTGCAGCCCTTTTAGCCTCAGAGTGAGTTTCTATAGTTTGGGGAAAAGGGGTCCTTAGACACAGAGAGGCAGATACTGGCAGTGAAAATGGGAAGTCAGGCAGAGCTTTTTAAATGAGTGGGTTTAAGCCAGTTTGAAGGAGTAGAGGAAGATGGGAGAGAAAAATGACAGCTATTACTACAAGGAGGAAGTGGGAGATTGTGTGGATCATGTGAAGATTGATATTCCATTAGACATCAGATTGGAAATGTCAGTTTGTTACTGTCTGACGTGCACACATGGCTGCTCAGAAAAGTGAAAGCAGTGCCAGCATGACTCACAGTACGGCAATTTTAACCCAAGGAGTTGAAAAATGTTCAAAACCAAGAAAAGTAGTCTCCTTATGAGGTAACTGAATTTGAGTCATAATCATAGTTTTTAGCTAAAGAGAAATCAAAATATTCCACATTTGCAAAAAAAAAATTGAGATATTACTTTGTGCAGTAAGATTGAAAAGCCAAATTCTGTCCTTTTTATTCAAGACTCAGAATTACAACCATCTGTCCTCTCTTAACTGTTAGGATTTTAAAATGATGGCCTATAATCTCAAAAGAATTTTGTTAAGGATTTGTGTGCTATTTTATTAGGGGGCCAGTTAAGTTTAAAAATGGATTACATATAATGTCAAGTGGTATATAAATCTTAGCATCAATACTCATAAAAGCTAAACAAGAAAAGAAGTCTGAAGCATTGTATGGTTAATTCTAATTAAATGCGAATTTTTCTCCAGATGACTTCACCTCCACACAGTTTTTTATGTCCTCAGAGCTGTTTCATACACAATGTCAGGGTAAGGATATTGCTTTTAAAGGTAGTCTTCTTAATTTTTCATTGAAAACAAACTTTCCTAGAATTAAGAGATGGATTTCTGGAACTAGAGATTTACAAGTACCTAAAATTCCACATATTTAAATATAAACCTAAACCATAGAAAACTTGTTCTTTCTTACGGATTACATAGCTATGCTGTGCCTGTTACCATCCATATAGTCTTCTAAGTAAGAATGTTGCAAGTTATGCTTCCTTTCTTCTTTTGCTCCCACAGTAAAGGACACAATCACCGATCCAGTTGCTGGAGTCAAAAATCTAGGTGTTCTCCTGCTTTTCACTGCATGTATCCATCAGAATGTCCTATCAGCTTGACCCCCAGAACATATCCCAGCCTAGTCAGAGGGTCTACTTCTTTCCATCTTCACCACTCCCATCCTTGATAAATTTTATCTTAAATGAATTATTGCTATCCTCTTAACCTATCGCCTTACTTCAGCCCATCACTCTACCTACAGTCTATTCTGCTGCTTTTAAACATGGAAATCAGTTCATGTTGGACTCCCTTATGGCAACTCTAATGGCTTTTTATCGCACAGGAATAAAATCCAAACTTCTTAGCCCAGTTTACAAAGCTCCATGTAATCTGGCTCTGGGCACCTCTCTGACATTCTGACATTGTTTCACCCCTATGTACCCTCTGTGCTCAGATACCCTGGTCATTTTATTATTTATTTTGGCTCATCTAACTCATTTCAAAATTTGGTTAAGTCTATCTTGAAGAATGAGGATTTAACCAAGTAAAGTCTAGGAATGCACAGCCAATAAAAGGGTTCCAGCAAAAGTTATTATTACAAACACAACTGTGGGGGTGCTGGGGACCGTGAACAGTTTCATATTGTGCAGCAGAGACAGGGAGGGGTGAGGGACAAAGCTGAAAGGGTAACAGAAATGAGATTACGAAGGCCTTCTAGGCTTTAAGGACCTTGGATTCTATATTTTTGTAGGGGTATGTGGTTAAGACTCCTTGCAGAGTATGATAAAAAGCTGTATATCTTCACCAAGGGGAGAATACCATAGAAGCATTTTAACATTTGCATACAATTCCATGGGGTCTTCATCTCCTGAACACTATTCTTGGATTGGGGTTAGAAAGTCCGTGTTAGAGTCCTTTAGAGACACTGAATGATGTTACTCAATGTGGAATTTTTGGTAACATATCACAATGGCTTTTGTCAATAGAATGGCTATTTGGAAGACAATATTGGAGATGGGAAGAATTGTTAGGAAATGATTGAAGACGTCCGGAAGTGATTATGGAAGAAATAGGTTGTAGAGACATATTTATCAGATGATGTCCAGAGGAAAGAATGACTGATTGTAAATAGGGAGTGATGAGGAAAGGCTTGTAAATGTCCATCCCCAGGTTTCTAGCCTGGGTCCCCCACATCATCTTGACTTTCCTTTGGTTGCCTTTAACTCCTCTTCATGATCCTGGGCATATCATAATAAATTACATGCTGTTTTATATTATATGTGGCTCCTCAGAGAGTCTGAAAGTTTTCCACAGGAGAAATAATCCAGGCACTTAGTAAATAGAATCAATCCTTGTTATTCGTGGTAGTTACATTCTGTAAACTTGCTAGAAACACTTCATCAGTGAATACTGAATGATTGTTCCTAGAGAAGAAACAGTGTTAAGGCCCTACAAGTCATATATTTATTCAGTAGACCAATACATAATTTTGTTTTATGTGTGTTTATGTTTAAAGACACTTTATTTAATATATATTGTTGCTTAACATTCAATTACTTATTAGCAGCACTGTAACTCATGACTGAACAAAGCTTCTCTAACATATGTGTTTTCTCCGTAAGGCATATCATGGCCTTCTTATGCTTAGGAGCACTAGCCTGTGTGTCAGAACTACCATTGACATGGGCATTTTAACAGCAAAACCACCAAAGGAAGCCCATACATGCAGAAAATGCAGCACAAAATAGACTGTGAACAGGACAGTTGTATAGTTTGAGAGTTGACTAAGGATTGCAGAGTATAAACTTGTTCAGCATCAGCTTGGAACATACATTCTTGGAGAAATTTTTCACACTCTGTGCTTGTCCACAAATGACCACAGAAGCACCAGAAGTACAGATTTTGGTGTTATCAATACATTTTAGCAGGTAGGCAAGTTCACAAATAACAAAACCTGCAAATAATGTAAATAACTGTATATTTTTCTTTAAATATGTCAAGATATGAAAAAAGTGAACAGACTGTATCAATCCAATATACCTAATACCCAGACTTCCCAGTTATTGCCAAATTCCCTTTATTCATCACTTTTTATTCTCTGTTGTCCATTGTTGAAATGTTTTAGGAGTTAATTCCAGATAACATGTCATTTCACTCCTGTATTTTTTAAATTAAGGCATTTTCTTTTATAATTGCCATTATCACACCTTACACATGAACATTAATCTCTTTGAACATCTAATACAGATTATCAAATATTTATATTGTTTATAAAAGATCCATCATACACCAATACTCATAGCAGCATTAGTCACAATAGACAATAAGTGAAAACAGCCCAAATGTCAATCAGTAGGTGAACAAAATGTGGTATATACATAATGATGAAATATTAGCCTTAGGAAGCAGTGAGGTTCTGACATACGCTACAACATGGATGAACCTTGAAGACAATAAGTAAGTGAATAGCCAAACACCAAGGACAAATACTGTATGAGACCACCTATATGTGGTACCTAGAATAGTGAAATTCTAGAGGCAGGAAGTAACACAGCGGTTAGTGGGGCTGATGGGAGTGGAGTGTGGGGGCATATGTTTAATGAGTACAGAGCTTCAGTTTGGAAGTAGTTCTGGAAGTAGAGACTGGTGATCTTTATACAAGTTGTGACTGTAATTAATACCACTGAGCTGTACACTTAAACACAGTTAAAATGGTAAATGTCATGTTATGATATTTTATCACACTAAAGAAGTTGATGCAACAAAACAATGACAGTAAAAAAAAAACACATTTATTCCCATAAGGATCTAAAAAAAGTTTAATTTTCCTTTGAAAACTCTCACATTTTTGCTTTGTCTGTTGCTGCCCCATAGCGTCATTTGACAAGTCTTCTATCCCAGTGCTAATCAAAATACGGAAGGAAATCAGCAGCATGGACTCCAGATAGCTGAGAGCTGGAGAGTTTATTATAAATGCAGAATCTTATGCCATTCTCCAAACCATAATTAGAATCTACTTTTTTTTTCATCTAATGTTTTTCCCTTTATTCTATCAATATGGTGTATTCCATTAAATGATTTTCTGATATTAACCTTGTGTTTCTGTTATAAATAGCATGTGGCTGTGGCATATATTACTTTTTCTATGTTGCTGGATTAGGTTTTCTAGTCATTTGTAGAAGACTTTTGTGTCTATATCCCTAAGGGTTATTGATCTATAGTGGGTTTTTTAATCTCTTTATCTGTTTTTTTAACAGAGAAATAGTGGTCTCATTGTATGAGGTGGTAAGTATTCTTTCCCTTTCTTGATTTGAAATGTAGATTATTGATTGGAGATCATATATATTTAATGTCATATCTTCCTTATCATTCAGTTCAAAGTAATAATTTTGTTAATTTATTCATTGACCCATTGTCTATTTTTGAAGTGTGATTTTTAATTTAATCTTGGTGAAATTTCAAATATTCTTTCTGTTATTGATTCTAATATCAGTCCATTTTTCTTGGAGAAAAGTCTTTGTAGTTTTATTTTTATTGAGGTACATAAAATAAAATGCTCAAATCTTAGGTATAGCTTGATGAATTATGATGTGTGTACACTCATGTAACCATTGTCCTTATCAAGATACCAAACTTTCTTACTAAATTTTTTTTTCACTTCTTATTGTAACCACCAGTCTGTTCTCTGTGTTTATAAGTCTATTTCAGTTTATTTGTTCATTTGTTTTGTTTTTTAGATTCCACATACAAATGAAATCCTACAGTATTTACCTTTCTCTCTGACTTATTTCACTTGGTATAATACCCACTAGGTTCATTCATGTTGTCACAAATGGTAAGATTTCAATCTTTTTTATGACTAATATTCATTTTATATA
>JAVSCE010017272.1:0-28482 GCA_032199065.1 Smutsia gigantea | reverse complement strand
CTTGTGTTGGGAGATCTGTGGGCTTCCGTGGACTGCGAGACTATTTCCTTCCCCAGCATGGGGAAGTTCTCAGCAATTATTTCTTCAAAGACACTTTCTATCCCTTTTTCTCTCTCTTCTTCCTCTGGTACTCCTATAATGCGAATATTGTTCCGTTTGGATTGGTCACACAGTTCTCTTAATATTCTTTCATTCCTAGAAATCCTTTTATCTCTCTCTGCCTCAGCTGCTCTGTACTCCTGTTCTCTGTTTTCTATTCCATTAACAGTCTCTCGCATCTCATCCATTCTGCTGTTAAGCCCGTCGATCGCTTGTCTGATTTCTGTATTGTCTTTCCTCAGTTCCCTCACTTCCTCCCTCAGCTCTTGCACATTTCTCTGTAGGTCCATCAGCATGGTTATGACTTTTATTCTAAATTCTTTTTCAGGGAGGCTGTGCATTTCCATCCCTTCAGACTCCCTCTCTGGGGTTGTCTGGTTGATTTTGGTCTGAACCATATTCCTCTGTCTTTTCATGGCTGTATAATTTGGTCACTGATAGTTGCCACGCATGTCAGCTGGGCTCTTTAAGACTTTAAAAAGAGAAGAAAAAAAAAGAGAAAAAAAAAGAAAGAAAGAAAGAAAAAAAGAAGAAAAAGAAAGAAAAGAAAAACAAAAAAAAACAAAAAACAAAACAAAACAAAAAAAACAAAAAAAAATGCCCACCGGACGTAGATTCTGTGGGAATGCTCTAGGTGGCGCTATTGCCCCACTATTCCACAGCTGTGACTGTGCCGCTCCGCAGGGCCCTTTATCGCTCTGGCAGGGGTGGGAACGAATAGGAGGCTGTTGATCTCAGTGAGAAGTGTTAAGTATGGCTACGCTTCCTCAGTCGCCAGCTAAGGCGTCTGAAACTCCCCAGGACTCCCAGCCTGCTGGGCTGAGTGTGCTGGGGCGATCCGGCTCCTCCGCTGGGCTCCTGTCTCTTTAAGACCGCTGAGGAAAGCGCGCACTTTTTTTTTTTCCCTTCCCGGAGCCGGCTGCAAGCCCCCTGGCGCGTTCCCCGCTCAGATCCTGCCCCTCTGTCTCTCCAATCTCCGCTGCACTGCACAATGTGGGTCAGCGCTCCCCGCGCGGATCCCCGGGGCTGGCTACTTCGCGGGGTGCACTTCCACTCCCTCCCGGCTCTGAATCCTCTCCTCCCGCCGGTGCGCTGGGGTGGGGGAGGGCTCGGGTCCGCCGGGTCGCGGCTCCGTATCTTACCCGCCTCTTGGGGTGCCGAGTCCTCTCGGGTGTAGCTGCACGCTGTGCGCTTTCCTGTGTATTCTCGTCTCTCTTTTAGGAATAGATGTATTTTCTGTGTTTTCGTCGATAAATTTAGTGTTGGGAGGAGATTTCTGCCGCCCTGCTCACACCGCCATCTTCCCGGAAGTCCGCCTCAACTTTAGTTTTTTAAAGCTGTCTCAGGCGTGTCTCACAGAGCGGGTAGATCTGTGGCTGCCAGAATACAGGCGTGTCTCACAGAGAAGATCTATGGCCACCAAAACTCTCTAGCGGTGACCTCTGAATCATCGGCTGGCCAGCCCTTCCGGAATGGCGTTCCTCACAGTCTCCCCGTGCCTCGAGCCCGACTTTGGGTGCCACTTGACCCAGCCCGCAGGTCTGCGAACATAAAAACACCGGCCGCGGGGAACGCCAACTGGGACCTAAGCAGGGGGTGCGCGAATGAGGGACAGAAGAAAAATAGAATGGAGACAAGACAGGCTTTCTGATCAAGTCTCCCGTTCATTGTTAAATTTGAAATAAGTTTTTTTTTTATATTGACTTTGTACCTTCTGTTCTGGCTAAACTTGCTTATTCGTTTTAGGACCATTTTTTGTAGATCTCATATTTTCTACTTAGGTGATCATGTTTGAAAAACAGAGAGAGAGTGTTACTTCTTTCCTTTGAAACTGTGTCTTTTTCTTCGCCTGCCTTAGGACTAAGGACTTCCAGAATTAGGTTGAATAGAGAGCAGACATTCTTGCCTTTTTCGAGCTCTGAGGAGAAAGAATTCAGTCTTTCATAATTCAACATGATATTTAAGTTTTTGTAGGTATCCTTTATCAGATAAAGGAAGTTCCTTTTTATTGTAAGTTGGCAGAGAATTTTTATCATGAAGAGTAGTGAGTTAAGTCAAATTCTTTTTTGCATTTTTAAGATGAATATATAATTTTTCTCCTTTCTAGGTTGATATCATGAATTATATTGATTTTCAAATATTGTGCTAATCTTGCATTCTTAGGATAAAACAATTTATTGTGATGGACTATCCTTTTATATATCATTGGATTTGATTTAATACTTTGTTGAGAATCTTTTGCTTCTTTGTCTGTAGTTTTCTTGTATTTTCTTGTAATATCTTTCTGATTTTAGTGACAGGATAATATCAGCCCAGTGAAATGACTTGGAAAGTATTCTCTTGTATTTTATTTTCTGGTAGATATTGTGGAAAATTGGTATTTTTTCCCCTTAATGTTTAGTTTAATTTGCTATTGAAACAAACTGGACTTTGAGTTTTCTATTTGGAAGTTTTTTGATTGCAAATTCAAATTTTAAAATAGATATAGACTATTCAAGTTATTTCTTTTTGAGTAAGTTCTGGAAATTTGTAGATTTCATATAAAAATTGTAGAATTTATGGCATAAAATTTATTTCTAGTATTCTTTTATTATGTTTTTAATGTCTATAATGTCTATAATGATATCCCTTCCTTCAATCTTCATATTGGTAATCTCTCTTTTTTCCTGGTCAGTATGCATATAGATTCATCAGTTTCATTCATGGAAAAGAACTGGCATTTGTGACACTTTTTCCTCTGTTTTTTTGTTTTGTTTTAATTTCACTCAATTTTGCTTCTATCGTTATTATTTTCCTTCTTTTGCCTTCTTTGGGTTTTCTTTGATCTTCTTTTACTAGCGTATTAAGATGGAGGCTTTGAATATTAATTTGAGACTTTCCTTAATTTCTAACATGGTAATTTAATTTTATAAATTTCTCTCTAAGCAGTTACAAATTTAGATATGTTACATTTTTATTTTGTTCAGGTCAAAATATTTTCTAATGTCTCCAGCAAATTTGTGAGACATGAGTTAGAGGTTTTGTTTTACACTAAAACACTGATGAAATAAATTGAAGAAGACACAAATAAATGGAAAGATATTCCATGTTAATTGATTGGAAAAGAATAACATTGTAAAAATGTCCATACTACCCAAAGTGATATACAGATTCAATGCAGTACCTATCAAAATTCCAATTTTTCACAGAAAACAAACAAGTCTAATCTGAACAGCCAATCTCGAGAAAGAAAAGAGTTTGAAGCATCACACTTTCTGATTTCAAACTATATTACAAAGCTCTTGTAATCAAAACAACATGGTATTGCCACAAAAGCAGACACATAGACCAATGGAATAGAATTGAGAGCTCAGAAATAAATCCAAACATATATGTTCTACTAATTTTTGATAAGAGCCCCAAGAACACACAATGGGAAAAGAGTAGTCTCTTCAACAAATGGTGCGGGGGAAACTGGCTATCTATATGCAAAAGAATGAAACTGGATCTTTACCTTATACCATGCACAAAAATCAACTCAAAATGGATTAAAGACTTCAACCTGAAACCATACAAACTCCTAGAAGAAAACATAAAAGAAAAGCTCTTTTACATTGACCTTGACAGTAATTTTTTGGAGATGACACCAAAAGCATAAGCAACAAAAACAGAGACAAGTAGTACTGCATCAAACTAAAAAGCTTCTGCTTAGCAAAAGAAACGACAAAATGAAAAGGTCTGACAGCCTGGCAAAGCAAAGCTCTTGAAGGTGTGTGAGTAGAGGAGTGACAGCCTGGTCTCTGAGAAAGTGCAAGAATGAAGAGACCAGAGTCTGCTCAGGTACTGCCTGTAGTTAATTGTTGACTTTAGACTTCATATCATCATTTAGGTCCTGGTATGTTTTTAACTATGTTTAAGAAATTGGACTAGATAGTGTATGAGGTCATTTTCAGCTCTAATGTTCCAGGTTACCACACATGGAAGAGGTGTTTGAGGAAAATTTGCCTGCTATTTTATGAAAGACATAATAGAAGGGAGAAGCTCTTGAGTCAGCTGCATTATTTATAAAGAAGGGCATTTTGAATGACAGTTCTTTCAATCACATTTTAACCTATTGGCACCAATATCCCAGATAAAACATAACATCACAACACCACTTTTTTTTTGAGATGACAAATTTTTTAATTACCCAGTAATGTGTGCAATGGATCCCCTGGGTCTACGACTGAGCTGCTCTCCAAGTTTCAATCTTTCCCCAGATCTGACTACAAGTAGAGTTGTTTTTTTGTGTGTTGTTTTGTCTTTTTGGTAGTAAGTAAGCAAAAGAAAGTGACGTGCTTGTGGCTAATGCTAGTAATGATTTGGACAATAATAATAATAATAATAAAATGAGAAATTTTTGTGAAATTTTGAAAGCTCATAGACCTGGAAAACAGTTGAAATTCTAGTCCCCAGAGAAGTCAGCAGCACCATAGAAATGAGTAGTCAGGAATGAATTCCTGCAGGGTGTCATTGTGAGGATAATTCATTTCTGTTTTCATTCTTCTCATCTCTACTTAAAATATGGTTTCTAGAGAGAGGGCACCAAGCCCAGCTGGGGCTTACTTCCTCACCTCTTGACTAATGAGTCATTGTCTCCTTGATCAACTGTCTCACCACAGGCTTCAACTATTGGGAGATGCTAGTTTCCTAAAGTGATCTAGGACACTGTTACCAAAAGAAGGGATATTTTTGCTTAGCTTTTAAAGATGTCTAAAACATGGAATTTTTATTCTCTCTCTGACCTAGCCTTCTAGCCTATTTTCAAACCCCAAAGATAAGTGGTATATTTTAGGGATTGGATATGGCTGTTGGCTTTACAAATGCTTGATATACCTGTGTGTGTGTGTGTGTGTGTGTGTGTGCACATGTGCTCACACGCAGGCATATATGTTTAAACTGAAAGCTTTATTGGTACTTTAAAGCTACTTAAAAGTGTTACTGTGTCAAAATGGCTACTTGGAGGCCACAGCATGTCACTTTTCATTCATTATTCCTCACGCAACTGTCAGTTTTTAAGTTCAAAGTCAAGTTCTTCCTTTTACAGAAATTTTTGATTGCTCTAGCTCTTAATAATCTTTCTTTCCTTCCACTTCTTACAGGCCATTTAAAAAAACATAAACTAGCAAATAATTATATGTAGAGAAATATAAACAGTGTATTTAACACTGGCCAGAAAAAATGGGTTTATATCTTGCTTTGTCAATTATTAGCTGTCTAACTTTGATCAGTAACTTGAACTTTCTAGTTTTCAGTATCGTCATCATTAAAGCAGATGGGTTAGATTACCTTCAACATTTGGTAAAATTTTAGCAACCTCAAATAGTTTTAATAATAAATCCTCGGTAATGTTCTTTTGTCCCCACAGTATTTCAGGATTCCTTTTATGTGAACTATTCAGTGAAGTATTTCAAAGATGTTAGAAAACTTACCAAAAATACTAAACAGAGCTTTATTTCAATAGAACACAGTAACAAAAAGTGTTTTTTCTCCAACTGTCTTTAATCAAATGAAAAGGAACCTGTTTGTAGTGGAAAAAATGGAAATAGCCCTATTAGTAATGTGATAACCGGATGCTTTCTAAAATTTTAAATTAAATTGAATGACCAATGAAACAAAATGGAAGGATTGAAAATATGCATACAAAGATGTATAAAATCTGTTATTTTTCAGATAAAAGTTCACAATAAGAAATAAGTAGACTGATATCAAATAATCCACAAATAAATTGATAGCATTTGGATGAAAATACTCTTATTCTAAAACACTACATACTGGAGTTTTAACTAGAAACAACAATAATGTGTTAGGATATAGGATAAGACCTCTGCAGTATTATAATATTATTTATTCTTCCTTTTTGATCTTTATATGCATTTGAATGTTACTAAAATGTTTAATGTTTTACATTTTGTTTTGTTTTGACAGGCTACATTACTGGAAAATATGGGTCTTATGAGCTATGGCAAGGTATTTTCCACAGTAGTAAAACTGGACTATGTACAACCAGTTTCAGATGAAAACATTACGCTGATGCAGACAACCTTTAGTGACATCCCAGTATGTTTATCTTTGCCAAAGAGGAAGTCAGAAAGCCAGAGACGAGCTATAATTTTTATTCATGGTGGTGCCTTTGTTTTTGGAAGTTGTAGTAAGTACATTTTACATAAGCAATGTGTGTGTGTGCACGTGTGTTTGAATTGCACATTATATATATTTATATTCAAATATACAGTGTGTGTGTATATATATGTGTAATTGGCAGACCTTTTGTTGATTTGATTTTTATGTTTTTGAGTACGTACACATATCTTAGCAGAGATAGACAACTTAAATCATAGTTCATACATATTTCCTCATACATTTTTTTGCAAATGAAATAAAAAATATTAGATGAGCATTTTGTTTAAAAAATTGTTTATTATCAAATAAAGTTACATTGGCAGTGTAAAATGGGAAGCTCAAGTAATAACGTTAACATTTGTTTGAGATTACTAAATGACCTGACTTCAGTGAACAAGAGCAAAGAAGTGAACAAGATATTTTAAAAGTTGAATCAGAAGTGCTAATATTTGCAGCTTCCAAGTAGCAAATACATATTCATATTGCAGACTGTGGTGCAATAATACTTATCACGTCGATGTCTGGAATTCAATGCATAATTTCGAACTTAAAATGGAAGAGTAAAACAGAGTTTGAGTAATCAGCAACTCCCTTAAGGTTTGTTCCCATCTAATGTTTGGAGATGATTCTAAGGAGTACAGTGGAGTAGCTAAGACACACACACACTCATAAACACACAGACACAAACTCAAGCACACTCAAACATTCACATACCCTCACATACACATGGACACATATACACTAATTTGCTTTTAGACTGTTGGTATATGGAGTCACAACACAGCTCAGAGCACAAAAGGCCTTGGTCTAGGCCCTCAGAAGGCTAAGAAGCAAATGGTAAGTTTCCTTTCCTCAATGAACTTACAAAGTAAGTCATTATACCCACGATTTAGACTCCATGATCTGTTAACCTTTCATAACAACCACAAATGCTACCATAATCAGGTGGGTGGTCAACTTTTCTTTGCTAGGTAAGCACATGCTTAAGATGGGTATTATTATTACAGTTTTGGAGGTAAAAAGTAGACACAGAATGCTTAAGTAACTTGTTCAAAGTCTTACTAAAAGTAAGTGGTACTGTCAGGGCCAAACCCAGGCCATCAGCAGGACCCAGGCTTGCCCCTCACAGCACCAGTCCCATCACGCCCTCAATGTGGCTCTAAGATGCTGTCCCTTGTATAGTTAGTTCATCTCATGTCAGTGCTCTGTCAGTAATCTAAGACACACATCCATAACTCAGCACCTCCACTCTCCCTCCTCTACCTCACACTTTAAAAATTATCAGCACCACATCAATCCTTAACTTTTCTTCTTTCTACCTATGTCCTAGGAAAAGGCATTTTTATCTTTCAGCAAAGTTTAACTTCTTTATTCTGCTTGGGATTATATTTCTTCCCATTATTTGGTTTTATCAGTGTTTCTATTTCATTCTTCTACCTAAAAACGTGTCCTCTCTGTTAACCCCTAAACTTGTTACAACCCCTTCTGCTTTGACTTCCCCCCAGATCCCTCTCTCCAGGTAGTCCCATATCACTCTTTGCTTTCTCAGACTTATTTCTGTGCACTGTGGACTCTTGTTTCCCCCTTTCGAGTAACTCTTTAAACTGTGTAATTTGTGAATGACCACACTCCCCCTGCCTCGCTGAACCTCTCTGCCCCTTGGTTTCTGTGAAATGTATGTTTTGGGACTGCCTTTCGTCTTGCCCCCTTCCCTTCATTTGCATTTTCCTCCTTAAAACAAAACAAATACAAGCAAACACAAAAACAGGTTTCTCTGTCTTTGTAATTTTAAATGTTCATGTTCCTCAGTGTTCCTTTCTTTAGTTTTGGACACGACATGATCTTTTATTTAGTCCTCTAAAACCTCTCAACCTTTTCCCCTACACTGATGTTGCTAACTTCCAGAGCTGTACCTCCAACTATAACAATAGTCTTGAATTACAGATCAAAATATATACAACTGCTGAGTACACCAATACATCCGAATGAAACACAGATAATTCAAGCTTAATATGACCAAATGGAATCTGTCATATTTACCTTCCATCACCTTCAGAAAAAAATAAAATAAACAAATAGTAATCTCAACCAAACAAGCAAATGTTCATGTGTATTCTACCAGTAAATAACCATAATTAGTTAATGTCCCTTAGCTTCCACATTTAATAGTTTTGTCTACCTTACTTCTCGAATATCTTATCCTTCCTGTCCACATTTAAATAAATTATTTACCATTTTTTTAACCTGTTGCTTCTCTGCTTGTTTACTTCCATTTCCTTATCTATTTCACCCTTTTCTGATTCGCAGACCTAACTCTATGACTTATTACTGAATTCTTTGGTAACATTCACCCTCTTTTGACAAAGAAATCCTTAGCACAGCAACCCAGTACTGACACCTGTATTACTATTTTTCTATGTGATTTCACTTGATCCTCCTGCTCCTCTTTAATTCTTATTTCAATCGTATTTAACATTGATTTCTGTGAGCCTTATATGCATTCTCACGACTCTGTCTTTGAACATACTTTCTTGTGCAATGACCTTCCCCATTTGATGGCAATCATCATTTTATCTTTGAATCCCTCCACACTGCAATAGAATCTGATGAATGCTACAGAGCATCTCCCCTACGAATCGCTCTGGCTAAAATTTTACACATAAAGTGAGAATACAGGGAAACTCCCAACTAATCATGTGTCCATCATATTTCACAGGTGTAGGTGGTTTTTTCATTGCTCTTTATTTACAGGGTATGCTTTTGTATATGTATTTTTTTCATTTCAGAACAGAGGGCTTTGGATTTCCTGAATCAATGGACGGCAGATAAACTCGATGCTGTTGTTGTGGGAGTGGAGTAAGAGAATGATTTTTCTTTTTGACTCATTATGATTCTTGCACTTGTGACATAGAGCTTTGGTTTCCAAAGAAGGCACCACCGAAGCCTCAAAAAGGAGTGCGATCCTAGGGGTTTGGGATTTATGTTAATATCTTTTTAGCATTATATTACCCACCCCTCCTCAAAGGAGCCCAGTTTCTCTTATGTCTCTTATCTCTGCTGTTGTAGAGACCTCCGAGAAACACTGCACGGTGAGCATCTTTGGCAACACAGCTGTAATAACTCCAGGAGTGCCAGGGGCTTAGTTACCCATTATACATTTGGGATACTGGGTTTTGTTTGAGCTGTAATAAAAATATTAATTTTATGGATATTCTTTATTTGGGACCATTGTTGGGACCACCTGAGAATTTTAAGTCATTTCCAAAATGAGAGATTTTAGTTGCTCATGATGTTTGCCTGAATTTCCAACAACATGTAAAAAAGACTAGCAAATGTCCAGTACTTTATGACTTATTCAGGGGTACTCTGTGGTCCATTTTAGGATGACACTCTTTTTTTCCATCTGTCATATCAATTACATAGTGCAGAAGTATACGCAGACACTTCTAGCCCAATGCTGAACAGAGAAAACAGTGGAATTTTTGGGAGAACTTGAGGGGGTCAAACAGAGCATACAAGTGGACCAGTGCTGCCCTATCATTACTGCTGTAGAACACCCAGAAGAGTTCCTATGTTTTCAGAGGTGTTTCTAATTTATAATAATTAGGGTGTTCTCCCTTTCACTCTATATTTTTAGCCACTTTATCATTTTCAGTATACTTTTAAAATGGTGATATACATGATTTAAGAATTCCATCAGTTACTTATGATATTTGATATATTGTTTATATGTTACAGTGTTTAGATTATACCATATTTCAGATATTTTACATACAGATTACTATATGACAAAATTGCAAAGGCTGTATGGCCAGCATTGAAAATGTCTGGTATCAACATTATTAATTCACCAATTCTTATGGGCAGTGTGATTATTAATATTGGTAGAAATAAAGAAAAAGAAAATCCAGTAGAGTATGCTCCTCTATTTGAAGAAAAAAGGGAGTGATATAAACCTGTAATTGTACACATCAACAGATGCTCTAATAATTTGCCTTCAAACGACTTTACAACCATTAAGATCCCTTACTCTACTTAAATATTTATGTTTCAAAAGCTTTTATTATGAATCAAATTTTCAGGTAGAGCTCATGATTTAAAATAGAACATATCCTGTAGAATTTTTACCGAAGTAAATTCTAATATGACACCTACAAATCATTTGCTCTCAGATTTGCTGCTTTTAAAGTTTCCTGTGCCCTCCCAACAATCGCCACAAACTACATGGAGAATCTGATGAATGCTACAGAGCATCTCCCCTACGAATCACTCTGGCTAAAATTTTACATATAATTTTATGAGGACGAAGACACAATTTTTTTGTCTCTCACCTCCCTCAGGACCAACATTTAAAAAACCTTTATGCCTGATCTTTTATTTTAAAAACAGAAGTCCAGGTTCAATAGGAAAAATGAAAGATTCAAAGTAGGGACAATTTTGTTGGGGGGACCTGTTGATTCAGTTGAGCATACGTGGATATATGAAACTGAAGTTTAATCATATGTACTTTGTTGCATTCTCTTTTTTTTTTTAAGCTACAGACAAGCTCCTGATTATCAATTCCCGGTTTCACATGAAGATGTTCTTTCTGTAGTCAAATTCTTTCTGCAGGATAAAATTCTTGCAAAATATGGAGTGGATCCTACCCGAATCTGTGTTTCAGGGGACAGTTCTGGGGGCATGTTGGTAGCAGCAGCAGTGACTCAACTGGTATGTTTTATGGTGTTATACATGTTTATAATATACACACACTATAATTCTAACACAAAGAATCACTGTATTTCAGTTAGAATATTTTAATATTTTAACTGTGAAATGGCAAAAAAAAACTTTGTCTTCTTGCATAATTTTTTCTTTACACAGATGTGGCTTCAGAGGCATGAAGGGGAGACTAAATATAATGTTAAGTAGGGCTCTGGCCACCAATTTTTAGAAAACTAGAACAATGTCTAGGAACCACTATTTAATGTGACAAGGGATTTGTTGTTCTGACGTAAACTGTAAAATTAGCCAAGCATTCGGGATTGTAATCCATGTTTTAAATCCAGTAGAGGGTCATCAGATAACATTTGGGCCACTTGTCATGCTTGCATGGAAGAATCACTACTGTAATAAAAAAGAAAAATGGCCTATGTTAAAACCCTTGCTTTAACAAAGAAAAAAACTGAAGGAACAGAACAGCAGCAGACTCACAGAACCCAAGAACAGACTAATAGTTACCAAAGGGAAAGGGACTGGGGAAGATGGGTGGAAGAGAGGGATAAGGGGGAAAAAGGGGCATTACGGTTAGCAGACATAATGTTGGGGGGGCACGGGGAGGGCTGTACAACTCAGAGAAGACAAGTAGTGACTCTATAGCATCTCACTATGCTGATGGACAGTGACTGTAATGGGGTTGGTGGGGGGGACTTGATGAAGGGGGTAGTTTAATAATCATAATATTGCACATGTAATTGTAGATTAATGATCCAAAATAAATTATAAAAAAATAAAAAAATGTCTTTGACTAGAAACCTCAAAAAAAAAACTCTTGCTTTGTGCAGTAATAACTTACTTATAATATATATTTGAAAAATGTATTCAGCCCAATACATAATTCCTATGGGTCAAGATCAGCATAAGTAGAGGGATGCACACATTTAGAACCAGCAGAATCTGCTAACTGGTCTTGTGGGGTCACTTCTGCTATGGGCCTGAGAAGGTATTAGAACCTCTCTGCCTCATTTTTGTTTATGAGGTCACTTTTGTTTCTTCCACTCAGCTTATGAGATGATCCAGTTTGGTTAGCAAATTATCTGTTTGAGGGCACTGGGGAGGGGTCAAGGGCATAGGAAAGATTCTGTTAGGGAACTTAGTCTTTCCTCATTTTCTTTTTGACCTTCTGGCACCTGTTTTATCTTGAGCGTGCATTTTGTTATTGGACAGATATCATTTCTCCTTGTGAGATGCCAGTGGGATTCCAAATAATTCTCTCATTTGGTATGTCAGCTACTTTGATGAGGGGTTGACTTGAAGAAACACCCGTTACATACTGAGACTTTTTTGTGGAGTGGCAGCAGGTATATCCACTTGTCCAGATGTCATCTGTGCAGATGCTGCTCTGTGGTTCAGGTAGTTGCTCTTGGGAGATTAATTGCAGATCCTGTCCTATAGTGTGTAAAACTAAAAGAAAGGAGAGAGAAATGCATGGTGGCTCTTCTTGCCCCATAACTGAGACATTAGTATCACCTTATCCCTGGTAAGAAAGAGAAGTTCCAATTACAGTGATCCATGTTTTTTCCCGACCTTCAAATTTTCATAAATTACTCTGCTTACTTCCCATCACACCACACTATTTCCTCCAGAAGACAAGTTGTATCTTAGGAATGATTCCTCTAACTTGGCCCAGTTCCTTTTGAATTTCATTAATATGTGAGTTTGTTATGATATTTTTGTTATTATATTCATTCTTTCTTCTCACTTAGGTTACTTTAGGTCAAAAATGATTTTAAGCATAGTTTGTCATCTCCCCTAGAAATTGCATAATTGTATTTTTATTTGATGGTTATTGTGTGTCTGTATCATTACTGATGAAAGTAGAATGATACATATTAATATTCTTAAAACAGTACAAATATTATAAAAATAATTATTAGGTATTATATAAGTTTTATAACTATTTACATCATAATTGCCCATACGATTGGAGTAAAATCTTCCATTCCTATAGCTTAGAAGCCTTTGACTCATTCATATTTTATTATTATTTTTTTACAGATACAGAATGGTCCAGAATTCAAAAATAAAATTAAGGCACAAGCTTTATTGTACCCTTCTTGCAGATAGTTGATCTATTCACACCATCTTACCAAGAATATGAATATGGTCCAGTTCTGATAAGGGAAGTGGCAATTAAAATTGTATGTATGTATTTGACCAAGGATAAAGCAATGGTTGAGGCAGCAATAAAAAACCAACATATGCCTCATGGATCAAGACATCTATTCAAGTTGGTTAACTGGAAGAGCCTCCTTCCTGAGAAATATAGAAAGAGCCATTTATATACTGAGCCAATTATTGGGGTACTTAACTCTTCACATCCAGTACTTTTGGATAGTAGGTCATCACCCTTGGCAGTCAATGATTCCCAGTTGCAAAATTTGCCATTAACTTATATTGTCACCTGTCAACATGATATCCTAAGAGATGATGGACTAATGTATGTCTCACGACTTCAAAATGCTGGAGTTAAAGTTTCTCATGACCATATAGAGGATGGAATCCATGGAGCATTATCGTTCATGACATTACCAATTTATTTACATCTAGGCACTAGAATAAGTGATAAGTATATCAGTTGGCTAGAAGAAAATCTATAAATAGTACATGCAGCTAATCATTTAGTTAGGATTGTAATACAAAGGTTATATTTTGAAGTTTGTCATTTTATGGAAGAGAATAATAATATTAGTTTTGGATAAACCTAAATTGAAATCAGAGCACACGTTACTATGTACCTTGAAAAATTTACTTAATTTCCCTCATCTTAGATCTTGTTAAAATGAAGACATTCGTATATTAATCCCAAGTATTAGTAATCTGAGTAACATAAATTTTTAGGTAACAAATTACAAATCATTGCATGATGCTACAGGGATTGAATGGGGGTTGCTATATGCTGACTATAGTTTTAGAATGTATCAAAGATGGAATTCTTTCCATATTCAGGTTATTGAACCTTTCCAATAAATTAATGCAGTGTCTATGACAGAAACACAAGCTATCTTTGTAAGGGAATCTGGTTAAGGACTGGGGCTAGAGGGAAGGGACACCCTGGCAATGTCCCTGAAAGCCATCAACTCAGCAATACTAAGCGAATTCTGACTCTCTTATCTAGGAATAAGGGAGTAGAATAGGCTGACCCTGAATGTAAAGAGCACACTGATGTTAGGAAAGGGATTCAGTTTCTTTTCAAGGACCCTGCTATATTGCTCAATGCTTGGAGCCAATTACAAATCATTCATATAGTGCTGCACTGAGTCCTGAGCGCACCGAACAAGGGTGGCAGATACTGATGCAGTTTCAGAACATGCTACAGGCTGACTTTGTTCATCTGGGTTAGATATGAAACTTTAAGGGATAAAACTTTAATGTACCTCTTAATGTTGATATAAAATGGCAGATGAAAACACATTTTATTCCAAGACTTGTTTTTTTCTGGAGCCAGAGAAAGAGACTTCCTTTAGAATTCCCCCACGATCTCTCCAGATACCAAAGCCACTTGTCAGATTCTATCCTCTGAAACTTGAGTAAGTTTCAGAATCCTAGGAAAGATATTTATTGACCCATAATTTTCAAGCTTATGTAATCATCAGTAATAACACAACACTCTTCCTGAGGGGTAATGTTCAGCATATGAAGCTACTAGTAGGGTCAGAGTAGGGTTGGTAATATAAGAATGTAATGAACCTCTTTAAAACATCAGAAATAACTGCAACACTTAAGCTAAAATAAAACCAAAAGGTTGTAGGTTGTAGGTGTAAATATTACAGACCACCACTGTAAATACTGCAGTGATTATCCTGTACTTGGTAATATCTGTGCCATTAAAGATAATTTTCAGAATATCATAAAATTATGACTCTCATTATGTTCATACAAAATGAACACATTAAAGACTGTTTTCATTCATTCAATGCAGAAAACAAGGAGACGTTATAACTTCTTCAAAAGAAAATCCAAAGGACTAATATAATAAAAAGAACTTGAAGATAATGAGCGAGAGAGAGGGTGTGCTTAACGTAGGCAATGCATAGTGGTAAAATATTTCAAGGGTAGTAAAACACTAGACTTAGAAAACCTAGAGAAGTATACAGATGACCTAGGGAGGTATCTTCTAGGCAATACAAAGAGTTTTTTTTTAATTGAAATATGTTTTTTTCAATATGGTGAAAAGAAGGAGAAAATGAAGATAAAGTTCTCTGCTCTTCAAACCACAAGAACAACTTGCTAGGTGAATTTTATCTGTAGGTAAACAGAGATGGACGGTTGAGCTAACTGGAGAGCTTCAAGATAGGGTTATTAAAACATCAGCAAAGTAGCAATCGGAAGTGAGACTATGTCAAAACTAGGAGACTTTTTCTGAGACTTAGCTCTCTGCTATTTAAAGGGGTATGAGATGTGCAGCTCGATGATTATGATGAATTAGAACATGCTAGTTTGCCTGATACGTGGACGTGTTTCAGTCTACTTTAGTTCATTGTTGCGGTCGTTATTAATGTTTTCATAACAAATCAGATCAACTGCTCTAAAGGAAAGGAAATTTTGGTTGGAAGGAGAGAATTAGAGATGACCTAGCATCTAAGCACTGCAGGAAAGAGAAGATCCGAGAGGGGTGGTCACTGGGAAATTCAGACTTTTGCAGGTGGGCGGGAGAGAGTGCAGAGAATGGGGCGGAGAACGCCTGAAGAGTTTGACCCTCTGTAGAACTCTCCCTGGCTCCATCCTGGACGCTCTCCTCACCCAGCCTAGGCCAGTGTCCGAGAAAGAGGTGGGGCTGACCCCTCCTCCTGGACTCAGGAGCATATCCCTACTGGCACGAGCTGTCGGCCACTTTACGTGGTGCTGGGCTTTGGGTTTCTCCTTTCTCCTTGCTGAAATATTGGGGTATGTCTCTACAGTTCAAGTAAAAGGTCAGCATTTGAGGGATTTGGGAGCTTAGTTTGTGAATTTCTGCCTTCTGAGTTCAAGTTTATGAGGCGGCAGGACGAGGATGATTCCACTCTGCGGGGTTTCCTCACGCAGCTCCGTATTATCACCAGATCTAACGCAGGCTTTTGGGTGTCTTCCTGATACCTTTTCTCTGTCAGCCTAACTACACGAAGCCAGACATGTGGTTGTCCCAAACACTTTTACAGACGGGGGACCAAATAATTTACTGTGCAATGCAAGGTAATTTAACAGAAAGGGAAGTAAGCTCTGGTGGTCGCAGGCGAGAGGAACATCTGGGCACCATTTATAGCAGGCGACGCTCTCCGGTTCCGTCAGGATAAAACCCAAACTCCTATGTAAGGCTCATGGGACCTGTCTTCGTCTCCAGGATTACTTCTTTCTGTGTTCCTAGCTGCTGTCTGCAATTAGGCAACCAGACCAAGATCTGTCTGTCATTTGGGCCTTCGACTGCCTGGAAGGTGCTATGTCTTTCCTGCCCTCTCTCCACACAAACACCTAAAGAATGCTTGTTCGCTTTTCAATTCAGTCTTAAGAGATACTTAACTGTTCTGTGATACCTTTTTGTGATCCTTCCTCAGTAGAATTCACCATTGAAATAAAGGAGAAAAAAGTATATTTAAATGTATGTGCATATGCATTCATATGCATGGACTATGTCTCTTTATAGCTGGTTCTTTTTTTAATTGAAGTATAGCTGATATATAATATTATTCTGGTTTCAAGTACACAACATAGTGATTCAACAGTTTCCAATATTATTAAATGCTCACCCCAGCTAGTGCAGTTGCTATCTGTCAAATAGAAAGATATTACAGAACCATTGACTATATACATTCTCTATGCTATACTTTCATCCCCGTGACTAATAGCTGTTTCTTCATTTATTGCCTCAGTGGTTAGTGGTGGGGGAAAAGGGAGACATTATCCAACATGCATAAAAAATTTTGACAATATTCTCATTTTGATTATAAGAATTTAAAATGTAGATTTTTCTATGAGTACTGTTTAAAAGCTTCCTCACTTATTGATATCTACTTAGTTCTAAGTATTTTCTATTTCAACTGAATCGTTTTATATCTGAGTTTTTTGTTTGTTTGCTTTTAACCTAATTGCAGTATGGCCTCGGAATATGATCAGTATGTTACAACCCTAAAATTTCCTGAGATTAAATCCTAGCATGTTCTCTATTTGTGTATATGTCCAAGCGCCCCTCAAAAGAATTTGTGTTCTTTAATTGTTGGATGAATGTCTACTTATGCCATTACTTTGAGCTGGTTATTGTGCTGTACAAATCTTCCACATTCTTCCTGTAATTTTTTTCTTCTTGATCTCTTAATTATAAGAAAAATATTAAAATTCTCTTAATGCAACAAACTTGTCAATTTCTTTTTGTATTCTGTTAATATTTTTTCTTTTCTAGTTTGAGGGTAGTTTATTAGAGTACAGAACTGACCTATCTTTTAGGTAATAAAATTTTTATCATTATTCAGTGATTTCCTTTATTGATCGATAGAAATGATTTTTGCCTTAAGTCTATTTTGATTATTAGCAACATGGCTATGCCAGCTTTACTTCAATTAGTAATTTCTTAGAATATGTTTTGTCTATATTGAATGTCAGTCTTTTTGTGTACTATGTTTTAGATTTGGTTCTTGTGACCAGTGTAAGAATGGATATTTAAAAATCCCATCAGACTATGTTTATTTTAATTTTTAAACCTTATTAAAGAAGCTTTTGTTATGGTTATATTCATGAGAACTACTTGCCATATTTTTAAGGTCATAAAAAATAAAAACATTAAATTTACCATCTTGGTCATTTTTAAGTGTACATTTCAATAGTGATTCTCTGAATCTCTGAATTTCTAGGATCTTGTGGTAAAAAAGTAATAGTAAATGCCACAGATTTGTCAAAGTGTTGTGGCCGGGGCACTGGCCAGTTGGATTTGTGGGTACCTGGGGAGAGATATGTGTGTGTGTGTGTGTGTGTGTGTGTGTGTGTGTGTGTGTGTTGTAGGGAGAGCCAATGACTTGTGTGCCAGGCATGATGAAATGGATATGTACATCTAAGTCAAGCCAGAGTCTCTCTCAAAATCTTGTTGCTTTTCCTTAGACTCTGTCTTAAATGCCAAGGCAACTGGATCATTTCATAATATGGTGTATTTGAAAAAATGGAGGTTTTGAGGATCCATATGATTGAGTGTACTGGTTTTAAATAGTCAATACCTCTGTTATTTTCATTCTCAATGAATTCCAAACCAAATGAAAGATTATACACAAAATTCAAGTGAAGAAAAGACAAAACATAACTGTTATTTTTAAAGAAGGCTTTGGAGAAGGTATATTCAGATATTGTTATACATCACTCCTGAGGTAGAGAAATGAACCCATTTATCGTGGCTGGCCCTGTTGATCAATTGCATGCCTTCTTTATATGAAACTTGCTTCCTCAAGGAGTAGAGCAGACTAGAATGCACTAGGCTGCAGAAGATTCTTGGGAGAATCATGTGTGGAGGGCAGATGGCAAGAGAAAATTAGAACAGGCTGAGCCTAGTTTCTCTTCCTTAGAACACCAATTAGCAAAGTCATCTTTTCACCCTGGAGAGACCAGCTGAAGAGACTCTCCTGCAGAGTGTGTCATGCTGATTCCGCCCCTCTGTATAGAAAAGGGGTGGGAAATAAGAGCTCCTAGGCAACACTCACAAAGTTCACAGCTATAAGCATTTCTATGGCTTTTTAATCACAGGGAGTTCTTTGACATTTATTTTTTTATTGCAGAGCAGACGGCTTTTGACTCCCTGAATAGAGATGTCAAACTTGAGGCTGTTACTGTAGGAGTGGCATGAGAGAATGACTTTATTTGGTTACTATGATTTTTGCCTTGACTAAATAGAGGTTTGATTTCCAAATCAAGTCAGCTATGCCTCAAATATATTTTTGAAAATATTAATATATTTTATTTGTCACCATTGCAACACAGGCCATTTTTTAAAGGGTTGCAGTACCTCATTATTCTCTTGTGATTGTGGGAATCTCTGAGTGATACTGCAGAGTGAGCATTTTTGGAAACACTGTTGCTGTAGACACATAAAACCCAGGTCCTATATATAATATAAGGTCCTACTTATGCTCCAAGTAGCATAACCAGATGGGAAGCAATAAATAAACCATTGCACATTTGCAATGTTCAGTTGGATTTGGGGTAACAGAATGTTTTATTTTAGAATAGTTTTTATTTGGAATAACAGGAGGTAAAAGTTGGTATTAGCTGTTAATTTTAAGCTACTCTCAGAAAAAGTGGTTTTACATTCTGGATTATGCCTTCTGGATTTTGCCAGACTGTTTCAGGACAGCTCAGTATTATCTTACTCACACTAGTATAGTCTGGATTTCTGAAGTTGACATCCATAGGAGGAATTTTTTTCCCCCTCTTCCCAACTTCATAGGAACAAAACAATACTTAGAGACTTCTAATCCAATAGTTATTAGAGGACAGAGTGACATACTTCTTTTTTTTTTTTTATAGCTAGGTAGCTATGAAAGTTTAGAGAGAAATCTAAAGTGAAACTTTGATCATCTAAAGAGTGATTATGATTGTTCTTGTTATGATTACTCAGAGTACTTAGAAGAACTTCCTGTTTTCAGGGATATTTATGATTTATAATACTAGGATGTTTTCCTCTTTACCTCCATAGGTAATATGGATTAATTTATATCTTACCATTTTAAATCTTTTTTAATGTAGTGATATGTTTGTTCTTGGCTTATATATACTATCAACTCCTTATGATTTGTGTTGTCCTTTGCCCTAAAACATCTAAACCTACCACATATAAAGAATGGATAACAACATCTTTTTGGTACATACCTCTGTTTAAATTATACTTCGTTTAGGGTTTTCTAAATACAGTTTACAATACAATTTTAAGGATCATCTCACCAACAGTTAATGTTAAGTATATATATTTATGAACTTTATCATTTTGAGGAATAAAAAGTAAAAGTTATATCTGAGAACAGGCTAATAGAAGTATTCTCCTGCTTTTATTGGTCCACATACATGGGGAAAACATTCACTTATATCCATTAAAAGAATAGTGTGATAGTTTGCCTTACAAAGAATTTATCAGAAACAAGCAAGCTCCTAGCCTATTAAAAATGTTATATATTTTATATGACATTTTAATTTATCTTTATTATTTATTTATATATATATTTCAAATTTTTTATCTAGAATCAACTACTGAGCATTATCCATGATGAGTTATGTACATTGCCAGTGTGTGGATTTTATTTAAATGACCATGAAAAAATAAACACTTGCCTAAAATATGCTCTCAGATCTTCTACCTGCAAAAATCCATGGTGCTTTCCAGTAATTTTTTAAATATTTGGATTGCCTGTTACATTAAGGATGTGATATGAGCTAAAGAGCCTCTCTAATCCCAAATGTACATGGACTAAAAATTATGCTTACAATCTCAGGGAATTCATAACACCACTTTACTTCTCACATACTGCATGGATTTAGGTACAAAGTTAAAAACCTTTATACTAATTTTCATTTCTTCATATAAGGAGTTAATAGAAAACTTAGGTTTGATTTTTGGAAGAATAAATACTGGAGACTGTTGTTAAATTGCATCTATTTGGTATCTGGAAGCTACATGAACAGATACAACCATAAATGATACTTTAAAAAATTATTTAATTTTTCTTCTTTAAAGCTATAGACGAGGTCCTTAACACTGACTTCCCACTCAGTTTGAAGATAGCATCACTACAGTCAAGTCTTTTCTTCAGGATAAAATTCTTACAAAACAAGGAGTGGATCCCACTCAAATCTGTGCTTCAAAAGACAGTTCTGGGCATTTTAGCAGCAGCACTGACAGGTACATTGTATTTGTCTTTATTCTGGAAAGTAGAAATTGAAGCTCATGTTTTTTTCCTTTACCTAATTCTTCCAATACCACTTGTTGAAAAGAACATCCTTTTTCATTGCATCACAGTGATGCTTGAATCTAAATTCAACTGACTGTGACTACTTCTGAATTCTCACTTCTGTTCCACTGAGCTATCCTTATGCCAATACTATGCTTTGTAATACTGTGATATCAGCTTTGTTCTTTCTTTGAAATTGTTCCTTGTACTCCATTTCTGTTCCATCATAATATTAGGATATCTTGTGGATTTCTAAAAAATGAAGACTAATTGCATCTTAATTGGGGTTGCATTGAATTCTCCCCATAGATTTGGGGAGAACTGACATCTTAATATTCAGATTTCCAATTAATGCACGTGGCATATCTCATTTTATTTATATCTTCTTCAATTTCTTCAGTAATATTTTACTTTTTTTCAGTGTGGAAATATTGCAAATATTTTCTCAAATTTCTTTCTGAGCTACTTTGGGAAAGTGCATCTAAAATAGTATTTCCCAAATGTTTACTGACATTATGTAGAAAGACATTTGATTTTTACATTGGCCTTTTACAGTTATAGCCTGGCAAGTTTCAGTTTTAAATTCCAGTAGTTTTCTTTTTTTAACACTTCCTAGGATTTTCTACACAAAGAATCATATCTTCTACATGTAGAGACAGGTTCAATTCTTTCTTTTCAATTTTTATACTTTTTTTTCTTAATTAGTGCACTTGTTAGGGCTTCTGGGATAATACTGAATACAACTGTCTTGCTCTAGATCATAGGTCTCTATCAAATCAAATGCATGATTTAATAAAAGAGGGATAGAGAAAATAATTTACATGGGAAAATTATACTTTAAATGTCATAAATTTAAGATTAATGGTGTTAAAGTCTAAAAGGAAATTTCAAAAGGCATCATATTCCTCATGTTTTTGTTGCAATAATGTTAATTAACAGAAAAGATTAAGAATAAGAATGGGCTTTGTCGAGCATCTTTCATAACCTTTTAATTACTAAGTTACCCAAATGTCTTTCTTTTTTACTGAAAAAGTAATAAAATTTAAATGGACAACTTAAGTACAGTTACCACTGTTTATACCTCAAGGATATTGTCACAAGCAGGATGGTCACATCACTGATAAGACACACCATTGTTCTCCTGTCACATCTGTCCAGGCTAAGGGAGGCTCCAGCCACCCCATTCTATACACACAACACAAAGGTCATCACTTGCCTTTTAGACACATGTCATTTTTAATCTAGCTCTGATCAGTTAGAGCATTACTCCATTTTGATTACATGAACCAGTACTTTTAGCTTTTTTTCCCCACATAACTCTCTAGAGTTATAACTAGAGTTTTTTCATATAACTCTCTCTTCTGTTCAAAAAGTCTCTCATTGATATAATTTACCAGGATTATTTCTTCTAGCATGTGCCTTGGTAAGCAATGAATGACACTATGGGCAGGAGAATTTGCAGAAGTGTGCCCGGAGCCTCATTGCAGGAAAGGAAGCAATCACCAACCCTGTTGTAGGAAGAGGACTGGTACATACACCTCTGTTTGACACCGTCTCCAGCAGGAAGTCCTTTCCCTTTTTCATCACCTTTGCTATATTAAGTAGAGCAGCAAGAACATATCCAAAAGTACCCAAATCAAGGTTGTTAATGGGTCCACCTTGCAATATTCAGATTTCCTCATGACATTTTAATTCAAATGTAAAATGTATATATTTATAAACACATGTATGTGTATATACATAAACAGCATTGAAAAAATGTATATAAATATACAAAATGTCACTGAAACGTATTTCAATTCACTTACATTAGAACTCAACTTTATAACTTAGGTTCCTGCGTTCATGCAGTGGTGGCCACGGCTCGTGCTGCGAACACCCTCAAGGCCGCTGCTCCGCCCCCGCGGGAGGTCCCAGCTGGGAGGCCGGCCCGAGCCCCGCCCCGTCGCTTCCGTCTGCCCCGCCCTCGGCCCTCTCGCTCCGCCCCGCCGTTTCCGTCTGCCCCACCCTCAGCCTTCTCGCTCCGCGCCCCCGGGAGAGTGCTGAGAACCAGGTTTTTTTCAGCCTGACTTGAATTGTAAGGAGGTCAGCGATTTGCCCCCTTCAAGTCGATTTATGAATCAGAAACATTCAAGTTAAAAGGCTGTCAGTGTGATGTATCTTTAGCTTTTATGTAAACTCAGAGAAAATTTGCTTTCAACTGTATGCTGTGCTTTTTGCGTCATCGTTTTGTTTCATCTCTAACCACATTCCGTTCACTAATCTTCCTGCAGTTTAGCACCCGATAAGACGGTCTTCAGACTCAAGTACTGAGCTACTGGATCGCTTCATGCAGGCTTGGCTGTTGTATGTTGTCTGCCTATTAGTCGTCACAGGTATGGCGTGTAAGACAGGATGACTTTATATTTCTTCACTTTTGCGGCTGTATCCACCTTCTTTCACTAATGTCATTATTTGTACACTGACTCTATCATAAAATATGTAAAATATTTTCATACTCAAGAGCACTCCAACCAAATTGCTGGTGTCCATAGTAATATCAGGAATGTGCATATGTTCAGGTATA
This sequence comes from Smutsia gigantea, assembly GCA_032199065.1. NCBI lineage: Eukaryota > Metazoa > Chordata > Mammalia > Pholidota > Manidae > Smutsia > Smutsia gigantea. The sequence goes on along the minus strand of JAVSCE010017272.1, from coordinate 5,025 downwards.
TGAGTGTGTTTATACATGTATAATATGTATAATACTTTGGATATACATAGATGTAGATATCCTTTAGAATGTTTCCCTAAGATTAAATGGCTTAAACATGCCATTTAGAAAAAACAAAATGATGGATAAATAAAAGCTGGTAATTTTGATGACCAGTAAGACAAATTAACTTCCATCCTAGGTTCATAGAGAATTAAAAAGTACAATATTAAGAATGAAAAAGGACATAGGAAGTACTAAAACAATTATAAGCGACTGCTACATATCATGAGAGTGAAATATTTAAAACCTAGAAGCCATAAGTAAGATATAAATTGGTTAAAAATAGATCCTTCTTTAATTTGTAAAGATGGAAAAAAATTAGAAAATTGATTAATATTTCTTTAGAAAAGATACCAGGACCAGAGGCATTCATGGTAGGATGAGTTTTATCTAAAACTAGTTAATTCCAATGTTACTGAAAGTATTACAAATGATAGAAAATCTCCCTGTTTCTTTAAGAAGGCAATCCAGCAGGGTATCAAAAAAATGGTAAGATTTGACCAGGCAGGTTTTTTTTTTTTTCAGTTTAGTGATGCACTACCAGAATATACATCAACATAATTTATTATATAAAAAAATTAACAGAAGAATCCAATGAGTAAATCAAGAGATTTGAAGAAGGCATGCTAAAATTAATAACTGGTACAAATTTATGTAAATTTAAGGAAAAAAATGAAAATTGTTAACAAAATAAAGGCTAAATTACAAAACACCTGAGAAAAGATTATCATAAATAATGAATCAATAAACATTTTCAATTGAAATTGTAAATAGAAAGTGATGCCTGTTTTCACTAATAATGTTATCCCTTGGACAAAATACCTCGTGAGTTCATACTGCTGTTTCTAGTTCGAAGCCAGGACCACAGAGTGTTTATTCACATTTCTGCCTTACATTGTGATCTCCTTTTCTTCACACTGAGATGCCTGGCTCTCATGTATACTGGAGATGGTAGAATTATATCATGTAATTGTCCATCTTCTTTATCTCACATTACACAGAAATTGTTTCCAGAATAACATGCTACCACCAGCAATGTGGTTATTGAAAATAATTTTAAAACTCTTGTGTGTGCTCTCCATACTTTCCATTTTAAAAAATAAACTTTTTATTTGAAATAATTTTAGATTTTCAGAAAAGTTACAAAGGTAGTAGAGAGAAATCCTGTATACATCTCAGCCATTTTTCTCTGTTAACATCTTATGTATCCATAATTCACTTATTAAAAAAACTAAGAAACCAATATTAGGTTATTACTATAACCAAATCCCAGATTTTATTCAAATTTCACTTTTTTTTCTCCCAGTAATATCCTTATTCTATTCCAGGATCAAATCCAGGATGTCATATTGTGTTTGTCATGTCTATTCAGTCTCCTCTGGTCTGTGATAGTTCCTCAATCTTTGTTTTTCAAGACCTTGACAGTTTTGAGGAGTACTGGTTATATATTTTGTATCAGTTTGGATTTGTAATATGTTTTCTCATAATCAGTCTGGATTATGGGCTTTTGGAAGGAAGACAATAGAGGTGAAATGCCCTTCTCAAGTGATCATCATCGTATCAGGGGATACAATGCTACCAACATAACTCGTAAGTGATGATGTTAACTGCATAAAAATCACCGCAATTGCAACATATATATCAATATATACATTAATACATATATATCAATATATATATACATTAATACATATATATCAATATATACATGTATGTTTTTTTTTGTGTGTATATATATATATATTTATATATATTATATATCCTCTTGGCTTAAAAACTGCTGTAAAATATCTGAACACCTTTGAGTTTTCTTCTTCCTATAAGTTATTTGGTCTTTTTTCCTTAATGTACAAGGAATTTTTTTTTCTTTAAAGTCTAATGATTTTTAGCATATTATATCTCAGTGGTGGTTATTCTGGTCTGATTTTTTTCCCCAGCTATGTTATTAACCTTATCAATACCTAGTTTCAATTTTTTTAAAACTTCAGGGACCTCTTTTTATAGTTTTAGTAATTGTCCATTGGTTTTTCTTCTACAGTAAATTTAATCATGTCTATATTGGATGGTCTTTCCCTAGGTTCATTATTTGTTGGTTTTTAAAATCATTTTAATCTTGTTCCTAATTTCTTCTTTCCACTCACTTTTTTACATTTACATGCTCTAAAGTTCACTATATTTGGTGTACCATCCTATGTATCTTGACAAATGCATACCGTCATGTCAGTTCCTCCACAAAGAAGGAACAGAACAGCTCCACCACCCCAAAACATTTCCTCTTGTTTCCCTGAGCCCCTGACACCTACTCATCTGTTTTCTACCTCTGGGAGTTTACCTTTCTTAGAATTTCATGTAAGTGGAATCATATAGTAAGCAGTCATTAAATCCTTTTCTATTTTAAACTTTTTCCTACTTTTCAGGCTATATTTCCCCTATGACATTATATTCTTTGTTCTCCCTTGTGTCCATTCTGGTCTAGTCTTCATTTTTGAAATGATGTTTTGTTTTGTTGTGTTTGTTGAATTCCTTGTCCAGGTGTTACTAATTTTTTAGGTTTTATAATTCTGGTTTATGTTGCTCTTTCACATTGCAGATCATTGTTTTAATAACTTGGGTAATTTTTAAATGTCAGGATAAGCTTTCCTTTGCTTTATAGGTTATTCTGCTTTTTCTTATGCTTATTCTTACATTTTTTCAGAGTGATATTTAACTCCAGTTGTTTTCTGATGCTCATTTTTACATGAAATTCGGTGCTTTAACTTTAGAAGATGGGACACAATTTATGTATTTTCTAGCTTTATGGCTCTCGAGCTCCCTCTTCTGTTGTTTTGTGAAATATCCCATTTAGCTCTAACCATGTCATCTGCATCCTCCTTTCCCCCATCCTGCTCAATTTGGATTCTCCAGCAGGTTTTTTCAGTAGGGAGCCCTGTCTTGGAAGAAGCTTTAATTGGTTAGCATTGAGGGATAGTAGGACGCAGACTATGCCAACCCCTTCAGATCTGCTTGCGAATAGCTTATACTCACCTACTAATAAGATATGGAAATCCCTTCCAGTTTCAACTGCTTTCCAAATTTGTTACTAAGATTTCTAGGAAATGCATGTTGGTGTAAGGCCCGGAAAACAGGCCCTGCTCAGCCCCGGGATGGACGGCGACCCAAATACTCACAAGAGACCGGTCTTGATGCAAACAGCAAGAGGTTTATTGATTTCACCAGCGCGCTGGGGTCAAGACTCATATCTCACGCAGGAGCAGAGTCCGACCCCGAGCAGAATTTTACAGGCGGTTTTAAAGGAAAAGGGACCACAACCAGGGGGAGGTGAGGGGGAGGTCTGCTGATGATTTGATAGCAAGAATATTTCCATTAGAGTCCCCCCACAGGGCTTCAACATTCTTAACTTTTATCTTTACAGTTGATCAGTTTCTGGAAACGTATGTACCCAGGTCTGTTTTGCAACCTATTGTGCCCAGGTCTGTTTTTATGACTCAGGCCAAGGGTCAGAGCTTACTTAAAATTTTCCTATTCCTTCAGGTGGTTTCGGGGAACCTGAAACTTAGGCCTTCTGATTTCTGAGGCTTTCTGAGGCCTGTCATGGCGTTAGTTTGGTCCTTTCATTCCCCACTTCTTCTTATGCATAGTTCTAATCATAGAACTAGAATTCTGTATTAACATAAAATTCTTTCTCAGAATTAGGTACAGACTGGTAATGCTGTCTTAACATTAAAATTTGTACTGCACTAATCCGTTCCCTAATAAAAGTTACTAATCTGTTCAGGATGCAAGGGCCAATAGTAAGTAACAAAAGCAAAATTAGAATAGGTCTTAAAAGGGAAGATATTAGAGTAGTAAACCAAGGAGATTTATTAAACCATCTTTCAAACCATCTTTGCTGAGACTTTTGGTCTTGCAGGCATTTATCTAGCCTTTCCCTCAACTTAGACATGGAGTTTTTTATGATTTCAGAGTGATTTACATAGAAGCAGCATTCTTCCCTTAATGCAGCACACAGTCCACCATCCTTTAGAAACAGCAGATCTAGCCCTCTCCTATTCTGCAATACTACCTCTGATAAAGAAGTCAGAGATTCTTCTAGTTAATAAGGAGCCAGGTAAGCAGCTGGGGAGCATGGGGGTTAGGAAGGGTCAGGCTTAGGGTGTAAGCGAAGCTTAAAAGGATTATCAGTTTTTTTCACATGCCAGGACTCATCTTCCTCTGCCTTTGGTGCAGCTTTTAGGTGGGAGGCGTGGATCCAGGCGGCTATTCCTTCGACCTTCACTGCAGTAGGAGTTGTCAGCAGGACTAGGTAGGGTCCTTTCCACCGGGACTCGAGATTCTCAGCACGATGTCTGCGTACGTAGACAGCGTCTCCCACTTGGAACTGGTGAGGGACGGTGGTGGTCTCAGTGGAGTAAACGTCTTTCAGTTGTTCCCAGGCCTGCTGGCGAACTACTTCTAAGGCTTTTAGGCGGACGGACAAGGGTTGAGAAAGAACAACATCAGGGTTATGCATTTTTCCTATCTCTACCAACGGGGGTGGTCCTCCATACAAAAGCTCATAGGGGGTTAGTCTAAAGCGCCCTGGAGTGTTCCTGACTCGGAACAGGGCAAAGGGAAGGAGAGCTGTCCAGTCATTCCCGCCGGTCTCTAAGGCTAATTTAGTCAATGTCTCTTTTAGAGTTCTGTTCATCCTCTCTACCTGTCCTGAGCTTTGGGGTCTATATGCACAATGTAATTTCCAACTAAACCCCATTTGTTTGGCCAATCCCTGACTTACCTGAGCAACGAAGGCGGGCCCGTTGTCAGATCCAATTACCTTAGGGATTCCAAACCTGGGAAAAATTTCTTCTAATATCTTCTTAGCCACTATGTTGGCAGTCTCTGTCTTAGTTGGGTATGCTTCTACCCATCCTGTGAAGGTATCTATAAAAACTAATAGATATTTATTTCCATATTTGGCAGGTTTTATTTCAGTAAAGTCTATTT